>JAMWET010004968.1:0-86711 GCA_024036415.1 Prochilodus magdalenae
CCAGAGTTGTTCACTGTAACCGTCCTTTAGGAGCCAGAGTTGATCACTGTTATGGTCCCCTTACAGCTGAGTGGATTCACTTGTAACAGTCCTCTTACAGCATGACGTGGATCACTGCTAATGGTCCTATTAGAGCAGGAGTGGAATTTACATAGTAAAGGTCATCTTACAGCAGAGAGGACCACTTAACCGGTCCTCTTACAGCAGAGCGGATCACTGTAATGGTCCTCTTACAGCAGAGTTGATCACTGTATAAAGTCCTCCTACCAGCAGTAGTGGATCACTTGTATGGGTCATCTTACAGCAGAGTTGATCACTTTAATTGGTTCTCTCTACAGCAGAGTTGATCACTGTAACGTCCTCGTACAGCAGAGTCGGATCACACTGTTTATGGGTCCTCTTACAAGCAGAGGGGATCACGTAACATCCGCTTACAGCAGAGTTGATCACGGTAATGGTTCCTCTTATCAGCAGAGTTGATCACTGTAACGGCCTCTTACAGCAGAGTGGATCACTGTATGGGTCCTCTTACAGCAGGATGGGGATCACTGTAACATCCCTCTTACAGCCGAGTTGATCACTGTAATGATCCCCTTACAGCAGAGGTGGATCACTGTAATGGTCCTCTGCAGCAGCAGTAGTTGATCACTGTAATTGGTCCTCTTACAGTCAGAGTTGATTACTGTAATGATCCTCTTACAGCAGAGTTGAATTACTGTAATGATACCTCTTGCCTGAAACTTTAACGAATAGGAGTTTTTAAAGTTCTGCTGATGGTCTATACAGCTCTAAATAATCTAGAACTGCTTACATAACAGCAACGTCTCACTGTTATATATCAAAGTGGTGATCTTAGATCAGGACCCACCCGCCCCCCCGCACATCCGCGCCTTCTCCACCACCTTCACTACAAGTTACTAGGAAACCCGTGAGAGACTTACAAACCATCAAGAACCACCATATCTGAACTTCAGATCCCATCAGGACCACCAGATAGCACCATCCTAGATTGGACATCACCATCAACAACCACCTCCTGCAATTCAGAACCCCATCAGACCACTAAGACGATGCACAATCAAGATTTGCCCACACCAAAGAGGGATATTTAGGTCTTTAGACCCTGGCGGACCTGTTTAGGGCACGGCGGACCTCTTTAGGCACCGGGGATCGCTTTAGACCCCAATAGACCTCATTAGACCCCACGCAGGACCACTTTAGACCCCGGCATGACCTCTTTAGACCCCAGCAGACCACTTCAAACACCTGGCTCTCAGAACCCCCAGTAACTCTAATGGGAGTTCCCCGGGAAATATTCTTTTGACTGCAGTATCTGCTCCGGCCCGGAATCCATCTCTTATGCCACGCTGTAGAACACTGATATGATCCCGGTGCCTCGGTGCTTTTGGTTTCTCGCTGCTCCTGCGTGCCTGGTCTTCCTGTACTGGAATGCAGGCGGGGTAGTTAATGAACATGGAGAATGCGTTTGTGGCGTGGGCTTCCACTCTGCTTTAGAGAGCCTCCTGTTCAGTTCAGTGTTGAATGTCGAAAGTTAAAGTCTGACCTGGCCCTACGCTATGGCATTAACCTCTGGGGCCCTGCGGACCGTGAAAACCTCAGTTGGAAGCGCATATGTGGGACCATCCGAGCAGGGAGAGGGGGCGAATCTCCACTCATCAATCTTAAAACTGACAATGGGAATCGGAACTGCCACGTCAAGACATGGGGCCACGGACTCTTCCTCTCCCCTTCCAAAGGATCCGTCTGATGGAGACCAATGGGGGCTGAGAGCAGGGGTCCCCCAGTGCGGGGGTTCTGTGTGAAAACCTCCACCGGGCTCTGTTGGACGGGCTGAAGACGTTGTATGAATTATGAGCGATGCGTAAAAGTTATCTAAGAAGGTTTAACACAGGGGATTTTGAAGGCTCTCAGTGAGCAAACATCTATAGAATCAGATTCTCCCAGCTGAGGATTACCGTTGCTGTCAGAACCGTGTGTGACCTGTCTTGACATCGTGTGCCTGATTCCCCACCAGTGCTCACATCACATAAACAGGCTTCAACCCAAAGGCCTGCCTAACTGACCAAACCGGTTCTCCTCAGGAAGAGGTCACTGTGGACACATGATGGCACCTTCCAGAGGAGCTCAGGGTGACGCAGTATAGAGGACACATTGAAGCTGGAAATGGCCTACAGAAGCCCTGCGGACACTCAGGACACCACGGGTCTACAGGTGGCAGAACCTTCAGGACTGCTGCTGCTTGCTCTCTCCTCGGACGTGGACAATCCTTGCTAGGGTTCAGAACCCAACAGCAGAAGATCTACCAGACTGCAGGAAACCTGTCCATGTGTCCACTATTAGAATAACATCTGAACAGGATTGGAGTTCCTGGAAGTATATCTTGAAGTAAGCTTACCATTGCAACCCGTCTCAGGTTTTACCAAGAGCAACCTGATGCTCGATGGTGAGTTTTGGCATAACTGTGCTATGGGACAGATGAGACAAAGTAGAATTATTCTATCACCAGGAGCCCACAAAATCAAACACCTCCTCCCAGCTGTGAAGCATGGTGGAGGTAGCATCATGGTTTGGGGTGTCTGCTGCCTCAGGGTCGGAGGTTTTGTGTGTTTGAGGAGGACAGTGACTTTCCAAAGGATCAGAACATCTTACAGAGACTGTGAGGGCAAACAGCTCCATGACCTCAAGCTGTTGAAGAGGCGGTGGGAATGCAATAATGCATTGCACCCAAAAATCACCAAGTGACCCAACTAAAGTAACACCTGGAGAAGAAGAAGTGCCCTGTTTGGAAGAGCTGGTCAGAGTCTGGCATGAACCCTGTGGGGATGCTGTTGTAGGTCGAAACACACCTGCAGGAGGAATGGCCTAGGAACTCTCCTCAGTGTGGGACCATGAAAAGGACAGGAAAGACTTGCGGGTGTGAGTAGCTGTAGATCCGGTAGTGTAGCTGGAGGCATTCAGCTGACGAGGGTCATGGGAACTGTAGTGTGGGTCTAAGTGTCTCCTACCCCTGTGTGTTCGGGGCAGTTTGTTTTGGAGGGCTGAGTGTCAGAAAGGCGTCTGTCAGAGTGAAAGGACCTCCACCACAGTCCCTGATCCCTCCTGACATGGGAAAGTAGAAGGGGGAAAGAATGGAGATATTGTTCTGCTGGAGAGTCCAGAGAGGGTCGAAGTGAAGCAGGAGGCGGACCTTCAGGGGGGGGGCTTTGACTTGTTGTGATTAGCTATGAGAACCTGTTTGATGTCTGTATGGTGGTCTGGTTCTGGTTCTGGACTTTATGGTCTTATAACAGGATATTAACCATCAGTCTCATAAGGAGATCCCAAGTAAACAAAGTGTCCAGGTCCACACGCACCACCGGTCTGCTGATGTCTTCCCGACATTCCTGTAAAAGCAGTCGCGTCTCTTCGTCGGTGCAGCTCCACCTCTCCTCCACTCTGTTTGGGGTGATGTGCTGGCTCCGCTGCAATGTGTTACATTCTCTATATTCCCTGATTAATCACCATCAGACCATCAGATCGGACATCACCATAAACACCATCATATCTGACCTTCAGACCACATCAGACCACCAGATAGCACCATCAGATCGGACATCACCATAAACACCATCATATCTGACCTTCAGACCACATCAGACCACCAGATAGAACCACCAGATCTGACATCACCATCAACATCACCATAGCTGATCTTCAGACTCCATCAGCCCACCAGACAGCACCATCAGATCTGACATCACCACTAACACCACCATAGCTGATCTTCAGACTTTATCAGATCACCAGATAGCACCATCAGATCTGACATCACCATCAATACCGTCATATCCGATCTTCAGACCCCATCAGACCACCAGATAGCACCATCAGATCGGACATAACCTTCTGACCTTCAGACTTCTGTTTTAGTTAGTCTTAGTGGAGCATTTATACTGCATTTACTAAAACACAGTTTAATAGGTTTTAGATGATGAAGAAGATGATGGTGATGATGATTATTATTATTATTGATATTATTATCGTTGTTATTGTTGTTGTTTATTATCATTATTATTGTTGTTTTGTTGTTATTATGGTATTCTTATATTTACTTTGTTGTTATTATTGTTTTGTTGTTATTATTATTATTGTTGTTGTTGTTGTCGTCCTTATTATTATTATTATTATTATTATTATTGTTGTTTTGTTGTTGTTATTGTTGTTTTGTTGTTATTATTATTATTATTGTTGTTGTTTATTATTGTTGTTATTGTTATTGTTATAATTATGATTATTATTATTAGTAGTATTATTATTGTTGTTGTTGTCATCGATATTATCATTTTTATTATTGTTGTTGTTTTGTTGTTATTGTTGTTTTGGTGTTATTATTATTATTATAATTATTATTATTGTTGTTGTTGTTGTCGTCCTTATTATTATTATTATTATTATTATTATTGTTGTTGTTGTTGTTTTGTTGTTATTATTATTATTGTTGTTGTTGTTTATTATTTTTGTTATTGTTATTGTTATAATTATGATTATTATTATTAGTAGTATTATTATTGTTGTTGTCATCGATATTATCATTTTTATTATTGTTGTTGTTTTGTTGTTATTATTGTTTTGTTGTTATTATTGTTGTTTTGTTATTGTTATTATTATTATTATTATTATTATTATTATTATTGTTTTGTTGTTGTTATTGTTGTTTTGTTATTATATTTATTATTATTATTATGTATTATTATTATTATTAGTATTAGTAGGTAAGTATTATAATAATAATATAATAATAATAATAAGAAGAATAACAAAACAACAATAACAACAACCAAAAACAATAATAATAATAATAATAATAATTGTAATTAATAATAACAATAACAAAACAACAATTAATAAACACACCAAAACAATAAATAACAACAAAACAACAACAAAAAAAAATGAAATACCGATGACAACAACAATAATAATTACTTACTACTAATAATACTCATAATTCTATAACAATAAACAAAACAAAAATATAAACACAACCACAAACAATAATAATAATAACAACAAAACAACAACAACAACAATAATAATAATAATAATAATAATAAGGACGACAACAACAACAACAATAATAATAATTATAATAATAATAATAACACCAAAACAACAATAACAACAAAACAACAACAATAATAAAAATGATAATATCGATGACAACAACAACAATAATAATACTACTAATAATAATAATCATAATTATAACAATAACAATAACAACAATAATAAACAACAACAATAATAATAATAATAACAACAAAACAACAATAACAACAACAAAACAACAATAATAATAATAATAATAATAATAATAAGGACGACAACAACAACAACAATAATAATAATAACAACAAAACAATAATAACAACAAAGTAATAATAATAATAACAATAATAACAACAAAACAACAATAATAATGATAATAAACAACAACAATAACAACGATAATAATATCAATAATAATAATAATCATCATCACCATCATCTTCTTCATCATCTAAAACCTATTAAACTGTGTTTTAGTAAATGCAGTAGAAATGCTCCACTAAGACTAACTAAAACAGAAGTCTGAAGGTCAGAAGGTTATGTCCGATCTGATGGTGCTATCTGGTGGTCTGATGGGGTCTGAAGATCGGATATGACGGTATTGATGGTGATGTCAGATCTGATGGTGCTATCTGGTGATCTGATAAAGTCTGAAGATATGGTGCTGTGTGAGTGGTCAGTGATGGTTAGTGGTCTGATTAGGGGTCTGTCAGATAACCTGATGGGTGCTGTCCATCTGGTGGGCTGGATGGGAGTGGAGGTAATGAAGATCAGCTATGGTGATGTTGATGGTGATGTCAGATCTGGTGGTTCTATCTGGTGTGTCTGAGTGGTCTGTGGTCTGATATGAAGGTGTTCAGATGATGTCCGATCTGATGGTGCTATCTGGTGGTCTGATCGGGTCTGAAGGTCAGATATGATGGTCGTTGATGGGTGATGTCACAATCTGATGGTGGGTCTGATGGAAGGTCTGAAGGTCAGATATGATGGTGTTTATGGTGATGTCCGATCTGATGGTGCTATCTGGTGGTCTGATGGTGATTAATCAGGGAATATAGAGAATGTAACACATTGCAGCGGAGCCAGCACATCACCCCAAACAGAGTGGAGGAGAGGTGGAGCTGCACCGACGAAGAGACGCGACTGCTTTTACAGGAATGTCGGGAAGACATCAGCAGACCGGTGGTGCGTGTGGACCTGGACACTTTGTTTACTTGGGATCTCCTTATGAGACTGATGGTTAATATCCTGTTATAAGACCATAAAGTCCAGAACCAGAACCAGACCACCATACAGACATCAAACAGGTTCTCATAGCTAATCACAACAAGTCAAAGCCCCCCCCCTGAAGGTCCGCCTCCTGCTTCACTTCGACCCTCTCTGGACTCTCCAGCAGAACAATATCTCCATTCTTCCTCCTTCTACTTTCCCATGTCAGGAGGGGATCAGGGACTGTGTGGAGGTCCTTCACTCTGACAGACAGCCTTTCTGACCTCAGCCTCCAAAACAAACTGCCCCAGAACAACAACAGGGGTGAGTAGACACTTAGACCCCTACACTACAGTCACAGACCCTTCTTCAGCTGAATGCTCCAGCTACACTACAGGAGCTACAGCTACTCTACACCCGCAAGTCTTTCCTGTCTTTTCATGGTCCAACACTGAGGAGGAGTTCTAGGCCATTCCTCCTGCAGGTGTGTTTCACCTACCACAGCATCCCCACAGGATTCTGGCCAGGACTCTGACTCAGCCTCTCCAAACAGGGCACTTCTTCTTCTCCAGGTGTTCTTTAGTTGGGTCACTTGTGTGATTTGGGTCAATGCATTATTGCATTCCCCAGCGCCTCTTCAGCTGGAGGTCATGGAGCTGTTGCCCTCACAGTCTCCTGTAAGATGTTCTGATCCGGTTTGGAAAGTCACTGTCTCCTCAAACACACAAAACCTCCAGACCCTGAGGCAGCACAGCAGCCCCAAACCATGATGCTACCTCCACCATGCTTCACAGCTGGGAGGAGGTGTTTGATGTTGTGGGCTCTGGTGATAAGAAATAATTCTACTTATGTCTCATCTGTCCATAGAACAGTTTGCCAAAACCACCATAGAACATCAGGTTGCTCTTGGGTAAACCTGAGACGGGTTGCAATGGTAAGCTTACTTCAAGATATACTTCCAGGAACTCCAATCCTGTTCAGTGTTGTTCTAATAGTGGACACATGGACAGGTTCCTGCAGTCTGTAGATCTTCTGCTGTTGGGTTCTGACCCTAGCAGGATGTCCACTCCGAGGGAGAGCAGCAGCAGCAGTCCTGAAGGTTCTCCACCTGTAGACCGTGTGTCTGAGTGTCAGCAGGGCTTCTGTAGGCCTTTCCAGCTTCATGTGTCTCTATACTGCGTCACCTGAGCTCCTCTGGAAGGTGCTCATGG
The DNA here is from genome assembly GCA_024036415.1 of Prochilodus magdalenae. NCBI lineage: Eukaryota > Metazoa > Chordata > Actinopteri > Characiformes > Prochilodontidae > Prochilodus > Prochilodus magdalenae. The sequence continues at coordinate 7,530 of JAMWET010004968.1, forward strand.
TCCACACTGACCTTTCCTGAGGAGAACCGGTTGGTCAGTTAGCAGGCTTTGGGTGGAGCCTGTATGTAATGGGTGAAGCACTGGTGAATCACACACGATGTAAAGAGCAGGTCCACCGGTTCTGACACAACGGTTCCTCAGCTGGAGAATCTGAGTCTAGATGTTCTCACTGAGAGCTTCAAAAATCCCCTGTGTTAAACCTTCTAGATACTTTACGCATCGCTCATATTCATACACGTCTTCAGCCCGTCCCACAGAGCCGGTGGAGTTTCACACAGAACCCGCACTGACCCCTGCTCTCCCCCATTGTCTCCAGCAGAGGATCTTTGAAGGGGAGAGGAAGAGGCGTGGCCCATTCTGACGTGCAGTTCCGATTCCCATTGTCAGTTTTAGATTGATGAGGTGAGATTCGCCCCTCGCCCTGCTCGGAGGGTCCACAGAGCGCTTCCAGACTGAGTTCACGTCCCAGGCCCAGAGGTTAAGGCCAGAGCGGAGGGCCAGGTCAGACTTTACTTTCACATTCAACACTGAACTGAACAGGAGGCTCTCTAAAGCAGAGTGGAGCACCACGCCACAAACACATGCTCATGTTCAGTACGTACCGCCTGCATTCCAGTACAGAAAACCAGCAACCAGGAGCAGCGAGAAACCACAGCACCAGCACCGGTCATATCAGTGTGCTACAGCTGCAGAGAGATGATTCCCCCCAGATAAAAGTCAAAAGAACATTTCCCACTCCCAGTTAGAGTTACTGGGGTCTGAGCCAAGGTGTTTGAAGGGGTCTGCTGGGGTCTAAAGAGGTCTGCCGGGGTCTAAAGTGGTCTGCTGGGGTCTAATGAGGTCTATTGGGGTCTAAAGCGATCCGCCGGGGCCTAAAGAGGTCCGCCGGGGCCTAAACAGGTCCGCCAGGGTCTAAAGACCTAAATATCACTCTTTGGGTCAAATCTGATTGTGCTGTCTGGTGGTCTGATGGGGTCTGAAATTCAGGAGGTGGTGTTGATGGTGATGTCAGATCTGATGGTGTTATCTGGTGGTCTGATGGGGTCTGAAAGTCAGATGGTGGTGTTGATGGTGATGTCAGATCTGATGGTGCTATCTGGTGGTCTGATGGGATCTGAAGGTCAGATATGGTGGTGCTGATGGTGTTAAGTCTCTCAACGGTTCCTGTAACTTTAGTGAAGGTGTGCAGAAGGACAGTGCCTGCAGATCTAAGATCACCAGCTTGAATATAAACAGTGAGACGTTCTGTGATGTAAGCAGGTTCTAGATTATTTAGAGCTGTATAGACCAGCAGCAGAACTTTAAAACTCTATTCTTAAAGTGCAGCAAGAGGATCATTACAGTAATCAACTCTGCTGTAAGAGGATCATTACAGTAATCAACTCTGCTGTAAGAGGACCATTACAGTGATCAACTCTGCTGCAAGAGGACCATTACAGTGATCAACTCTGCTGTAAGAGGACCATTACAGTGATCCACTCTGCTGTAAGGGGATCATTACAGTGATCAACTCTGCTGTAAGAGGATGTTACAGTGATCCCCTCTGCTGTAAGAGGACCCATACAGTGATCCACTCTGCTGTAAGAGGACGTTACAGTGATCAACTCTGCTGTAAGAGAACCATTACAGTGATCAACTCTGCTGTAAGAGGACCCATACAGTGATCCACTCTGCTGTAAGAGGACGTTACAGTGATCAACTCTGCTGTAAGAGGACCATTACAGTGATCCACTCTGCTGTAAGAGGACGTTAAAGTGATCCACTCTGCTGTAAGAGGACCTGTACAGTAATCCACTCTGCTCTAAGAGGACCATTACAGTGATCCACTCTGCTGTAAGAGGACTGTTACAGTGATCCACTCAGCTGTAAGAGGACCATAACAGTGATCAACTCTGCTCTAAGAGGACTGTTACAGTGATCAACTCTGCTGTAAGAGGACCGTTACAGTGATCAACTCTGCTCTAAGAGGACCATTACAGTGATCCACTCTGCTGTAAGAGGACCATTACAGTGATCCACTCTGCTCTAAGAGGACTGTTACAGTGATCCACTCTGCTGTAAGAGGACCATTACAGTGATCCACTCTGCTGTTAGAGGACCATTACAGTGATCCACTCTGCTGTAAGAGGACCATTACAGCAATCAACTCTGCTCTAAGAGGACCATTACAGTGATCAACTCTGCTGTAGAGAAGCACTATAGTGATCCACTCTGCTGTAAGAGGACCATTACAGTGATCAACTCTGCTGTAAGAGGACTATTACAGTGATCAACACTGCTGTAAGAGGATCGTTACAGTGATCAACTCTGCTGTAAGAGGAGCACTGCAGTAATCAACTCTGCTGTAAGAGAACGTTACAGTGATCAACTTTGCTGTAAGAGGACCATTACAATGATCCACTCTGCTGTAAGGGGATCATTACAGTGGTCAACTCTGCTGTAAGAGGATGTTACAGTGATCCCCTCTGCTGTAAGAGGACCCATACAGTGATCCACTCTGCTGTAAGAGGACCCATACAGTGACCAACTCTGCTGTAAGAGAACCATTACAGTGATCCACTCTGCTGTAAGAGGACGTTACAGTGATCCACTCTGCTGTGAGAGGACTGTTACAGTGATCCACTCAGCTGTAAGAGGACCATAACAGTGATCCACTCTGCTCTAAGAGGACTGTTACAGTGATCCACTCTGCTCTAAGAGGACTGTTACAGTGATCCACTCTGCTCTAAGAGGACTGTTACAGTAATCAACTCTGCTGTAAGAGGATCATTACAGTGATCAACTCTGCTCTAAGAGGACCATTACAGTGATCCACTCTGCTGTAAGAGGACTGTTACAGTGATCAACTCTGCTGTAAGAGGATCGTTACAGTGATCAACTCTGCTCTAAGAGGACCATTACAGTGATCCACTCTGCTGTAAGAGGACTGTTACAGTGATCCACTCTGCTGTAAGAGGACCATTACAGTGATCCACTCTGCTGTAAGAGGACCATTACAGCGATCGACTCTGCTCTAAGAGGACCATTACATTGATCAACTCTGCTGTAGAGAAGCATTATAGTGATCCACTCTACTGTAAGAGGACCATTACAGTGATCAACTCTGCTGTAAGAGGACTATTACAGTGATCCACTCTGCTGTAAGAGGAATATTACAGTGATCCACTCTGCTGTAAGATGACCATTACAGTGATCCACTCTGCTGTAAGGTATCGTTACTGTGATCAACTCTGCTGTAAGAGAACCATTACAGTGATCCACTCTGCTGTAAGAGGACCATTACAGTGATCCACTCTGCTGTAAGAGAACCATTACAGTGATCAATTCTGCTGTAAGAGGACCATTACAGTGATCAACTCTTCAGTAAGAGGACCATTACAGTGATCCACTCTGCTGTAAGAGGATTGTTACAGTGATCAATTCTGCTGTAAGAGGACCATTACAGTGATCCACTCTGCTGTAAGAGGACCATTACAGTGATCAACTCTGCTGTAAGAGGACCATTACAGTGATCAACTCTGCTGTAAGAGGACCATTACAGTGATCAACTCTTCAGTAAGAGGACAATTACAGTGATCCACTCTGCTGTAAGAGGATAGTTACAGTGATCAATTCTGCTGTAAGAGGACTGTTACAGTGATCAACACTGCTGTAAGAGGATCGTTACAGTGATCAACTCTGCTGTAAGAGGAGCACTGCAGTAATCAACTCTGCTGTAATAGAACGTTACAGTGATGAACTCTGCTGTAAGAGGACCATTACAGTGATCCACTCTGCTGTAAGAGGACCATTACAGTGATTAACTCTGCTGTTAGACGACGTTACAGTGATCAACTTTGCTGTAAGAGGAGCACTGCAGTAATCAACTCTGCTGTAAGAGGATGTTACAGTGATCAACTCTGCTGTAATAGAATTGTTACAGTGATCAACTCTGCTGTAAGAGGATGTTACAGTGATCAACTCTGCTGTAAGAGGATTGTTACAGTGATCAACTCTGCTCTGAGAGGACCATTACAGTGATTAACTCTGCTGTAGGAAAATTGTTACAGTGATCCACTCTGCTGTAAGCAAATTGTTACAGTGATCCACTCTGCTGTAAGAGAACCATTACAGTAATCAACTCTGCTGTAGAAGGGCCGTTACAGTGATGGACTCTGCTGTAAGAGGACCATTACAGTGATGGACTCTGCTCTAAAAGGACCACTACAGTGATCAACTCTGCTCTAGAAAGGCCATTACAGTGATGTACTCTGCTGTAAGTGGACATTACATTGATCAACTCTGCTGTAGAAGGACCATTACACTGATGGACTCTGCTGTAAGAGGATGTTACAGTGATCAACTCTGCTGTAGAAGGGCCATTACACTGATGGACTCTGCTGTAAGAGGATGTTACAGTGATCAACTCTGCTGTAGAAGGGCCATTACACTGATGGACTCTGCTGTAAGAGGACGTTACAGTGATCAACTCTGCTGTAGAAGGGCCATTACACTGATGGACTCTGCTGTAAGAGGATGTTACAGTGATCAACTCTGCTGTAAGAGGATGTTACAGTGATCGACTCTGCTGTATAAGGATGTTACAGTGATCGATTCTGCTGTAAGAGGACCCTTACAGTAATAAAGAACTTTACAAGAGAAAGAAGAACACTGTTTCACTTTTAGAATTTTATATTAATTATACTGGGGTGATCCTCACTCAATTCTGACTTTTTAAAATTTTCAATTTACTGACACATCATCAGTAACAGATCTGAGTGACCTGAGAACCTCCACCCACCCCCTCACCAGTCAGCCCTCACTTTGGTTCTGCAGGCTCTGGACTGGATTACCTGTGAAGTGAATGTGGACTGCTGCTGGAGTGAATCTGAACCCTTTAACCCTGCAGTTCACTGATTTTCATGGTTTCAGTTTCAGCACAAAGAAAGCCCGCCCACAACTGACCTGCTGCTCTGTCATCTCAGCCACAGTGTCCAGTCACGTTCTCCACAGCAGCACATAGCTGCAGATCCACAGCCAACCATTGGTCAGCCTGTAGTGGGAGGGGTCAGAGGTTACCTTACAGACCACACCCTTTAGAAGATATCATGGTGATGATTAATAGATCTTTCTTTAGGGTCATAGCAGACTGCTGGATCTGAGGCCTACAGCTGGTCACCTTCATTAATCCGACTGACCAGAAAAGATCTGGTCGAATAGCTGATTTTAAATTAGTAATGTGGACACTATGGGCTACTGCTCTGCTGCAGCTGCACCAATACACTCGACTCAATCATCCAGTGAGTTCAAACCTCAGTCATATCAGATGGTTGAACTGTTCATTAAAGACATTGCAATAAAAGGACCGTGGTAGTAGTAGACCAATAAGTGCCGAGCTGTAGTCCAGTAAAGGACGTGGTGTAGACCACTAAAGGCCCTGTTGTAGACCAGTAAAGGCTGTGTTGTAGTCCAGTAAAGACCGATCTGTAGTCCAGTAAATGGCCGTGTTGTAGTCCAGTAAAGACCGAGCTGTAGACCGTTAAAGGGCCGAGCTGTAGTCCAGTAAAGGCCGAGCTGTAGACTGATAAAGGGCCGAGCTGTAGTTCAGTAAAAGACTTCAACATGTGCCTAGAATTCTGCACCACTTCAAATAAATGACCAGGGAGCATTCCTCCTCTTTCACAAGCTTGTTTGCCAAGCCAGAGAAAACCCTAATCCAGCATGCCTGCAGGGACAGCAAGATGACCTTTGACCTGGCACAAGACACTCTGCTGGTTAATCCAGTCTCGTGCGGCTCACGCCTGCAGGAGAGCTGACAGTGAGATGACTCGATTCGGCTTAACCCAGCTCTTTACTTATTACTAGCGGCTGAGAGCTGTCCTGGGGGTGTTGGCTCAGACTGAAGATAAACGTGGTGTTTGCTAACATCCCCATCCAGCACAAAGCAACGGCTTGAGACACAGTCTGCAGGTGTCCTCCAGATTCTGTTGTACCTGCTGGGTTGAGGTAGTTAGAAAAGCCAGGCTGCTCCTGGGAAGGTCTTTACATTCCACGCCTGATTTTTGGTCATGTGGAACTGGAAGAACTGCCTCATGTTTCAGAGATGAAAGAAAAGCAAAGGTAGCTCAGTTGACAGTGGGCTAATTCTGAGAGTATCTCCGTGTCAGTGTGAATCTGATACCCGCAGCTCTGATTTGGAATCCAGTTCGAGAAACCAAGTTTAGGTAAACCACACATGTGGATCAAAGAAAGTAGCCATGACTGAATAAACAGAAATTATGAATTAAACTAAGTTACATACAGAGAACTGGAAGGGGCCCGGAGCAGAGCCTTGAGGCACTCCGCAAGGTGAAATAATAGATAGTGCTGCAAAAACACTGTTACATATGAAATATATCCTGTCCAAAAGAGAAGAACTGGATCAGACTGAATCATCCTGATCCAGACAGAACACAGATATTCAAGTGATTAAGAACCCAACAAAGAACCCAGTAAAGAACCCAACATGCCTAGAGATTAAAGAAAACTTAACAGGGCTAAAAGGAAAGTAGTTACCTTGATTTCCTGTTGTTTACTTGTTTGTTATCAGAATGGTGGGAGGTGGGGTGGGTGGAGCGGCGTGTTGGGGTAGAACATGTTAGATTTTATATTAATTCACAGAAATGTAAACTCTTGTAAACACTCGAGGGTACTCTACACACCCCAAAGGCACGAGAAAGAGGTTCCTGAGTGGAGCTCCACGTTCTACAAAAACTTCATTTACCCAAACCCCTCCCCCTCCGACTGTCCGATCAGACACAAATCTCCATAAGGGCTTGTGGGTCTGGAGCATGGGCCAGTCTGGGGGGGCTTTTGAGGATCCTGGGGAGCTTTTGTCTGCTCTGGAACTCCAACACAAGCAGCCTGTGTGATCCGCACGTGGGGCGAAAGCAGTAACAAGCCAGCCCACTGAGCGTGCTCAGTACAGTCCCCCAGCTAATGGAACAGAATAGATTTACCTACCTCAGAGCCTTTCAGTCGCGCTTTTGTTTTAGGCTGGATGAAGGGGGTCCGAGAGGGGGGCTGATTGAAGCTGAGCTGAAAATATGGTGGATTCTTAAAAGAAGAGGAAGGTGGAGCTCAGGGAGCCTGGGAAACTCAAAATGAGCCGGAGGGATGTGGGATAGATTCTAACGTGACCTGCAGACTTTCACTGTACCTACTGCTACTGTGGTCATCACTGTCCAGTCTATTCGGTCTATTCTGCAAAACCAGCAGTAAATCAGAACAAACTCTCAGCGCTTCAATTCGTTCAGCCGAGCAGACACAAACTCAGCCAGGAAGATGACAAATGAAATCTCGTCTTAAAGCGATGTCATTACTGCAGCCAGGAGACTCATCAGCTCAGGAGAAGCTCCTCCACAGCAGAACAGGTGCAGCTTATTGCAGTCCATCTACAGTCCTGTGATCCATTTAGTCAGTCTGTGAGATATCCCATAAATACTTCATTAGAAGGTTCGAGACTGGGTGCATCCTCTCCATGCATGAGCCTTTGTAGAACAAAGCCATAGGAACCCCCAGTAGTGCACAGAAGTGTTGAGGAGCGCACAGGCACGCACAGAGTCCATAGGAAACTGGAATATCCTTCAGGAGCCTGCACAGAGACCCGCAGGAGCCCACCTCAGCCCACAGAGGAACGAAAAACCTCCAGGAGCCCAGAGAATTCTCCAGGAGCCCTCAGAGGAACAAAAAACCTCCAGGAGCCCAGGGGACCAGAGAATTCTTCAGGAGCCCTCAGAAGACCAAAGAATTCTCCAGGAGCCCTCAGAGGAACAAAAAACCTCCAGGAGCCCTTAGAAGACCAGAGAATTTTCCAGGAGCCCTCAGAGGAATGAAAAACCTCCAGGAGCCCTCAGATGACCAGATAATTCTCCAGGAGCCCTCAGAGGACCAGAGAATTCTCCAGGAGCCCTCAGAGGACCAGAGAATTCTCCAAGAGCCCTCAGAGGAACGAAAACCTCCAGGAGCCCAGAGAATCCTCCAGGAGCCCTCAGAGGAACAAAAAACCTCCAGGAGCCCAGGGGACCAGAGAATTCTCAAATATGTACTTGTTAAGCTTCCAGGGGACACTGCAAGAGGAACCCATATGCACACAGAGGAACCTAGAGGAGCTCTTAGGGCCCGAAAGGAGCACTGTGAGGTCCACAGAAGCCCGCAGAGTCCTAAAGGAACCCAATTATACAGGAGCCCGCAGTGTCTTACAGGAGCTCAAATCTCAGGAGCCCGCAGATTCCTACAGGAGCCCAAGCCCACAAGAGCCCGCAGATTCCTACAGGAGCCTGGTAGGGCCCTCAGAAACCTACAGGAGGCCAGTCAGCCTCAATGAGAGGGGGGAGCTAGGACCCAGAATAAAGAGTCCTTGTTCTGGGAGCTGAGCTAAAAATGATGGAGTTAGCTAATCTGGGAAGCATAAAGCAGCCCAGCAGCGAGAGTGGACATTCCGCTTTTGTCTTACAGTTCAAATGCCTTTAACAAATTCCAAAAAGCTTTACGGAGAACCAAAACGTGGTTCACATGTAAGTCTCGCCATTCCAACATGAAAGTGTCTCCTAACAAATCAGACGCTGGAGGAACCTGAATGGCCTACTTAGCATGTAGATTATATGCTGTTTGGTGCATTGACAGACTTACCATGTGGATTTAAATGATAATATGTTGGGAGAAGGCGACGGCTTGTAGCGGCCGGATTCCTGTGCACCAGCGTGTGAGGAATTTTAGCTCGGCCTTTTCCAAACATAGAAATTGCTAAAAGCGCAATCATGGGCTAATCCAGGAACACGCTACTGAGGCAGCCCGGGTAACAGGCTTAGCGTGCCGTGGGCTGTTCCACGCTTGTGTAGATCGGCATAGTCCAGTTCAGGCTAATGGGAAATTAAAAATGCGTGACTAAATCTTCCCAAATAGCAGAACAATGACCTTCAGCCGGGATCCTTCAAAGGCAGGGCTAAATAATGAATAACCAAGGAACTGGATGAACTTATTCAGATGGATCTGACATCATGATCCGCTTTAGATGTGATTATATCCCACCTGAACACTGTTCAGCGATGCTCAGTCAGGTCTGGAGGTGGATTACAAATGACAGCTGAAATCTAAACCATGAATTACACACTAACACTGCACAGTATATACTCTGTACCGCACACACTAACACTACACAGTGTATAATACCTGTACTACACACTAACACTACACAGTGTATAATACCTGTACTACACACTACCACTACACAGGACACATACTCTGTATTGCACACTAACACTACACAATGTATAATACCTGTTCTACACACTAACACTACACAGGACACATACTCTGTATTGCACACTAACACTACACAGTGTATACTCTGTACGTAGTGAATGTTGGACTTTACAGGTGGAATTACAGGAGTCTCAGTAGAACCTGATTTGACTGATTCTAAGTTTCATGCACTGCAGGGCTTTACAGATCAGAGAATACACCTATAATAATTATAATTACTCATTTTAAACATAATAAAAAACATCATTAAACATGATTATAAACAAATTATCACCAAATTAAAAACCAACCTGAAAACCTTGCTAATCAGTCTGACTACACGATCCAATCAGATTAAACAGAGTTACTCTGATATCAGCTCTGAAATCTTCCTGATCAGAGCCTCCTCGTGAGTCTCTGCCGGTTGGTGAAGAAGTGGTTTCTCTTTGTTCTCCGCTCTTCTTTGTTCATGCCTGAATCAGGACTGTGGAAAAATGTGTATTGCTCTTCTCTGAGTCATGCCATTCCCAGAACATTCCAGAATCAGGAGTCTGTTTCTCCCGTTTATGAGCTGTTTACTTTCAGGACCAGCTCACAGATTCATCAATTCATGACTCCTCTTTATCTGGTCATGAATATTCTGATAATCCGCTGCCTCTATTCCACAGCCCCATTCCTTGAGGTCGGGAGGTAACCCTGAACTCTTTCAGCTGCACCCCTCAATCCCACCATTCACTCCCCTCCCACTTGCGGACCTCCGGGACCCTGACACACAGCAGCTCCTAAATCCCATAATCGATGTGTAATTGAAGACTGAAACAGAGCGGGCAGCGGATAATGGAGCCAACACAAAGCAGAGGGAACACGGCGGCGCTGCACGACAACGCGGTTATCCCCAATCCCGCCATCATTACTCAGTTATTACAGGTAATAGCAGTCTTATTAACACACGTGTTCATATCACACACCGGTATTAACCTGTACAGAGGGCCACTTATCACCTGTAACCCAACATGACCAGCAGAATCTAACAGGTGATGTAATGCGGAGACTCTGAGAGGTGATCCAAGCCTGATCCTGGTGAACCTCCAACTGAATACACAACAAACCAAACTAGACTCAACAAACAGCTGCACCCAGAAGGAGGTGTGGGAGTGCAGGTGTGTTGGGAAGGGAGATAAAGGAGACCAGGATCAATAACTGATGATAAGTTTAGACTGATATGATCAATATTTACTGAGCTACACATACAGAAGTCTGTCTCTCAGTGTGGCGTTGGGCCGCCGTGTTTGCTAACCCAACACGCCAGACATCTCGGTATGGAGCTGTAGAGGTTCCTAATGAAGTCCTGTGATAATCCATCCCATGCAGCTTGAACATCCTCACACGGTTCCTGCAGATGGTGCAGTAGGTGTGGAGGTGGAGCCACACCAGGCCACCAGGCCACCTGACCACTGTACCGTGGCAACACTACACATAACCCTAAACAAGTCTCATACATAACCATACACAATACGTCTCGCAGTGAAACAATGTAACAACTGACCGCTCACATCAAACACTAGGATATATTTATATATTTACACAACAGGGGAATATTTACTAGAGGGAATTTACAGCAGCGTGCAGTGAGAATCAACAGTCTGCAGATTATTCAGATGAACTGTAAATAATGCTGCTATGTTTAATGAGTTCCCTACAGAGCCATTTTATATAGTGGGGGCCATTTATTTATTTACACTGGAGCCCACAGGATCCCAGTTACACCACTGACCCCAGCGGTACATCCAAACACCTGACCCTTCAGCTGACCTCGACCAGAGAGTCAACAACCTCATAAACATACTGACAAGCCTGTGCACTGAGGACGACGCGCCAAGGACAGCACAAAGAGGACAACACGCTGTAGACGACACGCCAAGGACGGCACACAGAGGACAACACACTGTAGACGACACGCCAAGGACGGCACACAGAGGATGACATGCTGTAGACGACACGCCAAGGACAGCACACAGAGGAGAACACGCTGCAGACGACGCGCCAAGGACAGCACACAGAGGAGAACACGCTGCAGACGGCACGCCAAGGACGGCACACAGAGGACGACATGCTGTAGACGGCACGCCAAGGACGGCATACAGATGACAACACGCTGTAGACGACCCGCCAGGGACAGCACACAGAGGAGAACACGCTGCAGACGACGCGCCAAGGACGGCACACAGAGGACGACACGCTGCAGCCGGCACGCCAAGGACGGCACACAAAGGACGACACGCTGTAGGACACAGAAGACGTTGCGCCAAGAAAAGCACACAGAGGACGACACGCTAAGGAACAGCACATGAGGAGGACACGTGCACGACAAGGACGCACACAGAGGACGACATGCTGTAGACGGCACGCCAGAGCACACAGGACAATGCGCTGTAGATGACACGTCAAGGACGGCACACAAAGGACGACACGCTGTAGAACGGCCACGCCAAGGATGGCCACACAGGAGGACGACACGCTGTAGACGGCACGCCAAGGACGGCACACAGATGACAACACGCTGTAGACGACCCGCCAAGGATGGCACACAGAGGACGACACGCTGTAGACGGCACGCCAAGGATGACACACAGAGGACGACATGCTGTAGATGGCACACAGATGACAACACGCTGTAGACGACCCGCCAAGGACAGCACACAGAGGACGACACGCTGTAGACGGCACGCCAAGGATGGCACACAGAGGACGACATGCTGTAGACGACACGCCAAGGACGGCACACAGAGGATGACATGCTGTAGACGACACGCCAAGGACAGCACACAGAGGAGAACACGCTGCAGACGACGCGCCAAGGACAGCACACAGAGGACGACATGCTGTAGACGGCACGCCAAGGACGGCACACAGATAACAATGCGCTGTAGACGACACGTCAAGGACGACACACAGAGGACGACATGCTGTAGACGGCACGCCAAGGACAGCACACAGAGGACGACATGCTGTAGACGGCACGCCAAGGACGGCACACAGATGACGACATGCTGTAGACGGCACGCCAAGGACAGCACACAGAGGAGAACACGCTGCAGACGACGCGCCAAGGACGGCACACAGATGACAGCACGCTGTAGACGGCACGCCAAGGACAGCACACAGAGGACGACATGCTGTAGACGGCACGCCAAGGACGGCACACAGATGACAGCACGCTGTAGACGACCCGCCAAGGCTGGCACACAGAGGACAACACGCTGTAGACGGCACGCCAAGGACGGCACACAGAGGACAACATGCTGTAGACGACATGCCAAGGACGGCACACAGAGGACGACATGCTGTAGACGACATGCCAAGGACAGCACACAGAAGACGATGCGCCAAGAACAGCACACAGAGGACGACACGCTAAGGACAGCACACAGAGGAGGACACGCTGCAGACGACATGCCAAGGACGGCACACAGAGGACGACATGCTGTAGACGGCACGCCAAGGACGGCACACAGATGACAATGCGCTGTAGATGACACGTCAAGGACGGCACACAAAGGACGACACGCTGTAGACGGCACGCCAAGGATGGCACACAGAGGACGACATGCTGTAGACGGCACGCCAAGGACGGCACACAGATGACAACACGCTGTAGACGACCCGCCAAGGATGGCACACAGAGGACGACACGCTGTAGACGGCACGCCAAGGATGACACACAGAGGACTACATGCTGTAGATGGCACACAGATGACAACACGCTGTAGACGACCCGCCAAGGACAGCACACAGAGGACGACACGCTGTAGACGGCACGCCAAGGATGGCACACAGAGGACGACATGCTGTAGACGACACGCCAAGGACGGCACACAGAGGATGACATGCTGTAGACGACACGCCAAGGACAGCACACAGAGGAGAACACGCTGCAGACGACGCGCCAAGGACGGCACACAGAGGACGACATGCTGTAGACGGCACGCCAAGGACGGCACACAGATAACAATGCGCTGTAGACGACACGTCAAGGACGACACACAGAGGACGACATGCTGTAGACGGCACGCCAAGGACAGCACACAGAGGACGACATGCTGTAGACGGCACGCCAAGGACGGCACACAGATGACAGCACGCTGTAGACGACACGCCAAGGACAGCACACAGAAGACGATGCGCCAACACAAACACAGAGCACACACAGAGGACGACACGCTAAGGACAGCACACAGAGGAGGACACGCTGCAGACGACACGCCAAGGACAGCACACAAAGGACGACACACTGCAGACGACACGCCAAGGACGACACCCCAAGGACGGCACACAGAGGACGACACGCTGCAGACGACACGCCAAGGACAGCACACAGAGGACGACACGCTAAGGACAGCACACAGAGGAGGACACGCTGCAGACGACATGCCAAGGACGGCACACAGAGGACGACATGCTGTAGACGGCACGCCAAGGACAGCACACAGAGGACGACATGCTGTAGACGGCACGCCAAGGACGGCACACAGATGACAATGCGCTGTAGATGACACGTCAAGGACGGCACACAAAGGACGACACGCTGTAGACGGCACGCCAAGGATGGCACACAGAGGACGACATGCTGTAGACGGCACGCCAAGGACGGCACACAGATGACAACACGCTGTAGACGACCCGCCAAGGATGGCACACAGAGGACGACACGCTGTAGACGGCACGCCAAGGATGACACACAGAGGATGACATGCTGTAGATGGCACACAGATGACAACACGCTGTAGACGACCCGCCAAGGACGGCACACAGAGGACGACACGCTGTAGACGGCACGCCAAGGATGGCACACAGAGGACGACATGCTGTAGACGACACGCCAAGGACGGCACACAGAGGATGACATGCTGTAGACGACACGCCAAGGACAGCACACAGAGGAGAACACGCTGCAGACGACGCGCCAAGGACAGCACACAGAGGACGACATGCTGTAGACGGCACGCCAAGGACGGCACACAGATAACAATGCGCTGTAGACGACACGCCAAGGACAGCACACAGAGGACGACACGCTGCAGACGACACGCCAAGGACAGCACACAGAGGACGACACGCTAAGGACAGCACACAGAGGAGGACACGCTGCAGACGACATGCCAAGGACGGCACACAGAGGACGACATGCTGTAGACGGCACGCCAAGGACAGCACACAGAGGACGACATGCTGTAGACGGCACGCCAAGGACGGCACACAGATGACAATGCGCTGTAGATGACACGTCAAGGACGCAGCCACACAAGGACGACACGCTCTAAGACGACACGCCACGGATAGCCACAGAGGACGACATGCTGGACACGCCACGCAAGGACGCACACAGATGCCTCAAGCTGCTTAGACGACCACGCCAAGGACTGCACACAGAGGACGACACGCTGTAGCCGGACAAGGACGGCCCGCCAAGCACGATGACACACAGATGACGACATGCACACAGATGACAACACGCTGTAGAACCCGCCAACGACAGCACACAGAGGACGAACAGTACACGCTGTAGACGGCACGCCAAGGATGCGCCACACAGAGGACGACATGCTGTAGACGACACAAGGACGCACACAGAGGATGACCATGCTGTAGAACTGACACGCCAAGGGACAGCACACAGAGGACGACACGCGCTGCAGACGACACGCCAAGGACAGCACACAGAGGACGACATGCTGTAGACGGCACGCAAGGACGGCACACAGATAACAATCGTGCGCTGTAGACGACACGTCAAGGACGGCACACAGAGGACGAACACGCTGTAGACGGCACGCCAAGGACAGCACACAGAGGATGACATGCTGTAGACACCAAGGACGGCACACAGATGACAATGCGCTGTAGATGACACGCATAAGGACAGCACACAAAGCGACGACACGCTGTAGACGGCCACGCCAAGAACAGCACACAGAGGACGACATGCTGTAGACGGCACGCCAAGGACGCACACACACAGATGACAACACGCCTGTTAGACGACACCGCCCAAGCTGAGACGACACGCACACAGAGGACGACATAGCTGTAGACGACACGCCAAGGACGGCACACACAGAGGACGACATGCTGTAGACGAAATGCCAAGGACAGCACACAGAGACGGAACACGCCAAGGACAGCACACAGAGGACGACATGCTGTAGACGGCACGCCAAGGACGGCACACAGATAACAATGCGCTGTAGACGACACGTCAAAGACAGCACACAGAGGACGACATGCTGTAGACGGCACGCCAAGGACAGCACACAGAGGACGACATGCTGTAGACGGCACGCCAAGGACGGCACACAGATGACAGCACGCTGTAGACGACACGCCAAGGACAGCACACAGAAGACGATGCACCAAGAACAGCACACAGAGGACGACACGCTAAGGACAGCACACAGAGGAGGACACGCTGCAGACGACACGCCAAGGACAGCACACAAAGGACGACACACTGCAGACGACACGCCAAGGACGACACGCCAAGGACGGCACACAGAGGACGACACGCTGCAGACGACACGCCAAGGACAGCACACAAAGGACGACACGCTGCAGACGACACGCCAAGGACGACACGCCAAGGACAGCACACAGAGGACGACATGCTGTAGACGGCACGCCAAGGACGGCACACAGATGACAATGCGCTGTAGATGACACGTCAAGGACGGCACACAAAGGACGACACGCTGTAGACGGCACGCCAAGGACGGCACACAGAGGACGACATGCTGTAGACGGCACGCCAAGGACGGCATACAGATGACAACACGCTGTAGACGACCCGCCAAGGACAGCACACAGAGGACGACACGCTGTAGACGGCACGCCAAGGATGGCACACAGAGGACGACATGCTGTAGACGGCACGCCAAGGATGGCACACAGATGACAACACACTGTAGACGACCCGGCAAGGATGGCACACAGAGGACGACACGCTGTAAACAGCACGCCAAGGACAGCACACAGAGGACGACATGCTGTAGACGGCACGCCAAGGACAGCACACAGAGGACAACACGCTGTAGACGACACGCCAAGGACGACACACAGATGACAGCACGCTGTAGACGACACGCCAAGGACGGCACACAGAGGATGACATGCTGTAGACGACACGCCAAGGACAGCACACAGAGGAGAACACGCTGCAGACGACGCGCCAAGGACAGCACACAGAGGAGAACACGCTGCAGACGACGTGCCAAGGACAGCACACAGAGGACGACACGCTGCAGGCGACACGCCAAGGACAGCACACAAAGGACGACACGCTGCAGACGACACGCCAAGGACGGCACACAGAGGACGACATGCTGTAGACGGCACGCCAAGGACGGCACACAGATAACAATGCGCTGTAGACGACACGTCAAGGACGACACACAGAGGACGACATGCTGTAGACGGCACGCCAAGGACAGCACACAGAGGACGACATGCTGTAGACGGCACGCCAAGGACGGCACACAGATGACAGCACGCTGTAGACGACCCGCCAAGGCTGGCACACAGAGGACAACACGCTGTAGACGGCACGCCAAGGACGGCACACAGAGGACGACATGCTGCAGACGACATGCCAAGGACGGCACACAGAGGACGACATGCTGTAGACGGCACGCCAAGGACGGCACACAGATGACAATGCGCTGTAGATGACACGTCAAGGACGGCACACAAAGGACGACACGCTGTAGACGGCACGCCAAGGACGGCACACAGAGGACGACATGCTGTAGACGGCACGCCAAGGACGGCACACAGATGACAATGCGCTGTAGATGACACGTCAAGGACGGCACACAAAGGACGACACGCTGTAGACGGCACGCCAAGGACGGCACACAGAGGACGACATGCTGTAGACGGCACGCCAAGGACGGCACACAGATGACAACACGCTGTAGACGACCCGCCAAGGACAGCACACAGAGGACGACACGCTGTAGACGGCACGCCAAGGATGGCACACAGAGGACGACATGCTGTAGACGGCACGCCAAGGATGGCACACAGAGGACGACATGCTGTAGATGGCACACAGATGACAACACGCTGTAGACGACCCGCCAAGGACAGCACACAGAGGACGACACGCTGTAGACGGCACGCCAAGGATGGCACACAGAGGACGACACACTGTAGACGACACGCCAAGGATGGCACACAGAGGATGACATGCTGTAGACGACACGCCAAGGACAGCACACGGAGGAGAACACGCTGCAGACGACGCGCCAAGGACAGCACACAGAGGACGACATGCTGTAGACGGCACGCCAAGGACGGCACACAGCACACAGATAACAATGCGCACGTAGGACGACACACACGAGTCAGAAGACAGCACACAGAGGACAGACAGAGGACGACATGCTGTAGACGGCACGCCAAGGACGGCACACAGATGACAGCACGCTGTAGACGACACGCCAAGGACAGCACACAGAAGACGATGCGCCAAGAACAGCACACAGAGGACGACACGCTAAGGACAGCACACAGAGGAGGACACGCTGCAGACGACACGCCAAGGACAGCACACAAAGGACGACACGCTGCAGACGACACGCCAAGGACGACACGCCAAGGACGACACGCCAAGGACGGCACACAGAGGACGACACGCTGCAGACGACACGCCAAGGACGACACGCCAAGGACAGCACACAGAGGACGACATGCTGTAGACGGCACGCCAAGGACGGCACACAGATGCCAATGCGCTGTAGATGACACGTCAAGGACGGCACACAAAGGACGACACGCTGTAGACGGCACGCCAAGGACGGCACACAGAGGACGACATGCTGTAGACGGCACGCCAAGGACGGCACACAGAGGACGACATGCTGTAGACGGCACGCCAAGGACGGCATACAGATGACAACACGCTGTAGACGACCCGCCAAGGACAGCACACAGAGGACGACACGCTGTAGACGGCACGCCAAGGATGGCACACAGAGGACGACATGCTGTAGACGGCACGCCAAGGATGGCACACAGATGACAACACGCTGTAGACGACCCGCCAAGGATGGCACACAGAGGACGACACGCTGTAGACAGCACGCCAAGGACGGCACACAGAGGACGACATGCTGTAGACGACATGCCAAGGACAGCACACAGAGGATGATGCGCCAAGAACAGCACACAGAGGACGACACGCTAAGGACAGCACACAGAGGACGACGCGCTGTAGACAACACGCCAAGGATGGCACACAGAGGACGACATGCCGAGGACAACACACAAAGAATGACATGCTTAGGACGTTTATTTGTTTGTTTATGTGTTTGTTTGTCAATTTATTAATTCATTTGTCTTTATTTGCTTTTATGTGTTTATTTATTTGTTTATTTGTGTATATTAATTTGTTTGTGTGTTTTTATTTGTGTTTATTTATTTGTTTGTTTGTGTTTTTTGTTGATTTAGTAATTCATTAATTCAATTCATGTTTTTTATTTGTTAATTCATTGTTTGTTTGTTAGTTGGTTAGTATGTTTGTCTAAGACAGGGGATAGAGAAGTAAGATCTGAGAGTAAGCTCAAACACCCCTCTACTGAAATGACTGTCTCTGTCTGGCCAGGACTCTGGAACTCCTTTACTGAGCAGGACTCAGCCCTGTGCCTCCCTCTAGTGGCTGGATGTGTTATAGTGAGGGAGCTCCCTGAGGCTGGCTTCAGGCATGTAAATCACTAAACCAATAACGAATACCCCCCAATGCTTATCCCCCCCATGATACAGAACCAGTTCTGGTCTACAGCAGTGCTCCTCAACCTAGTCCAGGAGCTTCACAGCCCCGGTCCCATCATACCTACTGAAACGGTCCTCCTGCTACTCACGGCTCTCAACGTTCAGCTCACGGTCCTCGCTGTACTTACAGTACAACAGCATTTCTTTAAAAATCAGATTCATCTAAACAGGACACCCAGAGGTACACGAGTTCTATCACTCGAGAACACGCAGTAAACAGCATCCGTTCTAGATATAGAACACCTGGTGTATATTAGATATGTGTCTTGACCCAGAGAGATGAAGCGGTGGATGAGGTGTGGTGTTAGTGGACTGTGAGGTCAGTGGGGTGACCCTAGGAGCTCAGAGTGAAATCTGAAATGACTGACAGTAACTAGCAGCATGTGCAGCTTGACCTGGGGCAGGACACGTCTCACAGCTGATCACACATTAACTCAACACCGTATACTCCTTTAGTCATCCTCTCTTCCTTATTAACACTGCTCTGTTTACCTCCTGTGTGGTCAACAGGTGTAGTTCCTTCTACAGCTGATAGGTGGCAGCAGCAGTCCAGTCTAAACCCTCTCACCTCACCACTGGAGTGTCCATATCTAAACTACAAGTTAATTGGTCACTCCACATATCACTCTACAGAGCACTCTACGGAGCACTCTACAGAACACTCTACAGAACACTCTACAGAACACTCTACAGAACACTCTATAGAACACTCTACAGAACACTCTACAGAGCACTCTACATAACACTCTACAGAACACTCTACAGAACACTCTATAGAACACTCTACAGAGCACTCTACAGAACACTCAACATATATTACTCCACAGAGCACTCCACAGAACACTCCACAGAGCACTCTACAGAACACTCTACAGAACACTCTACAGAGCACTCTACATAACACTCTACAGAACACTCTATAGAACACTCTACAGAACACTCTACAGAGCACTCTACAGAGCACTCTACAGAACACTCAACATATATTACTCCACAGAGCACTCCACAGAACACTCCACAGAGCACTCTACAGAACACTCTACAGAGCACTCTAAAGAACACTCTACAGAACACTCTACAGAACACTCCACATATATTACTCCACAGAGCACTCCACAGAGCACTCTACAGAACACTCTACAGAGCACTCTACAGAACACTCTACAGAACACTCAACATATATTACTCCACAGAACACTCTACAGAACACTCAACATATATTACTCCACAGAGCACTCCAAAGAACACTCTACAGAACACTCCACAGAACACTCTACAGAACACTCTACAGAACACTCCACATATATTACTCCACAGAGCACTCCACAGAACACTCTACAGAACACTCCACAGAACACTCTACAGAACACTCTACAGAACACTCTACAGAACACTCCACATATATTACTCTACAGAACACTCTACAGAACACTCTACAGAACACTCCACATATCACTCTACAGAACACTCTACAGAACACTCTACAGAACACTCCACATATATTACTCCACAGAGCACTCTACAGAGCACTCTACAGAACACTCCACATATCACTCTACAGAACACTCCACAGAACACTCTACAGAACACTCCACAGATCACTCTACAGAACACTCCACAGAGCACTCACAGAGCACTCTAGAGAGCACTCTACAGAACACTCCACATATCACTCTACAGAACACTCCACATATCACTCTACAGAACACTCCACAGATCACTCTACAGAACACTCCACAGAGCACTGTAGACTGTGGACTGATAGAGGGGGGACACCTGCTGGAATAAGAGAGAGGGGGAAGACCTGCTGGACTGATAGAGGGGGGAGACCTGCTGGACTGATAGAGGGGGGAGACCTGCTGGGTTGATAGAGGGGGGAGACCTGCTGGACTGAGAGAGAGGGGGAGACCTGCTGGACTGATAGAGGGGGGAAACCTGCTGGACTGATAGAGGGGGGAAACCTGCGGGGTTGATAGAGGGGGGAAACCTGCTGGACTGATAGAGGGGGGACACCTGCTTGACTGATAGAGGGGGGAGACCTGCTGGACTGATAGAGGGGGGAGACCTGCTGGACTGATAGAGGGGGGAGACCTGCTGGACTGAAAGAGGGGGGACACCTGCTGGACTGATAGAGGGGGAGACCTGCTGGACTGATAGAGGGGGGAGACCTGATGTACTGATAGAGGGGGGAGACCTGCTGGACTGATAGAGGGGGGAGACCAGCTGGAGTGATAGAGGGGGGGGAGACCTGCTGGGAGTGAATAGAGGGGGGAGACCTGCTGGACTGATAGAGGGGGAGACCTGCTGGAGTGATAGAGGGGGGAGACCTGCTGGACTGATAGAGGGGGAGACCTGCTGGAGTGATAGAGGGGGGAGACCTGCTGGACTGATAGAGGGGGAGACCTGCTGGACTGATAGAGGGGGGAGACCTGCTGGGTTGATAGAGGGGGGAGACCTGCTGGGTTGATAGAGTGGGGGAGACCTGCTGGGTTGATAGAGGGGGGAGACCTGCTGGGTTGATAGAGGGGGGAGACCTGCTGGACTGATAGAGGGGGAGACCTCACTATCTCTATAGTGGGTGGAGACCCGCTGGACTGATAGAGGGGGGAGACCTGCTGGACTGATAGAGGGGGGAGACCTGCTGGACTGATAGAGGGGGGAGACCTGCTGGACTGATAGAGGGGGGAGACCTGCTGGACTGATAGAGGGGGGAGACCTGCTGGACTGATAGAGGGGGGAGACCTGCTGGACTGATAGAGTGGGGGAGACCTGCTGGAGTGATAGAGGGGGGAGACCTGCTGGACTGATAGAGGGGGGAGACCTGCTGGGTTGATAGAGGGGGGAGACCTGCTGGGTTGATAGAGGGGGGAGACCTGCTGGACTGATAGAGGGGGGAGACCTGCTGGACTGATAGAGGGGGGAGACCTGCTGGACTGATAGAGGGGGGAGACCTGCTGGACTGATAGAGTGGGGAGACCTGCTGGACTGATAGAGGGGGGAGACCTGCTGGACTGATAGAGGGGGGAGACCTGCTGGACTGATAGAGGGGGGAGACCTGCTGGACTGATAGAGGGGGGAGACCTGCTGGACTGATAGAGGGGGGAGACCTGCTGGACTGATAGAGGGGGAGACCTGCTGGACTGATAGAGGGGGGAGACCTGCTGGACTGATAGAGGGGGGAGACCTGCTGGACTGATAGAGGGGGGAGACCTGCTGGACTGATAGAGGGGGGAGACCTGCTGGACTGATAGAGGGGGGAGACCTGCTGGGTTGATAGAGGGGGGAGACCTGCTGGACTGATAGAGGGGGAGACATGATGGACTGCGAGAGGGGGGAGACCTGCTGGACTGATAGAGGGGGGAGACCTGCTGGACTGATAGAGGGGGGAGACCTGCTGGACTGATAGAGGGGGGAGACCTGCTGGACTGATAGAGGGGGGAGACCTGCTGGGTTGATAGAGGGGGGAAACCTGCTGGACTGATAGAGGGGGGAAACCTGCTGGGTTGATAGAGGGGGGAGACCTGCTGGACTGATAGAGGGGGGAGACCTGCTGGGTTGATAGAGGGGGAGACCTGCTGGGTTGATAGAGGGGGGAGACCTGCTGGACTGATAGAGGGGGGAGACCTGCTGGACTGATAGAGGGGGGAGACCTGCTGGACTGATAGAGGGGGGAGACTGTGGGACAGTAGTACCCTCTGTGGTCATGTCAGGGTTAATCTAGGAGATGTCCTGGACAGCGCTGATCTCAGCTCAGACTGTCTCCTCCTCTTCTCCTCAGTGGGCTGGACCTCGCTGAGCTTTAAACAGCTCCTCGCCTGGAAGGGTAAACTCAGAGCAGAGCTGGTCACCATGCCGAGTAACGGAGAGCTGAATGAGGAGACCTACTCCAAACGCTGTGCGTCCTGGGCGAAGTCCTACCGGGACAGAATCGGAGGCATGTTCTCCTCCAAGAGGAAGAAGCTGACCATCTCCACCGACGATCCGTCCTACAGCGTGATCTACCTGGGCAGCTCCACCACCTTGCAGGCCAAAGGAGACGGCTGCATCGACGCCGCAGTCAGCAAGCTCTGGAGGAAAAGTGAAATGGGCAGGAAGGGCAGCAGAATGCTGCTGACCGTCGGAGCTCAGGGCATTCGGTTGGAACACATGGACGAAAAACGAGCCCAACAGAAACCGGGTCACCTGTACCTGCTGCACAGGGTCACCTACTGCACCACGGACCCCTCGCTGCCCCGGGTACTGAGCTGGGTCTACCGGCACCAGATAAAGCACAAAGCAGTGATGCTGCGCTGCCACACTGTTCTACTGACCAAAGCAGACCAGGCCAAAGCCGTGGAGAACCTGGTGAACCGGACGCTGATGACCGCCCTGATCGAGTTCCAGAGGCTCAAACGCAGGCAGGATGCCAAACGGCAGCAGCTGCAGCAGGCTGGACACGGAACCGTCCCGCTGGTGCCCATCAGGAAGATCCTGAATGGACAGAGCTGTTACCGACCTCCGGCCCAGAACGCCTGCAGTCCCAGGTGGGTACACCAGGATAAGGATCTAGAACAGGAGATATTTCATTATGACCTAGAACTGAACTGACCTGGTTGGAGCCGAGTGCATGTCTATACCGTAACCATGAACCCAGACAGGTTCTGCTGAGGGGTGTGAAAGTTCCGCAGGGTTAGAGCGTGTTCCGTGTTCTCTGTCTGTTTAGGAAATGGTTCTGAAAGGTACTTTAGGTACTTTAGATTTATTCACTGGGTTAATTCTACTGAGGACTCTTATTCTGTAGTCTGTGGCTAGTCTAGCCAGCTTGAGAGTGAATCTAGAACTGTGGTTCACTGTTTGTGAGTAGGTAAGGCTGGTTTCCGGGGAAGAACCTCAAGTTTCCTTGGGAGAACCCAATTCCACGGTACTGAGTAACTAACTACTGCCCTCCTCTGTCCACAGTGGCCAGAAGCTCTGCTCCATCACTGAGGACTCCCTGGGTGAGGAGGAGGAGGAGCGCAACAGCTACCTAGATGAGGAGTGCTCAGACGAGGACAGTGAAGAGGACCTGTACCTGCTCATCACAGACCTCCGGGAACTGGATCTCCAGGAACTGGACCTTCAGAACGAAACAACGTCCCTCATTGACAGCTGTGGACAAAGCATGAGCAGCCAGTCCAGCGGAGAGGTCAGCGATGAGGAGCTACCGGACACACCTGTACACACAGATTAACACACCTGAACAGACTTATCAACACACCTGTACCTGGACTGGTTTAAACACCTGTGCAGACTGGTTAACACACCTGTACAGAACGGTTAACACACCTGTGCAGACTGGTTAACACACCTGTACAGAACGGTTAACACACCTGTGCAGACTGGTTAACACACCTGTACAGAACGGTTAACACACCTGTGCAGACTGGTTAACACACCTGTGCAGACTGGTTAACACACCTGTGTAGACTGGTTAACACACCTGTGCAGACTGGTTAAGACACCTGTACAGAACGGTTAACACACCTGTGTAGACTGGTTAACACACCTGTGCAGACTGGTTAACACACCTGTACAGAACGGTTAACACACCTGTGCAGACTGGTTAACACACCTGTACAGAACGGTTAACACACCTGTGCAGACTGGTTAACACACCTGTGCAGACTGGTTAACACACATGTGTAGACTGGTTAACACACCTGTGCAGACTGGTTAAGACACCTGTGTAGACTGTTAACACACCTGTGCAGACTGGTTAAGACAACTTTGCAGAACGGTTAACACAACTGTGTAGACTGGTTAACACACCTGTACAGAACGGTTAACACACCTGTGCAGACTGGTTAACACACCTGTGCAAACCGGTTAACACACCTGTGCAGAACGGTTAACACACCTGTGCAGAACGGTTAACACACCTGTGCAAACTGGTTAAGACACCTGTGCAGAACGGTTAACACACCTGTGCAGACTGGTTAAGACAACTTTGCAGAACGGTTAACACAACTGTGTAGACTGGTTAACACACCTGTACAGAACGGTTAACACACCTGTGCAGACTGGTTAACACACCTGTGCAAACCGGTTAACACACCTGTGCAGAACGGTTAACACACCTGTGCAGAACGGTTAACACACCTGTGCAAACTGGTTAAGACACCTGTGCAGAACGGTTAACACACCTGTGTAGACTGGTTAACACACCTGTGCAGAACGGTTAACACACCTGTACAGACTGGTTAACACACCTGTGCAGACTGGTTAACACACCTGTACAGACTGGTTAACACACATGTGCAGACTGGTTAACACACCTGTACAGACCGGTTAACACACCTGTGCAGACTGGTTAACACACCTGTACAGAACGGTTAACACACCCGTGCAGACTGGTTAACACACCCGTGCAGACTGGTTAACACGCCTGTGCAGAACGGTTAACACACCTGTGTAGACTGGTTAACACACCTGAGGGGTTGTAGAGTGCGGTGCCTGCTCTATACTGCTGGACTGTACTGGGGTGCTAGGCTGTACCCCGGTGTACTGGGCTATACCGGGGGGCTGGACTGTACCCCGGGGGCTGGGCTGGGGGTGGGGGTGGGTGCGGGGGTCCTGTATATACTGCTGTGCATATGAAGCACTATAGGCTGTACTGAATGTATATTTGCTGTGCAAACACTGAACTCCAGTCAGGACGTGCTTGCTGTAGAGGGCTGTTGTGCTGTATCAGATACAGTGACTGTGCTTCATCAATAAACACTGAAGGATAAAACACGTTCTCCCGTCTGACTCTGTCCCATCGGCCGCAGGGCCTTCCACCGGATACCGCCTCAGATCAGACAGGAAGAGGGGCTCCGGCCTGGCTCTCAGTCCCCTGTCCTGCTGAGGGACAAACAGGAAATAACACTCCTTCACAGTCCCAGCACATTCCCCTGTTATCCTGAGAGTCCGGCTGAACCCAGACCAGCCGGCTCCACTCCCGGTCCCGAACTTCACTGAGGAGCAGCCCTCCTCATGATCACCCCCCTCACCTCCACTTTATTACACACACCTCCCAAATATATACACACTGGCCACTTTATTAGAAACACCTCCCTTATAGATACACACTGGCCACTTTATTGGAAACACCTCCCTCATATATACTCACTGGCCACTTTATTAGAAACACCTCCCAAATAGATACACACTGGCCACTTTATTAGAAACACCTCCGTCATATATACACACTGGCCACTTTATTAGAAACACCTCCGTCATATATACTCACTGGCCACTTTATTAGAAACACCTCCGTCATATATACACACTGGCCACTTTATTAGAAACACCTCCCTCATATATACACACTGGCCACTTTATTAGAAACACCTCCGTCATATATACTCACTGGCCACTTTATTAGAAACACCTCCCTCATATATACACACTGGCCACTTTATTAGAAACACCTCCCTCATATATACTCACTGGCCACTTTATTAGAAACACCTCCCAAATAGATACACACTGGCCACTTTATTAGAAACACCTCCCTCATATATACACACTGGCCACTTTATTACACACACCTCCCTCATATATACTCACTGGCCACTTTATTAGAAACACCTCCCAAATAGATACACACTGGCCCACTTTATTAGAAACACCCTCCCCTGCCCATAGATACACACTGGCCACTTTATTAGAAACACCTCCCTCATATATACACACTGGCCACTTTATTACACACACCTCCCTCCTATATACACACCTGGCCACTTTATTAGAAACACCTCCCAAATAGATACACACTGGCCACTTTATTAGAAACACCTCCCTCATATATACACACTGGCCACTTTATTAGAAACACCTCCCTCATATATACACACTGGCCACTTTATTAGAAACACCTCCCTTATATATACACACTGGCCACTTTATTAGAAACACCTCCCTCATATATACACACTGGCCACTTTATTACACACACCTCCCTCATATATACTCACTGGCCACTTTATTAGAAACACCTCCCAAATAGATACACACTGGCCACTTTATTAGAAACACCTCCCAAATAGATACACACTGGCCACTTTATTAGAAACACCTCCCTCATATATACACACTGGCCACTTTATTACACACACCTCCCTCCTATATACACACTGGCCACTTTATTAGAAACACCTCCCAAATAGATACACACTGGCCACTTTATTAGAAACACCTCCCTCATATATACACACTGGCCACTTTATTAGAAACACCTCCCTCATATATACACACTGGCCACTTTATTAGAAACACCTCCCTTATATATACACACTGGCCACTTTATTGGAAACACCTCCCTCATATATACTCACTGGCCACTTTTTAGAAACACCTCCCTAATAGATACACACTGGCCACTTTATTAGAAACACCTCCCTCATATATACACACTGGCCACTTTATTAGAAACACCTCCCAAATAGATACACACTGGCCACTTTATTAGAAACACCTCCCAAATAGATACACACTGGCCACTTTATTAGAAACACCTCCCAAATAGATACACACTGGCCACTTTATTAGAAACACCTCCCTCATATATACACACTGGCCACTTTATTAGAAACACCTCCCAAATAGATACACACTGGCCACTTTATTAGAAACACCTCCCAAATAGATACACACTGGCCACTTTATTAGAAACACCTCCCTCATATATACACACTGGCCACTTTATTAGAAACACCTCCCTCATATATACACACTGGCCACTTTATTAGAAACACCTCCCAAATAGATACACACTGGCCACTTTATTAGAAACACCTCCCTCATATATACACACTGGCCACTTTATTAGAAACACCTCCCTCATATATACACACTGGCCACTTTATTAGAAACACCTCCTTCATATATACTCACTGGCCACTTTATTAGAAACACCTTCCTTATATATATACACACTGGACAATTTATTAGAAACACCTTCCTTATATATACTCACTGGACAATTTATTAGAAACACCTCCCTCATATATACTCACTTGCCACTTTATTAGAAACACCTCCCTTGTGTGTCCAGTTTAGGTGAAGAAGGCTTATTGAAGGCTGACTGTGCTGGTGTGGGGGGTTGGTGCAGGTGGTCAGTGTCGGAAAGGCTGAGGGTAAACAGGAAGATAAGAGAAGACTGTGTTTACTGCAGAGGAAACAGGAAGTGGAACAACATCCTGACAAACAGACCTATGGAGACAGAGGGAGAGAGAGATAGATAGGGAGATATAGAAGGAGGGGGGAGAGAGATAGAAGGGGAGAGAGATAGAGAGAGCAAGAGAGGGAGATGTAGAATGGGGGAGGGAGAGACAGAGAGAGAGAGGTAGAATGTGTGAGAGAGAGAGAGAGAGAGATAGAGAGAGAGAGGGAGAGGTAGATTAAGATAGAAACGAGAAAAAGAGAGATAGTAAGGTAGAGAGATAGAGAGATCGAAGGGAGAGAGAGAGATAGAAGCAAGGTGGAGAGCGAGAGGGAGAGAGAGAGAGAGAGAGAGAGAGAGAGATAGAAGGGAGAGGGAGAGAGAGAGAGAGCACAGCCTTCATCTACAGACTCAGCAGCGTGACCTGAGGGGCCGGAGAGGGGGTAGGCGGGGTCAGTCAGCAGCTGCAGCTGAGGATCATGCAGGAATGTTGTTTTTCACTGTCAAGGACATCACTTCCTGTCTGCGCGGAGGAGGCTTTGTTTCTACTTCCTCACAGCCAGCACAGCTGGACCACCCGGATAAATCCCCCCACCTCCCGGTCCGGTGCAACTGTACTGTACATGCTGCTGTACAGGGTCTACCAGGACAGCCTGGGACTGTAGCGAGCCAGCCCAGTAACATGCCCCGACTCCAGCAGCCTGTTTACGTCCCAGGAACACCTGCTCTAATGTCCAGATCGGATCCGGACAGGAGCGGTCAGGCTCAGCCTGGATCAGAACCTGCAGTGCGTGAAAGAGCGTCATCTGGGAAACTCCAGCCATTGTGCATTTCACTGTTCATCACGGAGGGGCATATCAATATCCACATACATAAATAAACAACTACTGAAATACATAAATATATAACTACTGAAATATATAAATACATAACTACTGCAATACATAAATACATAACTACTGAAATATATAAATACACAACTACTGAAATATATAAATACATAACTACTGAAATATATAAATACACAACTACTGAAATACATAAATACATAACTACTGAAATATATAAATACACAACTACTGAAATACATAAATACATAACTACTGAAATACATAAATATATAACTACTGAAATATATAAATACACAACTACTGTAATACATAAATACAAAACTACTGAAATATATAAATACACAACTACTGCAATACATAAATACACAACTACTGCAATACATAAATACATAGCTACTGAAATATATAAATACACAACTACTGAAATATATAAATACACAACTACTGAAATATATAAATACATAACTACTGAAATACATGAATACATAACTACATAACTACAGAAATATACCCAACTACACACACTACTGAAAATATATAAATACATAAATACACAACTACTGCAATACATAAATACATAGCTACTGAAATATATAAATACACAACTACTGAAATATATAAATACACAACTACTGAAATATATAAATACACAACTACTGCAATACATAAATACATAACCACTGAAATATATAAATACACAACTACTGAAATACATAAATACACAAGTACTGACATAAATAAATACACAGCTACTTAAATACATAAATACATAACTACTGAAATATATAAATACATAACCATTGAAATACATAACTACAAAAATACATAAATACATAACTAGTGAAATACATAAATACATAACTAAAGAAATACATAAATACACAGCCAATGAAATACATAAATACACAACTACTGAAATATATAAATACATAACTTCTGAAATATTTAAATACATAACTACTGAAATACATAACTACAAAAATACATAACTACTGAAACACATGAATACACAACTACTGAAATACATAAATACATAACTACTGAAATACATAAATACACAGCCAATGAGATACATAAATACACAACTACTGAAATATGTAACTACATAACTACTGAAATATATAAATACATAACTATTGAAATACATAACTACAAAAATACATAAATACATAACTACTGAAATACATGAATACACAACTACTGAAATATATAAATAC
Source organism: Prochilodus magdalenae (assembly GCA_024036415.1). Taxonomy (NCBI): domain Eukaryota; kingdom Metazoa; phylum Chordata; class Actinopteri; order Characiformes; family Prochilodontidae; genus Prochilodus; species Prochilodus magdalenae. The sequence goes on from JAMWET010004968.1 coordinate 37,847, forward strand.
ACATCTACTGAAAAACATAAATACATAACTACTGAAATACATGAATACATAACGACTGAAACATATCTACTGAAATACATAAATACGTAACTACTGAAATACATGAATACATAACTACTGAAATTTATAAATACATAACTATTGAAATACACAACTACAAAAATATATAAATACATAACTACTGAAATAGATGAATACACAACTACTGAAATATATAAATACATAACTACTGAAATATATGAATACACAGGTACTGAAATATATAAATGCATAACTACTGAAATACATAAATACATAACTACTGAAATACATGAATACATAACTACTGAAATATATAAATACATAACTATTGAAATACATAACTACAAAAATATATAAGTACATAACTACTGAAATATATAAATACACAACTACTGAAAAACATAAATACATAACTACTGAAATACATGAAAACACAACTACTGAAATATATAAATACACAACTACTGAAATACATAAATACATAACTACTGAAATACATAAATACACAGCAAATGAGATACATAAATACACAACTACTGAAATATGTAACTACACAAGTACTGAAATGTATAAATACATACCTACTGAAATATATAAATACATAAGTACTGGAATACATGAATACATAACTACTGAAATATATAAATACATAACTATTAAAATACATAACTACAAAAATACATAACTACTGAAATATATAAATACGCACCTACTGAAAAACATAAATATATATCTACTGAAATACATGAATACATAACTACTGAAATATATAAATACATAACTACTGAAATATATAAATACATAACTACTGAAATATATAAACACATAACTATTGAACTACATAACTACAAAAATACATAAATACATAACTTCTGAAATACATAAATACACAACTACTGAAATACATAAATACACATGTACTGAAATATATAAATACATAACTACTGAAATACATGAATACATAACTACTGAAATATATAAATACACAACTACTGAAAAACATAAATACATAACTACTGAAATACATAACTATTGAAATACATGAATACACAACTACTGAAATATATAAATACACAACTACTGAAAAACATAAATACATAACTACTGAAATACATAAATACACAACTACTGAAAAACATAAATACATAACTACTGAAATACATGAATACATAACTACTGAAATATATAAATACATAACTACTGAAATACATAACTACAAAAATACATAAATACATAACTAAAGAAATACATAACTACTGAAATATATGAATACAAAACTATTGAAATACATAACTACAAAAATACATAAATACATAACTACTGAAATACATAAATACACAACTACTGAAATATATAAATACATAACTACTGAAATACATAAATACACAACTGCTGAAATATATAAATACATAACTTCTGAAATACATCTACTGAAATATATAAATACATAACTACTGAAATATATAAATACACAACTACTAAAATACATAAATAAACAACTACTGCAATACATAAATACACAAGTACTGAAATATATAAATACATAACTACTGAAATATATAAATACATAACTACTGAAATACATGAATACATAACTACTGAAATACATAAATACATAACTTTTGAAATGCATAACCACAAAAATACATAAATACATAACTATTGAAATACATGAATACACAACTACTGAAAAACATAAATACATAACTACTGAAATACATGAATACATAACTACTGAAATATATAAATACATAACTACTGAAATACATAACTACAAAAATACATAAATACATATCTACTGAAATATATAAATACATAACTACTGAAATACAAAAATACATAACTAAAGAAATACATAACTACTGAAATATATAAATACATAACTATTGAAATACATAACTACAAAAATACATAAATACATAACTACTGAAATACATAAATACACAACTACTGAAATATATAAATACATAACTACTGAAATACATAAATACACAACTACTGAAATATATAAATACATAACTTCTGAAATACATCTACTGAAATATATAAATAAGTAACTACTGAAATATATAAATAAGTAACTACTGAAATATATAAATACACAACTACTGAAATATATAAATACACAACTACTGAAATACATAAATACATAACTACTGAAATATATAAATACATAACTACTGAAATATATAAACACATAACTACAAAAATACATAAATACATAACTTCTGAAATACATAAATACACAACTACTGAAATACATAAATACACATGTACTGAAATATATAAATACATAACTACTGAAATATATAAATACATAACTTCTGAAATACATCTACTGAAATATATAAATAAGTAACTACTGAAATATATAAATACATAACTACTGAAATATATAAATACACAACTACTAAAATACATAAATAAACAACTACTGCAATACATAAATACACAAGTACTGAAATATATAAATACATAACTACTGAAATACATGAATACATAACTACTGAAATGCATAACCACAAAAATACATAAATACATAACTATTGAAATACATGAATACACAACTACTGAAAAACATAAATACATAACTACTGAAATACATGAATACATAACTACTGAAATATATAAATACATAACTACTGAAATACATAACTACAAAAATACATAAATACATATCTACTGAAATATATAAATACATAACTACTGAAATACAAAAATACATAACTAAAGAAATACATAACTACTGAAATATATAAATACATAACTATTGAAATACATAACTACAAAAATACATAAATACATAACTACTGAAATACATAAATACACAACTACTGAAATATATAAATACATAACTACTGAAATACATAAATACACAACTACTGAAATATATAAATACATAACTTCTGAAATACATCTACTGAAATATATAAATAAGTAACTACTGAAATACATAAATACATAATTACTGAAATACATAAATACACAACTACTGAAATATATAAATACATAACTATTGAAACACATAACTACTGAAATATATAAATACACAACTACTGAAAAACATAAATACATAACTACTGAAATACATAAATACACAACTACTGAAATACATAAATACATAACTACTGAAATATATAAATACACAACTACTGAAATACATAACCACAAAAATACATAACTACTGAAATACATAAATACACAACTACTGAAATATATAAATACACAACTACTGAAATACATAAATACATAACTACTGAAATACGTAAATACACAACTACTGCAATACATAAATACATAACTACTGAAATACATAAATACATAACTACTGAAATACAAAAATACATAACTAAAGAAATACATAACTACTGAAATATATAAATACATAACTATTGAAATACATAAATACACAAGTACTGAAATATACAAATACATAACTACTGAAATATATAACTAAAGAAATACATAAATACATAACTACTGAAATATATAAATACATAACTATTGAAATACATAACTACAAAAAATCTGATAAATAAATACAATTACTGTGTTTACAGGGGGGACTGGCTGGTGTAAAAATACAAGACTATTGTATAAACACATAAGTCTACTGAAATAGCATAAATACACAACTACTGAAAAACATAAATACATAACTACTGAAATACACCGTGTTTACAGGGGGACTGGCTGAAATACATAAATACAGGACTACTGAAATATATAAATACACTACTACTGAAATACATGTTACCACAGGTTTTACATAACTACTGAAATACTGTTAATACACTGTGTCAAATATATAAATACACAACTACTGAAATACATAAATACATAACTACTGAAATACGTAAATACACAACTACTGCAATACATAAATACATAACTACTGAAATACATAAATACATAACTACTGAAATACATAAATACTGAAATACTAAAATACATTATTACGTGTGCGAACACTAGTATGTGCGTGCGCGTGCAGCAGTGTTTAGCAGGTTTAAGGGGGTCTGATGTGTTAATACACAGTGTTTAAAGGGGGACTGGCTGGTGCTTAACAGGGGGTCTGATGTGTTAATACACCGTGTTTAAGGGGGACTGGCTGGTGTTTTACAAGACTCTGTATTACTGGAGTCTGGTGTTTAGCAGGTTTAAGGGGGACTCATGTGTTAATACACCGTGTTTAAGGGGGACTGGCTGGTGTTTAACAGGACTCTGTATTACAGGACTCTGGTGTTTAGCAGGTTTAAGGGGGTCTGATGTGTTAATACACTGTGTTTAAGGGGGACTGGCTGGTGTTAACCAGGGGGTCTGATGCGTTAATACACCGTGTTTAGGGTGGCTGGCTGGTGTTTAACAGGACTCTGTATTACAGGAGTCTGGTGTTTAGCAGGTTTAAGGGGGACTGATGTGTTAATACACAGTGTTAAAAGGGGGACTGGCTGGTGTTTAACAGGGGGTCTGATGTGTTAATACACAGTGTTTAGGGGGGACTGGCTGGTGTTTAACAGGTGGTCTGATGTGTTAATACACGGTGTTTAAGGGGGACTGGCTGGTGTTTAACAGGGGGTCTGATGTGTTAATACACAGTGTTTAGGGGGGACTGGCTGGTGTTTAACAGGTGGTCTGATGTGTTAATACACCGTGTTTAGGGGGGCTGGCTGGTGTTTAACAGGACTCTGTATTACACTAGTCTGGTGTTTAGCAGGTTTAAGGGGGTCTGATGTGTTAATACACAGTGTTTAGTGGGGACTGGCTGGTGTTTAACAGGTGGTCTGATGTGTTAATACACGGTGTTTAAGGGGGACTGGCTGGTGTTTAACAGGGGGTCTGATGTGTTAATACACAGTGTTTAGGGGGGACTGGCTGGTGTTTAACAGGTGGTCTGATGTGTTAATACACCGTGTTTAGGGGGGCTGGCTGGTGTTTAACAGGACTCTATATTACAGGAGTCTGGTGTTTAGCAGGTTTAAGGGGGACTGATGTGTTAATACACAGTGGTTAAGGGGGACTGGCTGGTGTTTAGCTGGTGTTTAACACAGGTGTTGCACCATGTTGTAGACATGGAGAACCATGGTTCCGATCACCACCACTGTATGAGCGCCAGGATGTACACAGTATGATTTGTAGCTGTGTTCAGGATGAAGCGGTGTGAGGATCTGGGCTCTGGTCTTGAAGATGCTGTTATATAAGCCTGAGTATCTTTAGACCCTGAGGTGAGGTTCCTGATGGAACCGCTGAGTAACGAGCCAGTAAAACACAAAACTAACACCCAGAGTAAAAATAGCCCGCACGCACAGGGCTGCACACGGACCACTGGCCCTGCTCCTTCACTCTGCAGGAAAGAGAACAGGGGAACGCCTCTGCAGAACCTGCTGGTCTTCGGTCTAAACCCTCCTCACTGTAAACAGAACGATTGATTCGTCTGATCACACTCCTGAAGGGGCTGTTTACAACCTACACGCCTCATCAGAAGAACAGCTGCACACAGAAATCAACCCACAGGAGTGGAACTTGGTGTGGGCTTCACATGGTGAGACACGCTTATGATTCCAGTTTCACGCTCAGCTGCACATGTGAGGTAACCAAGGGCGGGTCTTATCTCTGTACCTGACTGACCCACCACCACCATTACAGCCCTCCAGCGAGCAGTGGTGTCCTCCATGAGTCCTCCTGTTAGTGCAGCACCATCGGCAGACGGCTGCACCACGCAGGACTACATGCACACAGACCGTTACCACGACTGTCCTTAACACCACGTCACCGTCACCAAAGACTGCAGTGGTGTCGTACCAGACTGTCATGGAGTGACTCAGAATGGCAGCGGGTCATCTTCAGTGACGAGTCCCGCTTTAGTCTTGGTGGAGACGCCCAACGAACCCGTGTATGGAGGCACCGTGGTCAGCACAGAGATGGACGGTCTGTTGTCACACGTCCAGAAGACCTGGTGTCCCTCCACCTCCACCCCTACCGCACCATCTGCAGGAACTGTGTGAGGATGTTCAAGCTGCATGGGATGGATTATCACAGGACACCATTAGGAACCTCTACAGCTCCATACCGAGACGTCTGGCGTGTTGGGTTAGCGAACACGGCGGCCCGACGCCATACTGAGAGACAGACTTCTGTATGTGTAGCTCAATAAATATTGATCATATCAGTCTAAATTTATCATTATCACACCTTCCTGCAGCTGCATGTATCTCTACACAGCTGTCGCACCTGGAGGGTGTTAAGAATGTGATATTTATAAAAAACAATAATAAAATTACAGCAAGTAGAAATATGAGCTACTTTACATCATAAAACAGATCAAATATTAAAGTAATTCTAATAAGGTAATAATGAAACCTTGAATAGAGCTTGTGGAACCGCCAACAGGCTATATGATCTAAGATATCATCATCATCTTCACCGGAGAACCATAGTTTTCAAATCCAGCCTCAAGTATAAGTTCTCAAAGGAACAGAGCAGAACCGAACAGGGTTCTTGGTAAGTACTGAAACGATTAGCACTTGTGCCCAGAGCAGCCTTCTAAACAATCACAGCAGACACACAACTAGACTGACTCACCAGCTGAGTGTTCTATAGACCAGGACTCTGTAAACCTGAACCATCAGAGTGGAGAGGAAAAGAGATCCAGAGAACAGGTTTCTCAGTCAGTGGGCCATGAAGGACCCTCTAGTGGTCCGTGGGCCCATGCTCAGGGTGAGGCAGTCGTTTGTAGTTGGGCAGGAACATCATATATAACCATATTAGTGTTGTATAATAATGTTATTAATGTACACATAAACAGGTCAGTCTGAGACCATGAGGCTGATGCTAGCCGCCGGCGGAGAGGGTTCACACAGCTCCTCTGATCCTGATTCTCCAGATGTGGAGAGAACCTGTTTACAGAGTTGAGGTTAGTGCTCCGGTGGGCCTGGGGGTGGGAGAGTCTGAGAACCACTGCTGGACATGTATCCAGGACCTGAGTGAACCTGCAGCAGGGTGGAGTCAGGTGGACTGAATTAAATTGAGTGTATGAGGTCAGGGTTTACAGTCTTACCTCTTCCTCTTATTCTATAACATTCCCTCATTCGGAGTGTTCTAGGAAACCCTCTGAAACCCTCCTGGCTTCTGGAGGCTTCCTCACTGATTAACCTGAGCTCAGAGAACAAGCCGCCAAATAAAACCTTTACAGTTCAGAGTAGACGGGCGAGCCACACTGATCCAGGACCAGAATAGACCAGGCGTTTACAGAGGGACCAGAGAGATCCCTGGAGAGACGAGGGACGTGGTTCAGCTATACACACTGTTAATATCTCCACTGGGCCGAAACAGGTCAAAGATCCACCACCACGTCCAGACCTTAATCAGTAACGAGCTGATAGAGCCTCTGAGAATCAGCGTGTCTGGAAGGGGGCAGACGACTCATCCGTTTATGCTTCGTGGAATTCCAGCCTGATCGGAGGCTCTGCATCGGAATAGATGGAGCCTTATGTGTGAAGTGAAGTCAGCCGAAGACTGAGCTGATCATCAGCTACACATCACCTCCTCCACCTCGCACCACTTTTCAAGTAATAAGCACCCCACTTCAGTTCATACGCCAGTTCATACTGTGGACACAGACGCTGCTCGCTGTAGCACCAGACCATTTGTTCAACATTCATTCCTCCTGCACCATCGTCCCCCGTGTCACCAGAGCAAGGGCTGTGCTGAGCAGCTGAAACACTGCCCCAGCGTAACCAACCCAGCAGTCTTCCAGGTGACTGGGTTAGACCATCAGCTAGAGATCAGGGACGGGTTCTCCTGTTTTAACCTGATGATGAAATCTCCTTTTCCCCCACCCAGACTCCGGTCTACACTCAGATTAAAGAAGGTTCTGCTGAGAGTGGGAAGATATGGGTTCTGCTGCTTCACTCAAACTGGTTTTTGGTTTTTATGGCTGCCTTGGTTTTGGTGTGTCTGCGTTGGCTGCCTTGGTTTTGCAGTATTTGTGTTGGCTGTCTTGCTTTTGCCGTGTTTGTGTTGGCTGCCTTGGTTTTGGTGTGTCTGTGTTGGCTGCCTTGGTTTTGCCATGACTGTGTTGGCTGCCTCGGTTTTGCCATGTCTGAGTCGGTTGCCTTGGTTTTGCAGTGTTTGTGTTGGCTGCCTTGGTTTTGCCGTGTCTGTGTTGGCTGCCTTGGTTTTGGCATGTCTGAGTCGGCTGCCTTGCTTTTGCCGTGTTTGTGTTGGCTGCCTTGGTTTTGGCATGTCTGTGTTGGCTGCCTTGGTTTTGGTGTGTCTGTGTTGGCTGCCTTGGTTTTGGCATGTCTGTGTTGGCTGCCTTGGTTTTGCCATGACTGCATTGGCTGCCTTGGTTTTGGTGTGTCTGTGTTGGCTGCCTTGGTTTTGCCATGTCTGAGTCAGCTGCCTTGCTTTTGCCGTGTTTGTGTTGGCTGCCTTGGTTATGGCATGTCTGTGTTGGCTGCCTTGGTTTTGGTGTGTCTGTGTTGGATGCCTTGGTTTTGCCATGACTGTGTTGGCTGCCTTGGTTTTGGTGTGTCTGTGTTGGCTGCCTTGGTTTTGGTGTGTTTGTGTTGGCTGCCTTGGTTTTGGTGTGTTTGTGTTGGCTGCCTTGGTTTTGGTGTGTTTGTGTTGGCTGCCTTGGTTTTTCCGTATCTGTGTTGGCTGCCTTGGTTTTGCCGTGACTGCGTTGGCTGCTTTGGTTTTGCCGTGTCTGTGTTGGCTGCCTTGGTTTTGCCGTGACTGCGTTGGCTGCCTTGGTTTTGGTGTGTTTGTGTTGGCTGCCTTGGTTTTGGTGTGTCTGTGTTGGCTGCCTTGGTTTTGCCATGACTGTGTTGGCTGCCTTGGTTTTGGTGTGTTTGTGTTGGCTGCCTTGGTTTTGGTGTGTTTGTGTTGGCTGCCTTGGTTTTTCCGTATCTGTGTTGGCTGCCTTGGTTTTGCCGTGACTGCGTTGGCTGCTTTGGTTTTGCCGTGTCTGTGTTGGCTGCCTTGGTTTTGCCGTGACTGCGTTGGCTGCCTTGATTTTGCCGTGACTGCGTTGGCTGCTTTGGTTTTGCCGTGTCTGTGTTGGCTGCCTTGGTTTTTCCGTATCTGTGTTGGCTGCCTTGACTTTGCCGTGACTGCGTTGGCTGCTTTGGTTTTTCCGTATCTGTGTTGGCTGCCTTGGTTTTGCCGTGTCTGCGTTGGCTGCCTTGACTTTGCCATGACTGTGTTGGCTGCCTTGGTTTTGCCGTGTCAGTGTTGGCTGCCTTGGTTTTGCCGTGTCAGTGTTGACTGCCTTGGTTTTGCCTGTGTCTATGTTGGCTGCCTTGGTTTTGCCGTGACTGCCTTGGTTTTGCTGTGTCTGCGTTGGCTGCCTTGGTGTTAGGTTGCTGGTTCAGTCCTGCCTCCTGAATAGAACCCTACAGACTCTCCCAGTAATGGTTCTTTGCTTGGCTGTATTAATCTTCACTGTAAGGTTTTCCATTAGTACTGTGTTTTGAATGGTAGATATCCAGAACTTCATAGCCGGAAGCTGTGGAATCCAACGCTGTAGGGAGTTTTGGTAGCGGTGTGAAACCGCCCATAAGCATCTGGTCTTCATTTTTCATTTAAGTCTTCATTTAACAGACATGATGGAGCCTGCAGGGGAACGCTGACATCCCATAATCTGGATAGAAGGTTTACCGTGGAGATCCGTATGTCTACTCCTTTAGAACCTTCCCAACACATGTATAATGTTCCAGATACGGAATTACACATATTACAGGTGTGACCCTGGGTCCTGTGAAGGGTTCGCAGCTCTACTGAGCACTCAGTCCGGAAATCCTGAGCTGCAGAAAGTCCTGACTGACCAGCAGCAGCGTCTCACACCAGATCCAAGCAACTAGGCGACCATGAGGCTAATTATCTTCTAAATCTAAACCTTCAACATCATTACCCACATATCCCAGAATGCCTTGTGTGCATGTGGGAGAACATGTGAATGAGGAGCCTCACATGCCACAACAGTAGGTGAGGGACGGTAACTGCAGTTCAGACGTTCCCTCCTCAGCACTGCTGCTCCATCGGGTCTTCCCTCCCACTGTACCCTCTCTACACTGTGACTGACTGGAACAGCTGTAGCTATTAATTAATAACATTAATAACATTAATATTAGACCGGGTGAGCGCACATTACAACAGCCATGACAAAATACAAATATTACCTGCACGGCCAGGTGTACCTTTACAATTCTCCTTTAGATTTACCTGGACTGTCAGGTGTACCTTTACAATTCTCCTTTAGATTTACCTGGACTGTCAGGTTTACCTTTATAATTCACCTTTTGATTTACCTGGACTGTCAGATTTACCTTTATAATTCTCCTTTAGATTTACCTGGATGGCCAGGTGTACCTTTACAATTCTCCTTTAGATTTGCCTGGACTGTCAGGTGTACCTTTATAATTCACCTTTAGCTTTACCTGGATTTCCAGGTGTATTTTTATAATTCACCTTTAGATTTACCTGGGTCAGGTGTGCTTGTATAACTCTTTATGAGGGCCCTGACCCGCAGGTGTTTATAGGGTTCGTAGAATTGGACGGTTGAAGAGGATAATAAGGGATTCTAGGAAAGACTCATCACAGCTCGGATTTATAGACCTGGAAAGAATCTAGACTACCTGGTCATCTTCCCAGAATACACTCTTCCAAAAACACTCTTCCAGAAAGAGAATAAACAGGAACGACTGAATCTCTACACACACATACACACACACACACACACAGACACACACAAACAAACACACACACACACACACACATACAGACACACATACAGACACACTCACGACACAGAAAAGGTATATCTGGAGATCTGAATATCAGAGTACCTGAGACCTGGTTGGTGTTTGGTCTATGCATTGTACTAATTCCTGCAATCTCTGAACCCCCTTCCCTAAAGACCTGCTAACCACCCCCTAAGACCTGCTTTCCAATCAACTACAGGAAACAGCACCCCCTGCTGCTCAAACCAGGCAATACAAGCCCACTATTTTCTGGCGATGCCAGTGTCTCTGTCTCAACATGGAGACATCAGCAGAGAGGTGAAATAAAAGCAGGACACACAGGAGTCAAGGTCGCTCGTTTCACCAGTTCCATCCAGATTCTACCTGTCTCTACTACTTTCTGATCCAGGTGGAGATCAAGGGAAACCCTTTCAACTCTGAACTGTTCCAGAGAATGATGGAACTCACCAACGTTCACATTTACAGTGTTCAGCAGAGGCTCTGATCCAGAGCTGAGTGTTCAGTCAGAGTATGTATCCCAGCTAGTGCAGACAGGTCACTGCCAGAACCAGGTCCAGTGCTGTCAGAACCAGGTTGAACCAGGTCCAGTGCTGACACCCAGACAGAAGAGGTCCATTGCTGTCAGAACCAGGTCTGAACCAGTTCCAGTGCTGACACCCAGACAGAAGAGGTCCAGTGCTGTCAGAACCAGGTCCGAACCATGTTCAGTGCTGACACCCAGACCGAAGAGGTCCAGTGCTGTCAGAACCAGGTCCGAACAGGGTACAGTGAGGACCCCCAGACAAGCTGAAAGCTGGTTCTGTGCTGGGACTAGAGCTGGAGTCCTTAACACCACTGGCAGAGAGGAGAGCCCTCAGCAAGCTGCTGAACATCATGGACAATGTTCACCATCCTCTGCACAGCACGATCATCAGGCAGAGGAGCTCATTCAGTGGCAGACTGCTGTCCCAGTCCTGCTCCACAGACAGACTCAGGAGGTCTTCTGTCCCTCAGGCCATAAGACTGTTCAACTCCTCTCAGTACAGCAAATGGAAACTCTGGACACTCTTTCATTCCGGTCACTCCAACAGGCACAACCCCATCTCTGCACACACTCCCTCCTAAATGCCCTCCTAAATGCCCTACATCTATTTATATTGTATTATTCTACTCCATTCTGTACTGTTTACACTTTTTGCACTGATAATTATTTATATTACTGCGTATTTGCACTGTCTGTATGGCTGAAAACAGCCATCTTCTTAATTTGCTTAGCAAACGGTATACCATTACCTCCATCTATACTTTACACTTTACACAGACACTAAGGACTCTATTTTTATACCTTCATACTTTATATAGTATTGTCTCTATTTGTACAAACCTATCTTGCTTCTGTTGTTACTTCTGTATAGTTTGTATACCTGCTACTGGATGCCTTGAATTTCCCTCTGGGATCAATAAAGTATCTATCTATAAGAGGTCAAGTTCTGTCAGAACCAGGTCCGAACCATTTTCAGTGCTGACATCCAGACAGAAGAGGTCCAGTGCTGTCAGAACCAGGTCAACAGTATCCTGTTAAATACAGTCGACGTGCAGTGAGGCCAGTACAGCACATTTCAATATTTACTCAGATCAGTGCTCCCTTACAGAGACGACTCTAGTCTGCGTTTGAAGAGTCTGCTGTTCGGACAGCCAGTTCTATCCACCATCTGGGCTCTGGGACAGAGAGGAGTCTGGACGCTTGTCTTCTATGTTTGGTGGGGGATGGAGGGTTGAGTTGAGCTGTACTTGACCATAGTCATAAGGAGGGTCCATTCTTGGCTTTGTAGGCATCAGAGTTTTAGATCTGCCGCAGCTACAGGAAGCCAGTGAAGAAGCCCAACCATAACCCAACCACAACTCAAGCATAACCCAACAGTAGCTCAACCACAACCCAAGAGTAACTCAACCACAACCAACCACAACCCAACCATAACCCAAAAGTAACTCCACCACAACCAACCACAGCCCAACCCTACCACAACCCAACCATAACCCAACAGTAACTCAACCACAACCAACCACAACCCAACCATAACCCAAAAGTAACTCCACCACAACCAACCACAACCCAACCCTACCACAACCCAACCATAACCCAACAGTAACTCAACCACAACCCAACCACAACGCAACAATAGCTCAACCACAATGCAACAGTAACTTAGCCATAATCCAACCACAACTCAATCGTAACCCAACTGTAACCCAACCATATCCCAACAGTAACTCAACCACAACTCAACTATAACCCAACAGTAACTCAACCACAACTCAACCATAACCCAACAGTAACAGCTACGCAGCAATGTCCTGTCTGCACATCTGCCTGTGACATTACTGAGGCGCATACTTCATCATGTGAGGACAGGTGTCCATTCTCTCTCTGTTTTTCATCAGCTGTTGTCTTACTGTCTGTTTTACACACGTGTTGCGAGTGTAACACGAAACCAAAATGGTTTCATGCAGGCAGTGAGGTGATGGGGGAACGCTCCATTAGTAAGGAAGATCAAGCAGCAATGCCTGGACCATCCGGAATTACTGCAAATTGCTGCTCAGGTGTAGCAGTGGTGGAGATTTAAGGAGGGTAAACAGAGTTATCGTGTAGTACAGTCTCACAAAGACGGAGTACTGTGAGCAGCTGATCCACTCACACCAGCACCACACACACTAACACACCACCACAACCACCTCAGTGTCACTGCAGTGCTGAGAATGATCCACCACCCACATCATGCCTGCTCTGTGGAGGGACTACAGTCTGGAGCTGTAGAACTGTAGGAGCCAAGTTCATTTAATTGTTTCATGTATTTTGTTTAAACACTTATTCTGTTATTTTCTGTATGGCTATGAAAAAAATTACTTCAATGTCATTCGTTATTTCAGTTCCTAAGTATGGTTTCCTGAGGGACGAGTTTAAGGGGGAACCGAGAATTTAAAAAAAGAGAGAAACGGAGAGAGTGTAGAGCACGGAGAGGCTCAACTTGTGTTGTTGTACTGCCAGAGCCGTTTGGCTGAATAAACTCAAGCAAACCCATTGTAACCCGACTTCCTTTCTATGCCTCCGAAGACGGTAACACCAGATACACCAAAAACGAGGGTTACAGAACTATGGAGTGATATAGTCAGTGGGCCTGGTAGAAATGGTGAGTGTAGGTATGAGGAGGGTTAATCTGCCAGCTGGTGTGTAAATATATGAAATCACACCGTTCATGTAAGACCTGGTGGTTTTAATCTACATAGTTCAAGCATATCTAATGACACAGCTAAGCTAACCACCAGTGACCCTGCTAAGGCCACATCTCATTGTGCAGAGAATGATCTAGATCCATAACATGGAGAGTCCATTACTTCAGTATGGACATCAGAACAAGCCCTGCTGAACAGGACTAGGCCCTGATCTCCTAATGTGGAATGGGCACGATCCTGAGTCAGCGAGACCTTACGCTGTGTTACAGGAGATACTGCTGTTGGACAGGGTGGACAGCTGAAGTCTGGGTTCTGCATTAACTGTGCTAGGTGTGTTTATTGTAGACTGTATAATGAAGGTGTTCTGTAGTATAATAGTCTGTCACAGGTTTAGTATGCCATAGCTGGTTTCCCCTGAAAGTGAAAATGCCATTACTGGATGTATTATTACAGTTCTGATGAGAACCAGGTTCTCCTGCCCATCATAGTACCAACACAAACATTCAGTCCACCATTCCCACTGAGTCATACCCAGACGCAGATCAGAGTCCACAGTGTTAACCTCATGTCTTTGTACTGTAGGAGGCGTCATATGACTGGCTCTGTATTTCTGGAACAGGACACTCCAGGCTACAAGGCTTTGTGAAGGAGACCCGGAGATTTAGTCCTTTCAGTCTCTTGTTTTCTGGTGGACATCGATCTGTATGTTGTGGCAGGGAGAATGTTGGGCCACTCCTTTCGTCACGGAGGAGCATGCCTGTCATGCCTGTAGTTCAGACGTTGCTTGTTGGTAGTCATGAAACTGCAGCTGTTAAACTGGAGGACTGCCCGGACCTGGACTTCAAAGAAACAGCCAGGCTTCTATGTGTCCTTCATGTTCCATTAGAGACACAGCGGGACAGTGTTAACACATCTGTAAGTATATACAGGGTCCAGGACTTGGCCTACACGTGGGATCTCCCTTCCCTAACTGAGAACAACAGGAGATGGCTTTTAGAGAAGCTGTTAGTTGTGATGTTGGATCAAACGATCAAAACGATCAAATAACAAGAAATTGCAAAATCAGTATATGATATTCGGCTGTAAAAGACGAGAGACACTAATCACTTTTAATGGTAATGGTTTTTAATGGTAATGGTCAGTGCAGATGATTCTTCAGCCACGTGAAGATTAAGATGATGATTCGGGTGATACCAAATGCTGCATCTCAGTAAATCTTCATGAGTTGATTGCCAGTGGTGCGTTAACAGAATATCCTTACAAATGCGTTGTAGTATAACTGTTACCCAGCTGTTTACAAGAGTAGTGTAAACCTCATATGTGGGTGGATTTGTAATGAATGTGCTGTTTTTTGGCTCACTGAGGAGTTTGTTTGTTTGTTTGTTTATTTATTTAGTTATTTATTTATTTATTAACCAACTTGAGGTCATGTTAGTATTTTTCTTGGTGCTGATTTGTTTTGAAGCCAGTAATATAATCCATTTAATCCATCTCCATAGCAACATCACAAGAGTTGACCAATGTGGTATACCTCTGGACAGGATGGGAGATTCCTCAAACAAATCTCTCTGTAGAAGTAGTCAAGGGTGGATACTCCACAACCTCCACCTGCTTTGAGACCCTGATCATCCCTGGGCATTACAAGGATTACACACATCATTTAGGTGTGTTCTGCTGGCCTTGTGTTCTGCTGGCCTTGTGTTCTGCTGGGCTTGTGTCCTGCTGGACTTGTGTCCTGCTGGCCTTGTGTCCTGCTGGCCTTGTGTTCTGCTGGCCTTGTGTCCTGCTGGGCTTGTGTCCTGCTGGCCTTGTGTCCTGCTGGCCTTGATTTGGACGAGTGTGAGTGACTGTATTTTCATTTGCAGTACAGGTTTATCCTAATAGGTGCTGTAAAGTTTGTTAGTTGTTAAAACTGTAAATATGTGTTCATGTTCTAGATAGAACATGGTAGGGTGAATTGGTTCACTTCAAACACTGAACAGACTGGACACTCGACAGGTAGAACCGTACATAGCTTACAGAGCCTGCATGCAAAAAAGTTCAATTATGTGAATTCAAATCAGGTCCAAAGAGGGCGTGTCCTTATCTGGTATTCTCTCCCCTGACTGATGTCTCTCCTATGACCTGTAGAACCCTGAAGGCAACATTCTCCCAGTGGCTCTGTCCTGTCGTAAATACCTACAGTTCTATTCTATTGGTTGTTCCCCACACGGTAAACTTACACACACCTGTATACATCCACACTTATACAAAACTCATACAACACTGATACCCAACAACTGCTAATAAAAATGAACACAGTTTAATGAAGTTTAAAGTATATTCATGACTATATGACCAAAATATATACAATAAGTAAAAACATATACAGTGAAAATACAGTTTAATAACCGTTCTAGATAACCTAATCATCTCCTCCAGACTCACTGAGGAGGTCATTCCATCTCCCCCAGACTCACTGAGGAGGTTATTACATCTCCCCCAGACTCACTGAGGAGGTTATTACATCTCCCCCAGACTCACTGAGGAGGTCATTACATCTCCCCCAGACTCACTGAGGAGGTTATTATATCTCCCCCAGACTCACTGAGGAGGTCATTCCATCTCCCCCAGACTCACTGAGGAGGTTATTATATCTCCCCCAGACTCACTGAGGAGGTTATTACATCTCCCCCAGACTCACTGAGGAGGTTATTACATCTCCCCCAGACTCACTGAGGAGGTCATTCCATCTCCCCCAGACTCACTAAGGAGGTCATTGCATCTCCCCCAGACTCACTGAGGAGGTTATTACATCTCCCCCAGACTCACTGAGGAGGTCATTACATCTCCCACAGACTCACTGAGGAGGTGATTCCATCTCCCCCAGACTCACTGAGGAGGTCATTCCATTTACATCTCACTGAGGAGGATATCTCACTGAGGAGGTTATTACATCTCCCCCAGACTCACTGAGGAGGTTATTATATCTCCCCCAGACTCACTGAGGAGGTCATTCTATCTCCCCCAGACTCACTGAGGAGGATATTACATCTCCTCCAGACTCACTGAGGAGGATATTACACTCCCTGAGACTGAGGAGGTTATTATATCTCCCCCAGCCTCACTGAGGAGGTTATTACATCTCCCCCAGACTCACTGAGGAGGTTATTACATCTCCCCCAGACTCACTGAGGAGGTTATTCTATCTCCCCCAGACTCACTGAGGAGGTTATTTCATCTCCCCAGACTCACAGAGGAGGTTATTACATCACCCCCAGACTCACTGAGGAGGTTATTACATCTCCTCCAGACTCACTGAGGAGGTTATTATATCTCCCCCAGACTCACTGAGGAGGTTAATACAGCTCCCCCAGACTCACTGAGGAGGATATTACATCTCCCCCAGACTCACTGAGGAGGATATTACATCTCCTCCAGACTCACTGAGGAGGTAATATCCCCCAGACTATGAGGAGGATCTCCTCCCCCAGACTCACTGAGGAGGATATTACATCTCCTCCAGACTCACTGAGGAGGTTATTATATCTCCTCCAGACTCACTGAGGAGGTTATTATATCTCCCCCAGACTCACTGAGGAGGTTATTATATCTCCCCCAGACTCACTGAGGAGGTCATTACATCTCCCCCAGACTCACTGAGGAGGTTATTACATCTCCCCCAGACTCACTGAGGAGGTTATTCTATCTCGGAGGTTATTATATCCCCAGACTCACTGAGGAGGTCATTACATCTCACTGAGGAGGTTATTATATCTCCCCCAGACTCACTGAGGAGGTCATTCCATCTCCCCCAGACTCACTGAGGAGGTTATTACATCTCCCCCAGACTCACTGAGGAGGTTATTATATCTCCCCCAGACTCACTGAGGAGGTCATTCTATCTCCCCCAGACTCACTGAGGAGGTTAATACAGCTCCCCCAGACTCACTGAGGAGGATATTACATCTCCTCCAGACTCACTGAGGAGGTCATTCTATCTCCCCCAGACTCACTGAGGAGGTTATTCCATCTCCCCCAGACTCACTGAGGAGGTTATTACATCTCCCCCAGACTCACTGAGGAGGTTATTATATCTCCCCCAGACTCACTGAGGAGGTTATTACATCTCCCCCAGACTCACTGAGGAGGTTATTATATCTCCCCCAGACTCACTGAGGAGGTTATTATATCTCCCCCAGACTCACTGAGGAGGTTAATCTATTTTACACAGACTCACTGAGGAGGTTATTACATCTCCCCCAGACTCACTGAGGAGGTTATTACATCTCCCCCAGACTCACTGAGGAGGTTATTATATCTCCCCCAGACTCACTGAGGAGGTTATTACATCTCCCCCAGACTCACTGAGGAGGTTATTATATCTCCCCCAGACTCACTGAGGAGGTTATTCTAGCTCACATATTCTCACTGAGCAGTCAGGTTCACTACAGCAGAGTGTAAATCCTACATGGAGCGGTTCAGTGAATGTGGTGTGGAACGTGTGTAGGTGAGTCAGAGTGTGTGGATTAGAGGAGACGCTGTAGTAGGACAGAATGCCGGCTGGATGGTCCAGATACACTCCTACCCTCTTACTGCCGGAGGGAGGTAGAGAGACCTCAGTGCTGATATAATTGTGAGCGACATGGTAACGGTGGTTAGAGCAGCTCAGTCTCCAGGACTTTCTGTTCGCTCCAAATCTGCAGTCCAAACTGCCTCCATTCCTGCTGATTGATTTATAAGCCATGACTATTTCATGACATCCGTCAGTCCACTCAGCCTCCCAGTAACAGCGTCCACTCACACTCTCTCTCCCCAGAACCTGTCCAAAAATATCAAATCTCTCTGGATGATACGGATACTGCTTTTTCACCCCCTGAGTCACCTTCTTGTCCCCGTCAGACAGAGTGAGTTCTCCGTTTTTTGTGTTTGGATCCAGAGTGAACTCACAGAAATCTGTACACAGAGATGAGAGAGAGAGAGAGAGAGAGAGAGAGAGAGTGAGTATGTGTGTGTGTGTGTGTGTGTGGTGTGTGTGTATGTTTGTGTGTGGTGTGTGTATGTACATGTGGTGTGTGTGTATGTTTGTGTGTGGTGTGTGTGGTTTGTGTGTGTGGTGTGTCTTACATTTCTTCAGTCCTGGTTTCAACCTGATCTCCCCTCCATGATCCACCCTGAAGAACACACAGTTGTATACATCAATTACAAGGTTTACATTTGGATATTATAAAACAATCTTAACAGCACTGTACAGTAATAATCATGAGTGAATATTAGATATTATTAATACTGTTATTATTAAAACACTGGTAATACAGGCTTTCTGTACGGAGTCCTGCAGGCATGAATTCCTGGTCTAGTGTGGTAGCTGATAGACAGTGGTGTACAGTCATTACAAGCTGGAATAAAGTTGAATGTAAAAGTTGGTCGTTACGTTCTGGGTTCTATGTAGGCTGTTATTTTAGCTTTTCTTAATGGTTTTTTAATGGCTACAGGGTATGCATGGTCACTAATAGCGTGTTGTAAGTTCAGGGTGTACCGGGTCCTGTAGCACCTTCTGGACGGGAAGAGTTGAAATATGTTGTGTCCAGGGTGAGACAGATCTGTGATGTCCCCTGCCCATCTGGTTCTTAAACAGTACAAGTCCTGGAGGGTGGACAGTGGAGCACCAATGATCTTTGCAGCTGTCTTTATGGTCCTGTGTAGTCCGTTCTGGTCCTGTACTGTGGCTGCTCCAAACCAGACCAGGTTGAATGTGCACAGGACTGATTTGATGACTGCAGTGTAGAACTGGATCAGCAGTTCCTCTGGCACAACCAACTTCCTCAGCAGCCGCAGTAAAGATATCCTTTGCTGGGTCTTTTTGAGGATGGAGTTGATGTTGGTCTCCCACTTAAGGTCTCGGGGAAATTATAGTACCCAGAAACTGTGTCCATGGTTGACACGGGGCTGTTGTTATTGTGAGGGGGATCAGTGTTGAGGGGTCTCTCTTGAAGTCTATAGTCATCTCCATCGTCTTCAGCATGTTCATTTCATTTTGTTCTGACTGCACCAGAGAACCAACTGTTCGACCTCCCTCCTCTGTTTGCTCTGTAGGCAAACTGTAGGGGGTCCAGTAGGTGTCCTGTGATGTTCTTCAGGTGGGCCAACACCAGTCGTTCAAATGACTTCATGGCCATGATGTCAAAGCGACTGGCCTGTAATAATTCAGTTCTGTGGCAGCGGTGTTCTTGGGAACTGGGATGACGGTGGAGCATTTGAAGCAGGAGGGAACCTCACACAGCTCCAATGATCTGAGATCAATGATCTGAGTGACTACTGGAACCAGCTGGTCAGCGCCGGCCTTCAGACAGGAAGGAGAAACATTGTCTGGACCTGGTGCTTTCCTGGTCTTTTGTTTCTGGATGAGCTGGTTCACATCCCTTTCAGATATCTTAAGTGCAGGCTGTGTGTCAGTGGAGAGGGATGGGGGATGTGATGAGGACTGATGGTCCTGAACTGGGCTGAACGAAGGGTGTGAATCTGTCCATCTCAAACCTACATTAGAAGTCGTTCAGGTCGTTAGCCAGATCTTTGGAAATTTGTGAATTGACGAAGACCATTCCATGCCGACGCAGGGTCGTTGGCTGAGGACCTGTTCAGCTTTTCAGTGTAGGCTTTTTTAGCTACTCTGATCTCCTTGGTCAGTGCATTCTGTGCCTGGTTGAACAGAGCCGTGTCTCCACTTCTGTAGGCATCTGCTTTGGCCTGACAAAGCTGTGTTTGTTTGGATGTGAACCAGGGCTTGTTATTGCTGTATGTGCGGAAGGTCTTGGTTGGCACACACACTTCTTCACAAAAGCTGCTGTAAGATGTCACAGTCTCAGTCAGTTCATCCAGGTTGCCAGTTACAGTTTCAGTATTGCAGCTCCTGTTTTGCTTCTATGGTCCATTTCTACACTGTTTTAACAGCAGGCTTTACAGCTTTCAGCTTCTGCCTGTAGCCTGGAATAAGTTGAACTAGGCGATGATTGACCCTTTCCCTGCTGGGGAAGCTGTGGTGCTGCACTCGGTATGTACGGTATGTATACAGAAATTACATCCTATTTTTAATCTGCTTCTTTTAGTCTCAGGATTAGGGCTAAGGGTAGGGACTAGGAAAGGGGGCTGGGGATGTTTTATTTGTCAGTATTAGTTGGGTAGCACCTGGGGAAGAGTCAACTGTTGAAATAGTAGGTGTTGAAACTGGTAGGTGGTGGAACTGTTGAGTCAGACCGGGAGACGCACGCCAACTGCATGCAGTAGCTGCAGGTGCAAACCACAGATAACACGTAAACAAGTGAGCGACTGAAAGGACAGTCCAGCAAGTGGGAGCCAGGCTGACAGACTGACCAGGGAGGGGCTGTGAAAATATGAAGGATGAGTTAGAATATAACTCCACAGAGTTAAGCATTACTGGCTCTATACAGGTCCAGCTTAGGTGGTCATGGAAGCTGTTTTTACCCACTGAGGGTGCTGTCGTGTTGCTAAGAGACAGGGAAGTGTGGTTGGTGTAGCCCTATGCATAACACCACTACCTGCAAGTGAGCCATCTTTTTGGGTTGTTTTCCTTGAATATGTTTTAGATCCCTCAAGTGGCTCAGAGATACTAAGGACATGTGAGGGCAATCAAGAACCTACACTTTTCACTTTTTCCACATTAGCATTGACCTTGATATCAATTTTCACCAAACTTCCTGTGTGACTGTAGTTTACTTAGTGTTGTACTTTTCATCACAGGCTTTATTGACGTAGGCTTGTGTAGGGAAGTTTGGCATATTGTAAGCAGGCTGTTTTTGGTATTGGCAACACAGCTTTTTTATAGCAACATTAATTGCATCCCATCTCTGTTCATGTACCTTCTTACCGCGCATCTTGAAACAGCCACACACTGATTGTCATTTTTAGATCTATGAATATCTTTTGTCCTTTTTCCTTTTCCTAATTATGTATATTTTTTAAGGTCCTTTTATATTTCTTTGCTTTCCCTATGGCTCAGTATCAAGCAGTGTGAGTGCAGTCCTGAATAGAATATGCAGGGGTTTCTCAAAACCTAATCAAGTCAATTACTATTATGCAAGAACACATATTAGAATTAAACTTGTCTAAGTTAAATGAAATTCAGGAAGTATTTAAAGCATTTAATAAAAATCTATACTCTAAAATTCCAGGGAGAAGCAAAACTCAAATTGATACCTATCTGAATTCTATAAAGTTACCTGCTTTAAATGATGAGCAAAACAGAATGATGACTGCTGACATAACTGAATGTGAATTAAATGCTGCTATAAGTAAGCTTAAGCCAAATAAGTCACCAAGATCAGATGGTTTCACAACAGAATGGTACAAGGAATTAAAAAAGGAGTTAATCCCCATTATGCTTCCTACACTGAATTGGGTTCTAAAAAAAGCACAGACACCACCTAGTTAGAAAGAGGTGATAATCTCTGCAATATTAAAAGAAGGCAAGGATAAAACGGAATGTGGCTCATATAGACCAATATCTGTTCCTAATGTAGACTATAGGTTACTTACTTCCATTATGGCTAAAAGATACACAATGATCAGACTGGTTTCATACAACAACGACAAACACAGGACAACATACGAAGATCATTACACATTATAGATCATATACAAAAAACTAAAATTGAAGCAGTAGTGATGAGTATTGATGCTGAAAAGGCATTTGATGTAGTTAACTGGTCATTTCTTTACTGAGTCTTACATACGTTTGGTCTACATGATATGATTGGTAAGACCATACAAGCACTATATGACAAACCCACGGCCAGGATTAAAATTAACTGATATTTATCAAACAATTTCACCTTAGAAAGAGGTTCAAGACAAGGTTGTCACCACAGATTTTTGCTTTATATCTGGAACCACTATCAGACAAAATGAAGATATTAGGAGTATTGCAATTAAAGGAAAGGTGCAAAAATTGGCCTGTTATGCAGATGATACTTTAAAATATCAAGGACAACCAACATACTCTTTACCTTAACTCATGCACTCGTTTGGGCAATATGGTCAACTGTCAGGATACAAAATTAATATCAGTAAAACTCAGTTACTTTTTTACAACTACACCCCATCTGAAGAAATTAAAAGCAAATACACACTGACATGTCACACAGAGTCCCTTAAATACCTAGGTTCATATACCAAAAGATCTAGCAAAATTATCAGAATACAATTATCAACTGATAAATATGAAAATTATGGGAGACATTGCAAGATGGAACGTAACCCTCTTGCTTAGTTTTAGTTCAAGAATTGAATCCATTAAATTGAATTTATTGCCTAGATTGTTATATCTATTTCAGACCTTACCCATAAAGATCAACCAAAGCCAATTTAATAAATGGGACAAAATGTTATCAAGATATATATGGCAAGGTAAAAGACCTAGGGTGCGTCTCAAAACTTTGCAGGGGGATGGGGCTTACCCTCCCTTAGACATTATTATTTTGCAGCGCAGATGAGGGCCATTATACAGTGGTGTAACCCGTTGTATGACGCTCAGTGGAAAAATATTGAAGAGAAAATACTTCCAATCCCTACACAGGCAGTTTTAGCTGATGGTAATCTGCAAAATTATATGAACACCACTGACAACCCGTGGGTAAATTGAACTCTTAATATGGAAAACTATAATAAAAGAAAACAAACTAGAGGGTGATCTAGTAACTCTTAAATTGTGTGCTTATGATTCATATTTCATGCCAAACAAAATGGATACTAGATTTACAGAATGGGCGACTAAGGGGATTACAGCTCTATGCAGTATAAAAAAAAATGGAATATTCCATAGTTTTGAAACACTTAAAGAAGAACACTCGCTAGAAAATCAAGACTTTTATCTGTATTTACAGATGCTTCATTATGTTAACACAAAGGCTAAAAATGTAACTGAAACAAAGGAAGGTTTGGTGGAACTGTTTAGGAGGGCATATAGGTCAGATATGAGGAGTAGAATTATTTCATATTTATATAAGACATTGTTAAATCTTAAAACTCATTCCACTGCTTATATTAAAACAAAATGGGAAAAGGAAGGAGGACTAACTATAACTGAGGAAGAATGGGCAGTAATAAGGAGTCATCAATGGAAATGCACCAGGTCACAGAGATGGAAGGAATTTGGGTGGAAAGTTTTGATAAGGTACTTTATTACTCCATCTCAAAAATCCCATTATGATGGTACTCCCCCTGTTTGTTGGAGAAATGGTGGAAATCAGCATACTAAACCCTACCATATATTTTGGGATTGCTCAGTCATTAAAGATTGCTGGAGAGAGATACATAAAGCCCTACAAGACATCTTCCAGTGTGAAATACCCCTAGACAGCAAGTCTATTTATTTTGGTTATATACCCAAAGACCGGTTGAAAAAAGAAAAATATTTAATGAATCTTCTACTGGTTGCTGCTAAAAAAAAGCCCTTACTAGAAAATGGCTATCACAGGAGAGCCCAACCCTAAATGTATGGATGGAAATTACAACGGATATCTATGAAATGGAAAAGATTACAGCATTTGTTAACTTTAAACTGAAACAATTTGACATATACTGGAAAAAATGGGTTACCTATGTAATGCCCCGTAGACCTGATTTGATTTTTACAAAATGAAACCTATTGTCAAGTTCTCTCTCTGCAGGTATATAGTTCTTATGTCCAATGATTGTTATTATGTTGCTTGTGTGTGTGCGTTTTTTGTTTTTGTTTCTGTTTGCTGTTTTTTTTTTTGTTTGTTTCCTGCTTTGCTCATTTTTACCCCTTTTTCTTGTGTACTGGCGGTGTGTGAGGTGTATCCTTTGTTGGTATTTGCTGAATGTCAACAATAGAAAAAAAAATTAAACCTGTCATTTATACCTGTGTGTACCAACTTGTGTATGTATATTATCAGGCCAAAGAACGCAAGGTTTGTATATTTTTAATCTGGGCTATTTGGGTGATTTCACTTATCACTGTGATTTAAAAAGGGCACACACAACTGTATTATAAGGCATGGTATGGCTTCATCTGACCAGTATTCCTAAATAATTTAAAATTGCCATGAAAAAACTGACAATATTTCACAAATCCTGACTGTAAATAATGACAGTCATTGTAAGTACAGAGACAGCCAGTCAGTAACTCACTGTAGTTTCTCCAGTGGACAGTGTGGATCCTCAAGTAGATCGGTGAGCTGCTTCATTCCAGTCTCTCCTGGGTGATTATAGCTGAGATCTAATTCTCTCAGGTGAGAGGGGGTAGATTTCAGAGCTGAAGCCAGAGAAGAACAGCCTCTCTCTGTAACCATGCACCCGGACAATCTGCAGGAGCGAAGGACAAAGAGGGGCTGATGGCAAAACTACCCGCAGTTATGTACAAACACAGCACGCCCCAAATTTTGTAAAATCAACACAAATGAAAGGAAAGCGATAAAAACACAAAACAAACATAACTAATAATATTCTTATTTAGATTCTGAGCTTCAGAAAATATGATTAGAATTGAATGAGAATGATTTGAATTGAATGAGAATGATTTCTAGAAGAATTAAGACTCTAAAGCAGAACTATCAGCACTGCAGAGTTAAGATACTGTTACAGTACATTTACATATCATCACAGTGAATATCTGAAATGTATCATTTTCTAACAGTGACATTAGCTAAATAATCATTTACTATTAACATACGATGACAGAATATCTCATGGCGACGTAGTTAATGTATATGAACAGTATTAAATATGCGTTCTTTGGTTAGAGATCTTTTTGCAGTAACTACAGTAATATACAACTGAATGAAAAATCCTGAACAATGTGCTGGTGTAGTATGTGTAGTATGTTTCTCCAGTATGTGATATTAATTTCAGGGTATCAACAAGGAGGAGAAAGAGGTGTAGACTGACAAATGAGTGCTGAAACTACAGCAGCACTTCCCACATATTTTCTCTTGACAGCATGATCTGGGGATCAAGTGAATTCATGTATTACATCAAAAATTACAGAAATGTACAAATGTTGTTTACATGGAAGAAGTGAGCTTAATATGCTTTGGACTAGGTAACCAGTGCACCGTTAGACAAAACATCAACGAGATATTAGACTGCAGCAGTTCTATGATTTTATAGCTATATGCACTCTTTTATTAGAAAAATATATCCCAACTTAGTTGAGCATATGCAGTAAAAACCTTGTCTGTGATCTATGAGGGCTAAGAAATGTACTTTATTACTCTTAATTGAGGTATAATTAATCGTGATTGCTTTGAGGTAGTTGCTCATCTCTACCTTCCAGTTGTTTCACCAATTGTTTCAGTAAAAGCAGTGCTTGGCTGTTTGTACTTCATGTTTTGAAACTTCTTTTCCAATCTGCTTTTATATTTAACTATTACTACTAAGTTCAGAGGGTAAAGATCATAGACAATAACCAAACTGAAAGCAGACTGTAAAAGAAAATGAATACATCTAATAAACAAAGAAATTATTTCATGCATATATCAATTTTAAAATACCAAAGTTCACCAACAAATGATGATCTATGAGTGATCATTCATGAACAGTAATGATATAGTATGAATGGAATACTAGAGATAAACTTTTATCATTAAAAATGTAATCTAGACAAAGCTCACCTGAGTGTCTCCAGGTTGCAGTGTGAACTCTTCAGCCCAGCAGACAGCAACTCAACTCCTGAATCCTGCAGATCATTGTTACTGAGGTCCAGCTCTTTCAGGAATGAGTTTGGTGTTTGTAGAGCTGATGATAGTTTTTCCCAGGCTGTTGTGGTGAGATTACACCCAGCTAGTCTGTAAAGAGTAAACACAGCACATGGTACATTTAAATCTGGGAATTACAATTGCATAATATTATACAACTATAATCTATGTGCTACTTCAAATTTTCTTCTAGAAATAAGGATACCAGATGTTGGTAATTTGATATTCCTTTTCCACTCTCAAAGAAGCTATTGAATAACAACTCACTGATAACAAACTACATTAATCAGTATCAGTGTACCCATATACTGAGTTTATAAATGGTTGAAAAGTAGTTTATTGATTAAGGTAATCATTAAGTAATCATTATTAATTGGGTCATAAATAGTGGGCTCAAATCTTATTAGTTTACTGATATTTTTGAATCTGTATGAAATCTTTTATGAAAACAGGCTCATATAAATAGTATCATAATCATGATTTAATAGTTTGTTAATGATGGGTAATAATTATAAAAAACATGCATTTCTTATATATATTTTTTTTTCATTTTTAATCACCATTTTAGCTTACTGACATAAATAATGAAAGCACTGTAATTGCAATGGGTCTTATGGTATATCTGTAGAAATACATTGTGAAATTTCAGATTTATAATACACTGACGTAAATGTTGGATAGTAATGTTTAAAAGGTACACAAATCAATAAATAATTTATAACTAAGCATTAGGGAAATCTTCATGCTTCATACAGCAAAAAGAATAGCATTTAAAACATAACATAGACCATTCATCATAATTATTGTCATTTCTTTTTAAACAAACACAGCAAAAATTTACATAATATATGTACTTTGTTTAATATGTCAGTAATGAATATCAAAGACTCTTAATCTTAGTAACTACTTAATAACTAAATCATTATAACAAAATATAATTCAGAGCTGCTCTGTTTTATGTGTTAAAACTTTAAGGTGTTTATTTATGACCCACTTTATCCATAATACGCATATCTTAAAGCATCCCTAACTATAAAATCAATAACAATAAAATGTTGTCTTACTTAATAATTGATTATCAGTGAGAACCTATGAGCTGGAATTTGAATATAGAGATACTATTTAAACTGCAAAAATGTTAAGGTAAAAAATTACATCTTGTTAGCAGTTTGATTATTTTTACTCAAGTCAAATAAATATTTAGATTTAAATAAAAGCAAAATTAAATTATAAATGAAAGTAAATCAACTGTTGCCCTTTTCCTCTTTTACAGTGTAGTATTAAACCAGAGATGTTTGAAAACAGGATTACAGCAATCTAAACGTGAGGTGATAAGGCATAATTCAGAGTTAAAGGACTGAAGAAGGGTGATGCTTTGGAGCTGAGAAATGTTTTCTTGTGAGCCACTTGAGGTCAAAGTAGTGTAATTTGAGAAAATTGAAGTTTATCTATATACTCCAGGAATGAATGGATGGAAAAGTAGTGTCAACACCAAGCATGTATATGATTTTAAGGTTGGACTAGAGAATGCCTGAAAAGAGTCATCAAAACCTGAGCAAACACGTAATCCAAAAAAAGAGCAGTCAAAACTGACTTTAACTACAAACATAGCACAGCTGGTGAATTTATGTCCTTCTAATATCTTGAAATCAATCTTTTTAGTGACAGAGTCTTTAATTGAAATATGCAAACTTTGCAAATGAAATAATCATGTTTTGGCAGACATTGTTAATAAACTAAATAATTATATTATAAGGAACAGCTTTTACCCTAGAGCTGTCAAAGTGGTCACACCGGCAGCACCTACCAGAACATGACTACAACACTAAAGCCTGTACTGATGTAGCCCAGATGACCCCAGCACACACTGGGCTCCACTACCTCACCAAAAAGAGTGTTTGCACCACACTTTATCTCAACCTGTATACTGGAACATCCAGCTGTGTATTTATTTATCTATATTTAGTTATCTACTGAACATCTGTGCCAGACAATTTGGCTGTTACCTCTGCCTTAGCTGGATAGATAGCCACCCTCATCAGCCATTTTCTGACCGACTAAACAAACAATTCAGCATAACAACTCACAACTGAACGTCACAGTCTGGGCATGCCATGATTATACGGTCTTTACAGTCCACATATGGATGGAAGTTCATTTTCAGAATACAATAGCATTGATAAAGCAAAGCATAGCTTTCACTCAAATCACTCAAAAATAATATCAGACCATTTATATGGGAAGTTTCTGTCATGCTGTAGTTATAATCACAGAACTGAGACAGCACTGGCTGGTGTTATGAATGACTTCAGGCTCAGCACTGATGTACAGAATCCACCTATTCTGGCCTTTTTGGATCTGTCACGGTTAGATCCCCCAAACGCAGGGCGGGAACCCATATGTGCGATGTAAAGGTTCAAATGGGCATCATTTTACAGAAAATTTGGCTGGCAAAACTGACTAATATCAGCTAAATTCACTTTTTACCTTTACAGTGGCAAAGGAATTTAGTCCCTCTGTGCATTCAGCTTGTAGTGCTAAACTAAAACTCTAGACAAAACAAAACACAGGAAAAAGCAAGCAGTACTGCTTACGAAAAGCTCTGACAGGGAAATTAGATAGAACTGCACAGAACATGCTAAAGATACCAGAGGATGGTCTTAAGGGACAGATAATGAAAAACCTGATACTTACCCACACAAATTCAAGAGTTTGACACAAGACAGATCATTTTACATAATCAAAATGTCATTTTAATTTTTTACTAACTTTATGCAAGGAACTTTGTTTTAAATGTTTACTTGGACCTTTTGTTTCAGTCTATTTTGTAGCTCAGATACTGAATAAGAAATTTTGTTAAATTTGCAGCTGGGCACAAAAATATGCCCTTTATTACCAGGGTTCAAAGTTCAATGGTTGGTCCTGTCCAGACTGTTTAACACAAGTCTGCACCCTGGTGTTACAAACATGAAGTTAAATAAATACTCACATGGATTTTCTGGAGGCTTTGATCACTGGCAGCAGTCTTAAAAGGCATTCCTCTGATGGATCGTATTTCCTCAGATCAAACTCATCCAGTTCATCTTCTGAATTCAGCATCACAAACGCCACAGCTGACCACTGAGCAGGAGAGAGCTTAGCTCCACTGAGACCACTGGAACCTTCTCTGTTCAGGTATTTCTGGACTTCCTGTACCAGAGAATGATCATTCAGACTCATCATTCAGGACAGTGGAACAGATTGACTGTTTTCTCGTGGAGAGGGATTTCTCCCTGATCTTCTCCTTGATGTACTGGACTGTTTTCTCTTTGTTATAAAGAGCTGCTTCCTGTCTGTGTGAGTACGCCCCTCCGTAGGAGAGTCTGATTGGACTACCAGTGAAAGACCCAGAAGGAAGCAGGAGGAAAAAGGTCCAGGTGTCCGTTCTCACTCTGTAAGGCCATGTCCACTGCAGACCTGAGGAAGTGACACATGGTCGAGTTTCTGAGTAATAAGATAAGCTTGTTACAAAAACATTTCTGTTGTTGGTGATGAAAGTCAGAAATGCACTATAGGGCAGCCAGGAACTCCTGAACACTCAGGTGCACAAAGCTGAACACCTTCCCAAGCTTGCAGAGTCCAGTCCAACTCCTCTCTGAAGATCTGGGTACAGACTCCCTGAGTACAACCGACCACTTCTCTGACATCAATGCCACACTCCCTCAGGTCTTCCTCATAGAACATCAGATTCCCTTTTCTCCAGCTGTGTGGAAAAGCCCAGTTTTTTCGCCCAGTGCCAGGATACTCTCTCTAGTTCTGCTGAGGATTCAGGGTCACGGTTCCCATGGTACTTCTCTGGTCCTTTGTGTTTGATCTGAAAGATCAGGAAGCGTGTGGAACATCTGATGTCAGAGTCTTGGGGATCTCTCCACCCTCTGCTCCACCCAACACTCTCTCTAGAACAGTGGCTGCAATCCAGCAGAAGACTGGGATTGGCACATGATGTAGAGGCTTCTTGAGGACTTCATGCGGGAGATGATTCTTCCAGCGAGGTCCTGATTCCTGATTCTCCTCCTGAAGTACTCCTCTTTCTGAGGGTCACTGAACCCTCGTATCTCTGTTACCAGGTCAACACACTCAGGAGGGATCTGATTGGCTGCTGCTGGTCGAGTAGTTATCCAGAGGAGAGCAGAGGGAAGCAGGTTCCCCTTGATGAGGTTCGTCAGCAGCACATCCACTGAGGCTGACTGTGTTACATCAGACAAGCTCGGATTGTTCTGGAAATCCAGAGGAAGTCGACACTCATCCAGACCATCGAAGATGAACAGGACTTTGTGGCGATCATAGTCTCCTGGTTTTAATTCTTTAGTCTCTCTGAAGAACTGATGGAGAAGCTCCAGCAGACTGAACTTCTTCTCCTTCATCAGATTCAGCTCTCTAAAAGGAAGTGGGAATATGAAGAGGACGTCCTGATTGGCTTTTCCTTCAGCCCAGTCCAGAATGAACTTCTGCACAGAGACTGTTTTCCCAATTCCAGCAACTCCTTTAGTCAGCACAGTTCTGATGGACTGAGCTTTAAACAGGTCGTTACATGTGATGGGTCTCTCCTGTGCTGCTGGTCTCCTGGATGCTGTCTCAATCTGTCTGACCTCATGTTCAGTATTGACCTCTCCACTCCCTCCCTCCCCTCTTTTGATGTAGAGGCTCTGTGTTGTTTTAGATCTCATTCAGAAGGGTGGAGGTTCCAGGCTGTGAGATTCCTTCATTAATTTTCTGGAATTTGTTCTTCAGTGTTGATTTCAGCTTTTGATGAGTAGGAGTCAGTTCTGATAAAAACATAAATGTTATAATGCATGTTATATGACAATGCATTGTTCTAGCTTTGCTACATTCTGATAGATTACAGTGAAATCACAAAAATCTATCCACAAATTAAACATTTCAATGATGAGTTCATAATTAATATTAATATCATAATTAATATCAATTAATATAATTGATCAACTGTTTATACACTTCTCATCAAAAGAACAGCTGCAACCAGAAGGAACCAGGACTATTAGAAAGGCATGGAACTGTACAGGTTTCTAATGAAGTCCTGCGATAATCCATCCCATCTGTGCCTCCACACACGGATTCGTTTGGCGTACCTCCACCAAGACTAAAGCGGGACTCGTCACTTGAAGATGACCCACTGCCATTCTGAGGTCACTCCATGACGCAGAGTCTGGTACGACACCACTGCAGTCTTTGGTGACGGTGACGTGGTGTTAAGGACAGTCGTGGTAACGGTCTGTGTGCATGTAGTCCTGCGTGGTGCAGCCGTCTGCCGATGGTGCTGCACTAACAGGAGGACTCATGGAGGACACCACTGCTCGCTGGAAGTCTGTAATGGTGGGTCAGTCAGGTACAGAGATAAGGCCCGTCCTCGCTTACCTCACATGCGTGGCGGAGCATGACATTTGAATCATTGGCATGTGACACGATGTGAAACCTACACACCAAGTTTCACTCCTGTGGGTGGACCCCTTCTGGGTGCAGCTGTTCTTCCCAGGATGTGTATATTAATTTGGGTGACTAGTAGTCACATGACCCTGCTGTGTCTTACTGCTCTGTAGTATCTCAGCGAGGTCAGTCTGGTTCATGTTCCTCAGGACGGCCAGTGTGATCTTCAGCGCTCCCTCTCTGACACTCTGATCCTCCTCATCCTCCACCTCTCTCTCAGAGCATGCTGGGTAATCCAGACTCATCAACTCCTTGAACCACTTCAGCTGCTTCGTCACCAGAGAGATGACTTTGTTCTCCAGCTTCTGATTAAGGAGAAACAGTAATCATGAAGTAAACAAGAAACCAACACACACACACACACACTCTCTCTCACACACACACACTCACACACACACACACTCACACACACACACACACACTCACACACACACACTCACACACACACACACTCACACACACTCTCTCACACTCTCTCACACACACACACTCACTCACAGACAGACACACACACCTTGAATATGTTATCCGTGTTCCTCCTGGTGATGTTTGAAGTCTCCTTCTGGACTCTGACAGAAAACATGAGATCATCAGTAGTGTAGAGTGAACAAACGAATACCACAACAAATACACTTTCATGTGTATTTACAATTTCAAAATTATATTATTTACAGACATTTACATTTACCAAACACCCAAACAGCCCATGCTATTTTACTACATTCAGTTCCCAAATATATTCAATTCATCAAATTAACACATTAAAATGTGTAGTAGTTCTAAAACTGTCTATCTATGAATCTCTATATATCTTCTCTATGCCTGTCTATCTGTCTGTATTTATCTGTGGTAGGTGAGTTTGAGATATAAAGGCATGTTTTCTTTTGTTCTTTTCTATCTTTCTATATTTAAAAATTTAAGGTAGGTTTAGATTTAAGGTGGCAGTGGGCTTGAAGTAGTAGTCAAGGTATTTAGCAGGGAACAAATGTGGCTGTAATTTTCATGTAGCAGTATTTCAGGTTTCAGTAAATCAGTCAGCACTGGATTTAAAGTAGCAGGAAATTTAAGGTATTTGTGAATTTAAAATAGTACATTGATAGTGTAGCAGTGGATTGATAGTTGAAATAATAATAGTGGTAGTTGATTTTAGATAGCAATGGATTTAAGATGGCATCAGGCAGGAGTGGATAAAGGTGGAAGTGTATTTAAGGTGGCATTGGTACAGTCCTACTAACCCACACTCCTTTATGTGTCTTTTATTCATCCCTCGTTCCTCCCATAGACTTTTTTTAGCAACATGTAACACTTAGCAACCCTCCAAACCACTCATTAAACAACACTTATGGCATAGCAACCGCCTAGCAACACCTTAGCAACCATCTAGGATGCAATCGCAACCAACAACAACTTAGCGACTACCTGGGACCTCAGCAATCTTATCTGATTTCATTTGAGTTACATCTTATTCTTAATACTCGCTCGTCCCCCTTAATAATAAAATGGAGAATATTAGACTACCCCTAATATTACATCAAATTGTTCCATCATTTGGTATGACTGATCTCAAACAAAATCTAGTCTTGGAAGAAATGCTGAAAACTTTTTATCTGCTTCCACAGCAAGAACTGGAGAAAGTTATCTCTTCGTTAAGTTGTACAACTTGCACATGGCATACAGTTCTTTCAAAAATACCTAAAGAAGTATTACCAATTATAACAGAACCTCTGCTAATGTTAGTTAACTCATCCATTACAATGGGTCTCATGCCCAACACAAAAGAGCAGTTATTAAACCTCTGATCAAGAAACCAAATCTTGATCCTAGTGTATTGTCTAACTTTAGGCCCATTTCGAATCGATTCTAATTAAGATCGTGGAAAAAGCTGTGGCCCAACAATTGTGTCTATATCTAAATAAGAATCATATATATGAAAAGTTCATCAGAATTTAGGCCCCACCACAGCACTGAAACAGCCCTAGTTAAAATGATCACACATGATCTCCTTCTTGCTTCTGATCAAGGCTCTGTATCTTTGTTAGTGCTTCTCAATCTCAGCGCAGCTCTTCACACAGTACATCCCAATATTCTACTAGAAGGATTAGAAAGTCTGCAGATGATACTCAGCTATGCATATCAGCCGAGCCTGATCACAATCCCAAACTAGAGAGAACAGAGGTCTACGCAGAAGATGTGAAATGATTGTGTGATTTATCATTTAATCAGCACATAGGCAATATTACTAGGATAGCTTACCTTCATTTCTGTACATCGCTAAACTAAGAAATGCATTATCCTGCATGATGTACATGCCTTTATTACCTTTAGACTAGACTACTGTAACTCACTACTGTCAAGATGTTCTAATAGGAACTTAAGTAAACTTCAACTAGTGCAGCTAGGGTCTTTAAAGAACTTTAATGAATTACAAAATAACAAAGCAAAACCAAAGATAGAAGCCAACAGAAGGAACAAGAAACAGGTTTACCAAAACGATAACAGCCAAAAGAACAAAACATCCAACACAAAACCAAACTAACTAACATCCAACATGAAAACAAAATGCCAAGCAAACACACAGGGAACCACAGGGAGTATAAATGAACACTGACTAACAAGGAACACCTGGGAAGGGGCAGGGCTACAAACACGGGACCTAGGGGGCGGAGACAGGAGGAGCACATGACCAAAACAAAAGCACATGGAGCATGACAACAAGGAGCACATGGACAGGCAGACAGGCTGACAGATGTAACACTTTTAGCCAGGCTGTAACAGTCGGATGCCGGAGTCGCTGCTGTAATTAGTCCCAAACCGTCTCTCCTTACACTTCCTGAGCTAATGGCTACCCTCTGGTACGGCTTGATACTGAGGCTTTCCTGTTAACCGCCTCTGACCAGCTACATACCTGCCCAGCGAGTCTGAGACCGTACAAGGACAGAGCACCAGTGTGCAGATCCACAGTTCTGTCTAGGATGGTGGGTGCTGGAAGTGCTGGGGGGGCTTCTCCTGAAGTCCAGCTCCAGGTTGTTCTGGTTGCTCCAGAGGACTACCAGATTAACCGTCCATCTGTAGGCAGACTAATCACTGTTGATGAAACCAATTACTGTCATGTTGCCTGAAAATTTCAGGATTTTGTTGGAAGGGTTCACGTAGGTCCAGTTGTTTGTATACAGTAAAAAGAGCCACAGGGACACAACACAACCTTGAGGAGCTCCTGTGCTGGTTGTCTTGGTTCTTGAGATGATTTTCCCCAACCTCCTGTCCTGGAATGATGGTACTGAAGGCTGAGCTAAAGTCCAAGTAGCATCTCCAGATTGATCCCTAGAGTCAACTCTTCCTCTGATGTTCTTACTCAGCTACATTGTACCATGCCCCTAACTCTTTGACCTGTCCTAAAATAAATACATTAATGGCTAAGGCAGACCCATCACTCCACTTGAGGATTTTAGATGCTATTAGTTTACTGCAGAATGGAAAATCCCCTGTGTCGAGCCGTTATTAGAAAATGATAAACTGGACATGTTGCATTGGGCTTCCTTACCCCTGTTGTTTATGGGATGTGCTAACCTGATTAAAATGGTGATCTTACCTAAATTCTTGTACCTCTTTCAACACATTCCAGTTCTTTTACCTAAATCATTTTGATCAATCTTGATCACCAGTGATACCCCTTTCTTTGGAATAATAAACCTGCTCAGCTAAAAAAGTCGATTTTACAAATCCCAAAACAGAGGGGCGTCTTAGTCACCTCAATTTTGGTTATTACTATTGGGCGTGTGATTTTCTGAAACTTTTGTACTGGGTGAAACTTTTACCCTTAACCCATCATCTTACATCCCACATTTATGATCAATCAAATATAGATGATACATTTTGTCTTCTAGTGGCAACAGGGAGCACAAGATAGGGGCTAACATTGCTCTGTTCTTTGAGCTGCTCCAGTGGTTCCTGAGTCTCCTGTCCTGTCGTGGTTCCTGAACCTCCTGTCCTGTCGTGGTTCCTGAACCTCCTGTCCTGTCAGCCTCTGTGTGCTTTGACCAGACATCTACTGCTGCCAAGTCAGCAGTTGGGGGTTCTATAGCCCCTGCAGTCGCCCAGATCATCACGGCTGCTGTAAACTGCTGCTAACCCAGGGGAATGGCTGCTGCTTCACCAGCAGCCTCCTCCTCCAGGTTTTGTGTTTGTCCCTGTGACTTTGACTGTCTCTTTGCCTGTCACTGTTAATGTTCAAGCTAAATAAAATTTTTATCTATTTCTTTATTGTTATAGATGAACACATGAACAAGTGTTTTAATTAGTTTTTTTATTTGGTTTTTGTTGTTAGTTGTTGATGGTAATGCCTTTGGTGGCTTGCAGTAGGTTCTGTGTTTTTAGTTTTAGTTAGGGAATTTTAAAAGCCTCTTCTTGTGTTAATCACAGAAGCTGATATCACAATAAAAATACAATTCATTGTGCAGCTCTAGAGTTCTGTCTGATAATTCTGGTTCTGTGTTAATGTTCTGACTGGTCTGTCTGATAATTCTGGTTCTGTGTTAATGTTCTGACTGGTCTGTCTGATAATTCTGGTTTTGTGTTAATGTCCTGATTGATCTGTCTGATAATTCTGGTTCTCTGTTAATGTTCTGACTGGTCTGTCTTATCATTCTGGTTCTGTGTTAATGTTCTGACTGGTCTGTCTGATAATTCTGGTTTTGTGTTAATGTTCTGATTTGTCTGTGATAATTCTGGTTCTGTGTTAATGTTCAGATTGGTCTGTCTGATAATTATGGTTCTGTGTTAATGTTCTGACTGGTCTGTCTTATCATTCTGGTTCTGTGTTAATGTTCTGACTGGTCTGTCTGATAATTATGGTTTTGTGTTAATGTCCTGATTGGTCTGTCTGATAATTCTGGTTCTCTGTTAATGTTCTGACTGGTCTGTCTGATAATTCTGGTTTTGTGTTAATGTCCTGATTGGTCTGTCTGATAATTCTGGTTCTGTGTTAATCTTCTGACTGGTCTGTCTGATCATTCTGGTTCTGTGTTAATGTTCTGACTGGTCTGTCTAATAATTCTGGTTCTGTGTTAATGTTCAGATTGGTCTGTCTGATAATTATGGTTCTGTGTTAATGTTCTGACTGGTCTGTCTGATAATTCTGGTTCTGTGTTAATGTCCTGATTGGTCTGTCTGATAATTCTGGTTCTGTGTTAATGTTCTGACTGGTCTGTTTGATAATTCTGGTTCTGTGTTAATGTCCTGATTGGTCTGTCTGATAATCCTGGTTCTGTGTTAATGTCCTGATTGGTCTGTCTGATAATTCTGGTTCTGTGTTAATGTCCTGATTGGTCTGTCTGATAATCCTGGTTCTGTGTTAATGTCCTGATTGGTCTGTCTGATAATTCTGGTTCTGTGTTAATGTTCTGATTTGTCTGTGATAATTCTGGTTCTGTGTTAATGTTCTGACTTTTCTGTCTGATGATTCTGGTTCTGTTTTAGTGTTCTGATTGGATGGTCTGATAATTCTGGTTCTGTATTAATGTTCTGATTGGATGGTCTGAGCTGAAGTCCGTGGTTGGAGGTTTCCCTCCACGGCGGGTCTGGGGCGACTCTCTCCATGCAGCTTTGTGTTATTCCCCCTGTTTAATGTGGTCAGCTGGGCAGTAACACTCTGTCTGTCTCTTTTCTGGTTGATCTGTTTGGTTTAGAGAGACACTCTGGTCATCATACCTCTGACTGTAGAGCAGAGCTGATTGGTACTGAACCCTAGAACAGGACTAGGTGTAGTGACCATGTACACTACTCTAACTTATTTACATGTTGTTATTTATGTTTTCATGTTGTGACCTCAGTAAACCCTGAGAGACGTAGTTTACAGGTTGTAACACTAAACATTTATATTGAGTATGTATAGACTGTAACAGAGCATTAACAGTAGTTTATATATTAGTAGATAAATGGTGAATTTATGGTATGACTGTACCACACTGTTTCAACATGATATTAATACTGTTATTATCCACATCTACAACATTATACAGATCATTAACATCGCCATATCACACCGGTCTGAGTGATAGGTGGCTGCTATGGTGGTGCTAGGCAGTTGCTGTGGGGTCTCAGGTGGTTTCAAAGGTGTTGCTAGACAGGTACTATGCTGTGAGGGTTGTTCACTGAGTGTTTGTTGGGTGTTTTTAAAATGAAAGCGAGTATATAGGAGGAATGAGTAATGAATAGACGACACATAGAGGAGTGCAGGTCAGTATGGCTGTGGATTAGAGTTTGGGCATCCGCACTGAGTGAGCACATGTAGTTTCGTCGCTGTAGGTTAAAGGAGACAATGGAGTTTAGACCTAAAAACGAATGGTCCTCAAAAAGAATGGAAAAAGAAAGAAACAGACGAGTGCGTGTCAGACCAACATTAAATTTGTGCCGGGTGAGCTGTAGTACAGTAGAGGTGTGTGGTTTTTGTTTTCTCCACCCTGTGTTCATCGTTAACGGGAAAATATTTCAGAAAAATCCTTACTACTCAGAAACATCTAATCAAACAGCTGTACACAAGCACACCATCCCCAATCAGACTGAACACACTGGAGCTGGAACAGTGTCAATATCTCAAAACCTGCAGGACTAGATAGCAGACAAACATGTCCACCAAAAAGAAGAAGAAGAAGAAGAGGAGAAGGAAAGAAGTAGGAGAAGAAGAGGAGAAGAGGAGAAGGAGAAGAAGAGGAGAAGAGGAGGATGAAGGAGAGAAGAAGGAGAAGAAGAGGAGAAGAGGAGGATGAAGGAGAAGAGGAGGATGAAGGAGAAGAGGAGGAAGAAGAAGAATGAGAAGAAGAGGAAGAAGAAGAGTGAGAAGAAGAAGAAAAGAGAAAAAAAGGAGAAAAAATGAGAAGGAAATGACGGAAAAGGAGAAGAATGATAATAATAATAATAAGAAGAAGAAGCAGGAAGAGGAGGAGGAGGAGAAAAAGAAGAAAATACTGTCAGGTAACAATACTGATGCTCACTGCACAATCACTGATAACTCACTCTGGGTCAGAGGAGACAGCCCCGTCACTCGTCATAGACACACAGCTGGGTTCTCCTCCTCCTCCGGTGAATGAAGGAGGGTAAGGCATGGACCAGTCACTCGTCATAGACACACAGCTGGGTTCTCCTCCTCCTCCGGTGAATGAAGGACGGTCAGGCATGGACCAGTCACTCGTCATAGACACACAGCTGGGTTCTCCTCCTCCTCTGCTGAATGAAGGAGGGTAAGGCATGGATGCGTCACTCTTCATAGACACACAGCTGGGTTCTCCTCCTCCTCTGCTGAGCGCAGGAGGTTTCCCCATAGACTGGTCACTCTTCATAGACACACAGCTGGGTTCTCCTCCTCCTCCGGTGAATGAAGGACGGTCAGGCATGGACCAGTCACTCTTCATAGACACACAGCTGGGTTCTCCTCCTCCTTTGTTGAATTCAGGAGGTTTCCCTAGGGACCCGTCACTCTTCATAGACCCACGGCTGGGTTCTCCTCCTCCTCTGCTGAATGAAGATTTCATTGTTAAGATTCTCTAATAAAGCTCATTAATCTGATCATAACTGAGAAACATTTTAATAATATTTTATTTAATAAATTCTTCATTTGTTCTTTTTAGAATAAGTGCTGATATAAAGTTCCTCACGCTGGATCAGAGGTTCCTCCTCCACTGCTGGACTGATGGAGCTCCATCATGGAGCTGTTCCTCTGGACTGCTCTCTGAGAATATTCAGACCTACAGAATCTACACAGGATGAACACAGTCACTGTAAGATCATGAGTTTGTGCTCAGTGCAGCATCATGCAGTACTTGATGTCAAATGAAAGTAAAAACACAGACCCGCTAATAAATCCTAATATTCTCCACCACAGACCCGCTAATAAATCCTAATATTCTCCACCACAGACCCGCTAATAAATCCTAATATTCTCCACCACAGACCCGCTAATAAATCCTAATATTCTCCACCACAGACCCGCTAATAAATCCTAATATTCTCCACCACAGACCCGCTAATAAATCCTAATATTCTCCACCACAGACCCGCTAAAAAAAACCCGCTAATTAATCCTAATATTCTCCACCACAGACCCGCTAATAAATCCTAATATTCTCCACCACAGACCCGCTAATTAATCCTAATATTCTCCACCACAGACCCGCTAATAAATCCTAATATTCTCCACCACAGACCCGCTAATTAATCCCAATATTCCCCACCACAGACCCGCTAATAAATCCCAATATTCTCCACCACAGACCCGCTAATAAATCCCAATATTCTCCACCACAGACCCGCTAATTAATCCTAATATTCTCCACCACAGACCCGCTAATAAATCCCAATATTCTCCACCACAGACCCGCTAATAAATCCCAATATTCACCACCACAGACCCGCTAATTAATCCTAATATTCTCCACCACAGACCCGCTAATAAATCCCAATATTCTCCACCACAGACCCGCTAATAAATCCCAATATTCTCCACCACAGACCCGCTAATAAATCCTAATATTCTCCACCACAGACCCGCTAATTAATCCCAATATTCCCCACCACAGACCCGCTAATTAATCCTAATATTCTCCACCACAGACCCGCTAATAAATCCCAATATTCTCCACCACAGACCCGCTAATTAATCCCAATATTCTCCACCACAGACCCGCTAATTAATCCTAATATTCACCACCACAGACCCGCTAATAAATCCTAATATTCTCCACCACAGACCCGCTAATAAATCCTAATATTCTCCACCACAGACCCGCTAATAAATCCTAATATTCTCCACCACAGACCCGCTAATTAATCCTAATATTCTCCACCACAGACCCGCTAATAAATCCTAATATTCTCCACCACAGACCCGCTAATTAATCCTAATATTCTCCACCACAGACCCGCTAATAAATCCCAATATTCTCCACCACAGACCCGCTAATTAATCCTAATATTCTCCACCACAGACCCGCTAATAAATCCCAATATTCTCCACCACAGACCCGCTAATTAATCCTAATATTCTCCACCACAGACCCGCTAATAAATCCCAATATTCTCCACCACAGACCCGCTAATAAATCCCAATATTCTCCACCACAGACCCGCTAATAAATCCCAATATTCTCCACCACAGACCCGCTAATAAATCCCAATATTCTCCACCACAGACCCGCTAATAAATCCTAATATTCTCCACCACAGACACGCTAATTAATCCCAATATTCCCCACCACAGACCCGCTAATTAATCCTAATATTCTCCACCACAGACCCGCTAATAAATCCCAATATTCTCCACCACAGACACGCTAATTATTCCTAATATTCTCCACCACAGACCCGCTAATTAATCCTAATATTCTCCACCACAGACCCGCTAATAAATCCTAATATTCTCCACCACAGACCCGCTAATTAATCCTAATATTCTCCACCACAGACCCGCTAATTAATCCCAATATTCTCCACCACAGACCCGCTAATAAATCCCAATATTCTCCACCACAGACCCGCTAATAAATCCCAATATTCCCCACCACAGACCCGCTAATTAATCCTAATATTCCCCACCACAGACCCGCTAATTAATCCTAATATTCTCCACCACAGACACGCTAATTAATCCTAATATTCTCCACCACAGACACGCTAATTAATCCTAATATTCTCCTCCACAGACCCGCTAATTAATCCTAATATTCTCCACCACAGACACGCTAATTAATCCCAATATTCTCCACCACAGACCCGCTAATTAATCCCAATATTCCCCACCACAGACCCGCTAATTAATCCCAATATTCTCCACCACAGACCCGCTAATTAATCCTAATATTCTCCACCACAGACCCGCTAATTAATCCTAATATTCTCCACCACAGACCCGCTAATTAATCCTAATATTCTCCACCACAGACACGCTAATTAATCCTAATATTCTCCACCACAGACCCGCTAATTAATCCTAATATTCAACACCACAGACCCGCTAATTAATCCTAATATTCTCCACCACAGACCCGCTAATTAATCCTAATATTCTCCACCACAGACACGCTAATTAATCCTAATATTCTCCACCACAGACCCGCTAATTAATCCTAATATTCACCACCACAGACCCGCTAATTAATCCTAATATTCTCCACCACAGACCCGCTAATTAATCCTAATATTCTCCACCACAGACCCGCTAATTAATCCTAATATTCTCCACCACAGACCACACTAAAGACTAAAATCTAATATCAGACATGTTCTAGGAGAAGTTTCAGTCAGGTTCTAGTTCTAACTGTAGTACTGAGACAGCATTAGTTTGTGGTGTGAATGACCTCAGGCTTGGCCCCAATGTACAGAATCCCTTCTGTTCTGGTCTTATTGGAACCTTAGTGCAGTGGCACTTTGATACTGTGGATCTAATCCACC
Source organism: Prochilodus magdalenae (assembly GCA_024036415.1). Lineage (NCBI taxonomy): Eukaryota > Metazoa > Chordata > Actinopteri > Characiformes > Prochilodontidae > Prochilodus > Prochilodus magdalenae. The sequence continues at coordinate 80,481 of JAMWET010004968.1, forward strand.
ATCTGGAACACTGGGTCTGGCCTCTCAGATTTAGAACTGGATTGGAAAAAAATAAAACAGACAGACAGTTCCTGGTTTCACTGGGAAATCTTCAAAACAATTTTTGTGTGAGATAACCACAGCAGTCCGTTTCAGGGCCTCTGCCCTGAGATGTCATTAGGAAACATGTGGTTAACATAGCCATGCTGATGATATGGAGTTATACATCTTGATTCCTTCGGAGAATCTAGACTCGTAATGTTCACTGTACTGTTCTCCTAATTTCCAAGAGAACCGTCTATCCCCTGCAACAGGTGCAGAACGCAGCAGCTAAATCGCCATGGCCACACAGTAATGCTCCACATTAACAAAAAATTTGTGCCAGTAGTGTAGAAAGAAGATGGGATTTTAACTTAGTCAGTACCTATTAAGTGCTTTAGTTGTGGCCAGGTGGGTCACAAAAGCAGAGGCTGCCCCAGAATACTCACTAATACTAACCATTTATGTTACTCTCCAAGAAGCGAAAAGTAAAGTGTTAGTCCCAGTAAAAACAGGACAAAGAACCTTCAATGCTTTAGGTAATACAGGAGCTAGCCGGACTTTGGTTATTAAAAAATGTTTAAGTTTAGCATACAGGAAGCAAATTTACCCTCCCGCTGAAATCTACATCACTAGACTAAACCAAGATTATCAAGCTATTCTGTATTCTGTATTCTGTCCAATTCTGGTGGATCTGGTGGAATTTAGAATTAAAACCAATTGAAGTCAACGTTGTCACAGGAGGGCAGAGTGCTAGAAACAAAACTGAAGTTACAGATATAAAAACAAGAAAAACTAAAGCTGAAAAATGGCATCAGAAAATAAGGAGCACAAAAATCCACGAGTTGAACCAAAAAGCTACGGTAGAAATGGCTGTTTTAGTAAACAAGAAAGCAGAGCTGCAGAAACTGGATAAAGCTTTGAAACCCTTATTTGCCATGGTCAATAGCACCAAGAACAGCTTAGAAAGAGGGCATGTAGTAAATAATAATGATCGCTTGATCAGGGTCAAACATGGAATCAGTACTCCCAGGATCTTGTGTTGGATGTGAGAGACTGGGGTTCGAATCCCGGTCTGAGTAACAATGCTGTGCTACACCAATAAGAGTCCTTGGGCAAGACTCCTAACACTACACTGGTCTAGCTGTAATATGGTTAACGTTGTAAGTCACTCTGGATAAGAGCGTCAGCTAAATGCTGTAAATGCAAAATGATCATGTGACATTAACACATACAACGCCCTATATAAACATAATACAGCCAACAGGTATATAAGACCTATCTTTATATACTCCTGTCTGATCTGTCCTGTCTTTAACTGTGTCCTCAGTTTAATCCTCTGGTCTGGAGCAGTAACACTATAACACAGTTCTGATCATGTGACGTTCCAGTATATAACCACCTATATAAACGTAATACAGCCTACAGGTATATAAGACCTATCTTTATATTCTCCTGTCTGATCTGTGCTGTCTTTACTGTGAATCCTCCTGTACTCTGTACCTCTTCCACTCTGCATGTTTAATGTGAGTATAAACTTAAAGAAATATGACACGTTATTTAATTGTTGTTAGTTTATAATTTGATTTAAGAATTCTGTGAAACAATAAAAGAATCTATTACTTTATTTTTAACTTTTTTAAACAATAAATAACAGAAACAAAACATGTGAATCAGAAATAAGATTATTTTGATTTTTAGACTGGATATTGAAATTTAGGAATGACTAAAATGTTATTTTATTTATTATATATAAATCCAATAGATTTTCATATACACTATATTGCCAAAAGTATTCGCTCGTCTGCCTTCACACACATATGAACAAGTACCGTTCTCCTGGTAACTGCCAAACCCAGACTCATCCATTGGATTTCCAGACTGAGAAGCGTGATTGGTCACTCCAGAGAACACGCCTCCACTGCTCTAGAGTCCGGGGCGGAGCTTTACACCACTGCGTTTCACGCTCTGCACTGCGCTTGGTGATGTAAGGCTGGGATGCAGCTGCTCGGCCATGGAAACCCATTCCATGAAGCTCTACACACTGTTCCTGAGCTGATCTGAAGGACACATGGAGTTTGGAAGTCTGTATTGATAGACTTTGGTCTGTGCACTATGACCCTCAGCATCCACTGACCCAGCTCCATCACTGTACGTGGTCTACCACTTTGTTGCTGAGTTCCTGTTGTTCTCAAATCCACTGTGTTCTAATCCCACTGAGAGTGGACTGTGGAATTTTTAGTAAGGAGGGAATTTCACGACTGTACTTGTTGCACAGGTGGTGTCCTATTACGGTACCACGCTGGAATTCACTTAGCTCCTGCGAGAGACCCTTTCTCTCACTAATGTCTGTAGGATCATTCAATGAGCTGGATGGGGGAGTGAATACTTTTGGCAATGTAGTGTATTATACTATTGGTATATGGATTTTTGAGCATTTTGATAATACATGAAATATTATCACAATACAAATTATTTATTTCTAATAAGCAGTCAATAAAACCAACAGATATAAATTCAGTGTCAATTTATTCTATGTCTATATGAATTATGAGGTGATGGGGACAACTGAATAAAAATATGTGGATGGGGGAGTGAATACTTTTGGCAATGTAGTGTATTATACTATTGGTATATGGATTTTTGAGCATTTTGATAATACGTGAAATATTATTACAATACAAATTATTTATTTCTAATAAGCAGTCAATAAAGCCAACAGATATAAATTCAGTGTCAATTTATTCTATGTCTATATGAATTATGAGGTGATGGGGACAACTGAATAAAAATATGTGGATGGGGGAGTGAATACTTCTGGCAATGTAGTGTATATGTAGAGTTTTTAAAGAAATGGCATCCAAAATATTTCAACTTTATTTTAATTGTTGATGAAATGTTATCACATTATGAAATGATAACAGATATCAGTTCAGAGTATATACTACTATGTACATACGAATTATTTAGTGATTCTCACTTTATAAAATGTTCTATTCTAATAATTAACTCAGTTATCAGATATCCATGTTTCATACACTATAATGTAATGCTTATTGGATCACACTGTATATGTATTTTATTTAATCTAATCTGGGAAGCCTCTCCATAAACCATAGTTACTAACTATGCTAACTTCCTTAGCAACTTAGATGGAACGATACAGCTGCAATGCAAGAGCTCAAACTCTGTGTTTCTCAGCGACAGCCCGGAAACCTGGCTGATCTGGAGGAGATCTGTTTGGAGGAATGGGCCTCCCTGCTGCAGTGTGTGCACACCTGGTGAAAAACTACAGGACCTCTGTAATTGCAAACAAAGTCTACTGTACCAAATATTAACACTGATTTTCACAGGTGTTCAAATACTCACCTGCAGCAGTAACACACAAATAAATTATTAAAAAATCATACATAGTGATTTCCGGATTTTTTTTTTGATTATGTCTCTCACAGTGGACATGCACCCAAGATGAAAATTTCAGACCCCTCCATGATTTCTAAGTGGGAGAACTTGGTCGCAGGGTGTTCAAATACTTATTTTCCTCACTGTACTTATTATCTTACATTCGACTTGTTTAAACTCTTTTTGGCGAAAGGTGGCTGGATTAACCGCAGTGCTCTACAGAAGCTGGTTCTGCTCTGTATGATGATCAGTGGTGTGTAATATAAACACAGGTCACCATTAATAATGTAGATTCAGGATTACTGAGTTTCTCTACAGCCGTGTACACCGTTTCACAACGTCCACTACAAGGGTTCACCGTCTGCCATTATACACCCTGATCTAGAACCCTCTACTAGAACTTTAATCCTCCACTGAGTGTAGTGTAACCCTGTAACCCCCACACCCGTGTTCTTTCTTTACTCCACACATCAGTATGTATATCAGTGTGTATTATAGACTTACCGTGTGGATAAAGGCTCTGTTAGTGTGGAGTCTCTCTCCTCCTCCTCCTACAGAGACGCTTAGACACTCTACTTTCGGTTTCAGAGAGTGGTTACCTGTGGTGCAGTTCAGTTTCTGTTAAAGGGACAGTAACACTTCTAAAGTAGCTCTGTCTGAACTGACCATACAGGCTGGTAACTAGTTTAGTAAGCCTCTTCCCTGAGCCCTTGGATGCCTCTGTGTGATGTTTTAATCTTGAGTAGGCCTGTTCCCAGTACAGTATTAGTTCTGAACTAGTTTCTATCTTAGTCAAATTCAGCTTCACACCAGCAAACCATACCAAACAGTGTGAACCCAACATTTACATTAGCGCTAGTTTCACTCGGGAGTTAGAATGGGATAAATGGGGTGCATGGAAAGAGTCCACGTCAACTCCACACAGGCTCTCCACCGGTGTCCCTCAAGGCTCGGTGTTGGGTCTTCTTCTCTTTTCTCTTTCTCCTGGAGAAGTAATTCTCAGGCCCTTGCAACTTGTTCAGAACACTGCAGCCCGTCTCATTTTCAACCTTCCAAAGTTCGCCCACGTCACTCCACTGCTGCGCTCCCTTCATTGGCTTCTTGTTGTTGCCCGTATCAGATTTAAAACTCTGAGGCCTACAAAGCCAAGACTGGACCAGCACCTCCCTCCTTATGGCAATGGTGAAGAGTCGAGCTGTACCTCGAACCCTTCGTGCTTCAAGTACAGCTCGTCTCGAACCACCATCCCTGAGGACTCATGGAGGACAAGCGTCCAGACTCCTCTCTGTCCTGGCTCCCAGATGGTGGAATGAACTCCCACTGGGCACCAGAACAGCGGAGTCTCTCGCAGTCTTCAAACGCAGACTGAGGACCCGTCTTTGTAACGCTCTTCAGTGAGTGAGATCTAGTAGAGGTGTAGGGTGTGTGTTGTGTTGCACTTATAATGACCTTTTCTCCTCTATAGGAATGAGCACTGGGCTGGGGTTGCCAGGTAATGCTTTACTTGCTCTATGTCTGTGTATTAATCTCTAGGTACCAGCACTGACCCCCTGTTCGGGCTGTGTCTGAGCTTGTGGTGAGTTTTAGGCTCTAAACTTTCTTTACTAGCATTTATAAAAGTGTCTGCTAAATACCATAAATGTAAATGTAAATGTAAATGTAAATGTAAATAAGATAAACATAATCATAAGTAATAAGTGACACTAAAAAGGGAAAACTCTAAGCATACTTACCTGAAGTTCAAATCTTCTACTGAACTGGTTGTTTACTTATTTATTGTTGTGAAATGTTTTACTTAATCAATTAATTTTTTTCTCTTGGTAGTACTTCATATTTTTGTGCACTACTGTGAAACCTGCCTTAGGTGTGCCAATACAGTCACTTAATTACCCTACACCAGGTCTTGTGTCTCTCATTTTCCACTGCTCCTAGAGCAAACCTAACTGGTCCAAAATTATTTTCAGTTTCTGTTCTAGTATCTCTAAATCTTCTGTGAATAGAGATTGGTATCCTGTACTCAAGCTATTATTACAGTGCTATAGCCCATTCAGGAGGGACGCTAAGCGCTACATAATAATTACAGGAGGATGGCACTGTGGATCTGGAGGAATATGCCACAGGTGTGACAAGTTACATCAGCATCTGTGTTGAAAACAGTGCTCACAAAAAGTATCCAGATACAGCTGAATCCAAAACCCTGGGTAAATGGTGAGGTCCGGTCCATGCCACACGCCCATTCCACTGCATCAGGCAACCCTGATGTCTACAAAAAGGCCAGGTGTTGCCTGCATAGATCCATCAAAGAGGCCAAGAGACAATACAGTCTTCAGCTGGAACACCACCACAGCACCACTGACACCAGTGAGCGACGTAATGGTCAGCGATCTCTCCTTAAATGTGAACAAGACAAAGGAGGTGATTGTGGACTATCGGAGGAGGACAGAGGAGCACACACCACTGCTTGTTAGAACTGTTAGAAGTGGACATTCAGGCTTAATGACTTTCTGATGTTATTATAGTGACGGGGTGAAGCTGGTTATGAACTCTGACTCTGTGTTACATTAATGATGCATCATGCTGCAGTTAACTCATCTTCTTTCTCGGTCATACACTTACATCCCAGTACAGTCCTATTGTACACCATTAACCAGAGACAAAATATAAAATGAAAAAAATAAGAAACAACCTCCCAACCTGAATGACAGCATTAAAATTACACTCCAGAAGGGAGAGCTGATTTAAATCAGGATACAGTTCTATGGAGTCTAGTCCTAGCACCCTGAGTGAGGAAACATCATTCCACCTGTAAGG
>JAMWET010004969.1:0-227500 GCA_024036415.1 Prochilodus magdalenae
TCAGTATTTATTCCAGTGAATGTCGTTGAGTGTGGCATTTGTAGTGGAGGACTAAACTGGCCATTGCGGGTGTGAACTCTAAATCCAGGCTATCTGTTGCAATTTGGGGAAGTCACATAGATCTTTTATCCTGCGCTGGATGACCAGCCAAAACCTGACAAATTACATTACACAGGCCTCTGGTAACATAAGTCCAGCTCTAACAGCGCTTTATATGCCTGCTGTATAACTGGCTGTTGGGGCATGAGTATGCCATCCCCCCCCCCCCCCATCCCATTTAAAATGAACTCTTCTTTCTTTCAGGTTTTTGTCCCTGTTTTTTCAGTAAGGACACTTCATCATTTGGAAGTCTTAACAAAGTATTTTAAGGTATGCCTTTGCCCTCCCTTTCTCCCCCTCTTTACTGTCAGCGTTTCGTCGGGGACGGGCTGAAGCTTATTTTGAGCATGTCTTTTTCTTAAGGTCGCGCCCAGCCCCACCACAACACACGCTCAACATGGTCAGAGCAAGTCTAATGAGAACATGAAGTCCCCAACCGCACATCTTGCACGTACCTGTGTCCTTGTTACTGTCCTGTCCTAATCACGCCCACGTACCGCTCTCTGCTCAGCAAGCTGTTTGAATATGCTCCTTTTTACAGGACAAAGGCATGTCCTCAAGGTACAATGACCCCCTGTGCGCAATTAACAACACCCAAGAACATGATGGATCCTCATAACACCGTCACACAGACTGTGTAGCGTACATGTTTGTCATCCACCCCAATAAGCCCCTGCTTTATTTTGAACCTTCAATGGACGTTAGCGTGCACACAGGTTCGGCATCAGTATCAGATTGATGGCTCCGTGTACTTCCAACCATTACCCAATATCCATTCCTTGCTGAAAGCAGTAAGTGACAATATTACATGTCTTTATTTTTCTTCTCTCCTTCCAGCCGTCAATAACGTTTGCTGAGATGCAAGTTTTTCATTCTGGTTTCTGTTTCTACCTTTACTAGCTGTTTTCAGCCACAACAAACAAAAAAACAGTTAGCTTGTTTGTGTGGTTTTAAGTGTTACATATATATATATATATAGTATATTTAGTGTACACGCTAAATCTGGATTCTACATGTTCTAGTTCTGTTAGCACATGTGTGTTTGTAACCAGAAGAGATCAGTTAATATTTATTTGGAATTTAGTCAAAGGTTTATTATTGATTATAATTTTTTTTATTATCTAATTTTTTTTACTAAGGGCACGTGATTAGGAGAAGCCGGAAATGGGGTCCTAGGTAGAGTGTACCCAGGAACCTCAACACTTGCCAATAAACTGAACGGAAGGCCCAGTGCTATGGCATGAGATGTAGAGCTTGTTTTTGCTGGCTAAAACCTGTAACCGCCTCAGTGGTAATGTTTGGGTTCTGATAAATGCGAATGTACCGATAGTTCCTATGCCAGTCCAGGGTAGTGCTTCTAAATAATGTGATCAAAGTGATTTGGGTAAAGAGGTTGAGTTGAAACGCAGGTCAGATGGTTTGTATTAATTGTTGCCAGTGGGTTTAGAAAATACCAGTGGTTGTTTTAAATAAAAGACGCCCAGTTAGTAGAAAGTGTGGAAGTACATGGCTTCCTAATAGGGGGCATTGTGGTGGAAGGAGGGGGGGATGCGTGGTTTCCTATAATCTACCAGTGAGGGAAAGTATAAAGGAGCTGTTTCTAATAATCTGTCCAGTGAGTGGAAGCACAGGGGAAGTGTTTCCAATAATCTGGCCAATGAATGGAAATACTGGTGAAGTGTTTCTAATAATCTGTCTAGTGTGTGGAAGTACAGGGGGAGTGTTTCCAATAATCTGGCCAATAAATGGAAATACTGGTGAAGTGTTTCCAATGATCTGGCCAATGAATAAAAGTTGGCCAGTGAGTGGACACACATGGTGAATGTTTCTAATAATCTGTCTAGTTAGTGGAAGTACAGGGGAAGTGTTCCTAATTATCTGGCCAATGAATGGAAGTACTGGCGAAGTGTTTCCAATAATCTGGCCAACGAATGTAAGTACTGGTGAAGTGCTTCTTATAATCTGTCTAGTGAGTGGAAGTACAAGGGAAGTGTTTCCTATAATCTGGCCAATGAATGGAAGTACAGGGTAGATGTTTCTAATAAAGTGGCCAGTTAGTAGAAGTGCAGTGTGATTGTTTCTAATAAAGTGGCCAGTCCTTGCAAGTAAAGGATCACTGTTTCTGGAAATGTGGCCAGCGAGTGGAGGTATGGGGTAGCTGTTTCTAATAAAGTGACCAGTGGGAAAGTATGGGGGGTGTGTTTCCATGAATATGGGCACAGAGTGGAAGCATAGGGGAGGTGTTTGGAATCAAGTGGACAGTGAGTGGAGGTATGGGGTAGCTGTTTCTAATAAAGTGACCAGTGGTAAAGTATGGGGGAGGTGTTTCCATGAATATGGGCATTGAGTGAAAGCATAGGGGAGGTGTTTGGAATTAAGTGGACAGTGAGTGGAGGTATGGGGTAGCTGTTTCTGATAAAGTGACCATGAGTTGGTTTAAAAGGATGGGGGAAGGTGTTTTCAATGCATCATGGGCCTAATTGAGTGAAAGCATAGGGGAGGTGTTTGGAATTAAGTGGACAGTGAGTGGAGGTATGAGGTAGCTGTTTCTAATAAAGTGACCAGTGGGAAAGTATGGGGAAGGTGCTTCCATAAATATGGGCACTGAGTGGAAGCATAGGGGAGGTGTTTGGAATCAAGTGGACAGTGAGTGGAGGTGTGGGGTAGGTGTTTCTAATGAAGTGGCTGGGAAAGTTCTTGGCATCGAGTTGACATATGATTTTAGACAGTCAGCCTGCACTTTCACTAATACAGATATGAAAGATTATATGATCTAAATCCCTGTCAAGCCACGCGTCACACTTGGGACCACTATAGGAGATAATCATTAGCATGTGTTTAATACTCTATTCGCAGCATTGTTGGGAGGAGAAAATTGAAAAGTAACTCAATTTACACGAACCGTGGAGTTGTTTACTTAGTCATTTTGGAGTGTGACTATTCTGGACCGTCGACCTGGAAGCAGAGCTAGGCTGGACATGAAGCTTTGCTCACTTTGTGACATGTTGAAAGGTCTATGGATCGTGCTTTGTGCCTTTCCTAGTAAGATGTTTCAACAACCTTTTTTTTTTTTTTTTTTTTTGGATCCTGCTGTTCCGCTTTTGCTTATTGACACAACAAACTGAAACAAAACAATTTTGTTTGGGCAAAGATGAATTTGGATCCGCATTTTTAATTTAAAGATGGCTATGTTTTGGGGGGCCACCTCTGTTTGGGATTAACTGGGAAAAGTGGCTAATGAATGCACTTCTCCAACTGCCAGCTTGACACTGTTTTTGATTATTCCTAGGGATCCTCTCTGCACTGGAACCCCTACCTCCACACATCGCGCAATATCCCCCACCCACCCCATAACGCTCCCCTTGATGTTCCGCCTCCTGTTTCTATCGGCTGTAATGATTAGCTAAGAGATGTAAGCCTGGGACAGCCTCATCCATCAAAGATAGGCCTTATTCACTCGGGCGTGACAACATTAGGAACAATATGGCAGTTAAATTACTCACGCCAGTCTCGTGCTGGGGGAGCCGGCGGAAAACGTAACGCATTCTATCTGCTAAGGGGATGACTTCGGAAAAGGAATTCTGTTGGTTGTGGCCTTTTGGATTAGATCTTGGTCTGTATACAGGCTTCTCCCTCAGGCTGGAAAAAAAATACAGTTGTAAGAGTCCTGAGGACTTAACCCTGTTTATAGGCAGTGATGGGTGGGGAAAAAAAAAAGTTTGGGGTAAATTTTTCTGACTCATTGAAACAGAGTCAATTATGTATGTTCAGAAAGCCAGATTCTGAACTTCCTTAGATTCTGTTTGGGAGTAGGAGATATTTATGAATGGTTATTAATGTGGACAGTCATTTTCTGGAATGGAAAAAAAAATTGAATGACATTTCAGTGAAGAATGGCGTACACTCCTACCTACCTGATGCCTTTTATGACGACGGAGACAAACTTACATAAACATCAGCTGTCATACTTAACAATAACAATGCATAACAATGCTGAAGCCATTTCACTTCACCAGCTGAAGGGCTTGTGTAGGCTTATGTAGGTCTTCTGTAGCCTTACAAATGTTTCCCTGCAGCGAAGTGTTACCCCAGAGGATTACCGTTTTGGCAGCTTAATTTTTCAAATGAAATGAACAGACATGCATGTGGTCCATACAGAATATAAATCAGTCATAAGTGTAATTTCTTATGCAATGCAAATAAGTAGTCATATAATGTAGTTGAAACCAATGGCTTGACTTCAGATCATTAGAATAAGGATAAGTATGTTGACGTATGATTTGGTATTTTTTAATAATTGCAGTGACATCGCAGTAGCACACCGAGAAGAACCAGGGCTCGATAGTCAGTTGGGGCATCCAGGGTCATTTCTGTTTGCATGTTCTCTCTGTGTCTGAGTGAGGTTCCACTGCCTGTTCCAGTTTCCTCCCATAGTCCAAGGACACGCAGTCAGGTGAATGGGAGATGCTAATGTGGAACCTAGGTGTGAGTATGCATGGATCTACACTGTGACGGACTGGTGGCCTGTCCAGGGTGTTTCCTGCCTTCTGCTTAATGACCCCTGGAATAGGCTCCAGCACCCCCAAAGTGTTGGGTTGCTTGGCTGACATCGTCGCTGTCCAATGAAAAAACATGTATCTCCATTTTTGTTGATTTTTATTTTTATGCCTCATTTAATCACACGAGCTGCTCTTTGTACTGTGTGGGAATTTCATGAAGAATGGATCAACAGAAATGGCCCCAAACTGCTTGGTAAGACGTCTGGTTCCATTGACTTCTATTCAAATTAAATGAGGTTTTTGGCCTCTCCTGTAAAGTTCCCGTTTTGGAGATACCTGTTTTTCTTTGGATAGCGTCGATATGTTATATAGTGAGTTAATGTTAACATGTACAGTTTAAACATTTTGACTACTGGACAGAAGGGTTGGCGTAATAGATAACGCTGTTGTCTATCGTTGATGGCTCACAGACGGTCCCTGTGTTTTCAGAGGATCCCAGTTACACCCTAGTGTTGACACAGTGGTGTTTTTAATGGTGTTTACACTGAGAGTCACATACAAGCAGACAACCATAAAGCTTTCCCCTTTCACAGCAATTTCTAATATAGAAATCAGTTATTTAAACCAGCGTTGCCGTAATGTGCATTGTATATTCACCATGGTTGCTAGCTATATTAGCTATATTAGTCTTTTATTATTAATTTATTGTTAACCTGTTAGCCAGCTAGCCAGCTGCTACCTGCCCAGCTGACCAATGAAGGCAGAAGGTATCAGTTCCAAAAGGAATGTAATGTATAAACCAGTTCATTTGAGTCAGTTAGAAGCAAACAGTGGTCTGCAACTAAATTCATCATCTGGTTGTGGTTAATATAAATGGGTTTCGATGCTAGTAACCGAACTCCTTCATTATGAAGCCACATTCAGGTTTGCCGAAGTGTTGTTTATGCTCGTAGCATTGCTGTTCTTGACGTAATTTCATGTTCGGTTGGCTGAACTGACAGTCGCAAATAATACATTGTCTCATAATAGCTCAGAGACATTTAATTAGACAAAACAACTTAGAGTAAATACACTTTCTTTCACTTCACTAAAAGTATATGCAGAGGCCTGGGATAACCCTGCTATCCATGCTAAGACAAGTGTGGTGTAATGTTATGGTTCTGACTGTAGTTTAATAGAAACGAGCAGAGAACATCTGTTTACAATGCAGGTTCCAAACTTTCTGCAGATTCTGTTTGTGAGTAGATAAGGACATCAGTATGAAGAATTAATGTGGACAGTGTCATTTTGGGAAAGGAAAGTCTGGTGACATTTTGCTGGAAGGCAGAACATGGTTATGAGGGAATAATTTGGTGATCATGGAAGGAATATATAATTGTTAATGTAAAATGTCAAAGAAATTGTTTACCATGGCTACAACCAGGAGCAGGATTTAATTTACAGCCAGGTCTAAAAGCAGGAAATGGCCATCTCATCTTAAGACTTCAGGATGGGGACCATCCTGATTTGTCAGGGGTCATATTTTTTGTATTTGTATATTCTGGTGGAAGATATTAAGTTTCAAATATGCATTTGGTGGATAACATCACTACCCACCAAGTAGCCACCACCCCACGTGGGAGACTGGGGTTCGAATCCCAGTATGGGTCACTATGCTGTGCTACACCAATAAGAGTCCTTGGGCAAGACTCCAAACACTACACTGGCCCACCTGTAATGTGGTTAACCTTGTAAGTTGCTCTGGATAAGAGCGTCAGCTAAATGCCAGAAATGTAAATGTATACATCTGTGGAGTGAACCTTGAGATAATGGTAAAATACTTATATGTACAGAAAAGCAGGAAGGGGCATTACACCACCTCTTAAACACTGTATAAGTATGGAAGCTCTATACTATATTGGTGCCATTGATTTCAGTCTGCCCAGCAGAACACTTTTCAGCACACACCTGGAAATAAGCTTGGAGACTTTTCTCTGTAATCCAGAAAGCAGCATTGGATGGTTTTGTTCTAGAAACGGAGATGTTTTATTTTGATGTATGGCTTGGTGACTTGGTGTCTGGTTGATTAATTGGAGTCACTAAACCACAGCAGTTACATGGTGCCTTTCATGCCAACTAATATAAACTTGTGTATGAAAGGCATCTGTTGGTCTTCTATAGCTTTATGAATGTGAGTAAAGTGTTTCCAAAATGAATTAGTTTTGTATGTAATAATAATAATAATAATAATAATAATAACAGCAATAATAATAATAATAAAAATGGTGTCTTTATTTGTAAAAAGAAACACACCAAAAAAAAAAGTACTATATATGTAAATGTACATTTATTGTAAGTGTAGTTTCTTATGCAACTTTAAAAAAAGATTATATTATTGTTATTATGTTTAAATAGTCCAGCTCTGCACACTTCTGTAGCCTAACTGCATATTTCAGCCAGAATCTCGAATAAGCATTTAAAGATGGAGGAAAACTGGAAGGAAGAAAAAGACTGTGAATAGACTCATATAGGATTGACCTTACCCATGTTACGTTTCCCAGTAGATATTGTCATATGCCACATATGTAGTGCTGCTCCCTCCGACTCTCTCTCGAGAGAAAAATAGGCCCTCTGATTGCCTCTACGAGTGCTTCTGTTTTGATGTAGACACTTGTGTGGCTATGTGCATGCAGAACGGTGAAGCGCATCACTTCTTAGAAATCTATAAGCTAGGCTTACTAGCAAGCGAGGTAGCTGAATTAGGCGCTATGGAGTGGTGTATAATTGTCAAAATGACATGTAATGAGTTGTAATCATGGGTATTATAGCAGTTCCAGCCAATTCTTGGTCACATGAAGTAGAGGTAGAACCATACATTCAGTGGGTTCCCATTTTGGTCAGTTCTTGGGTGCACAGAGGAAAAACACCTTGAGGTTCCTCATTACATACTGCAAAGGAGGTGTGTGCCGGATTCATGTTCATGACTGACTTAAATTTACATTTATGGCATTTAGCTGACGCAAGAGCGACTTACAAGGTTAATGATTACAGGTAGGCCAACATAGTGTTAGGAGTCTTACCCAGGGACTCTTATTGGTGTAGCACAGCATAGTCACCCAGACTGGGATTCGAACCCCAGTCTCTCACACGTCGAGGTGGCACCCTGAGTAGTAGTGTTACCCACTGAGCTACCCCAACCCCAAATTTCTCTCTATAGGTATAAAAATTGTTGGTACCGCTTAAATTAAGGCTACCTTTATAAAGGATTTATAAGTGGTTTAAAACTAGGTTATTATTGGTAGCTAATTAGGTCATAAGCACTTTACAAAGTATTAATAAGCAGTTATAACACATTAATAAAAGGGTAAAATGATCAGCAACCAGCAAAATCTGAGCTTAAGTGTATAAAAGTATGTGTGTTCACTGTTAGACTAAACAGGTCACTGATGCCCATCTTATTTATTTGTTGTAACTGCTTATTGATGATTTTAAGCTTTGTGTTGTTTAGGATCTAATTAATAATCATTAATAAACTCTTTGTAGACCATTTATAAACTCTTTATAAAGGTGGTCTTATTTAAAAGTGGTACCAAATTGTTATACCAAGTCAGCACTACCACTATTAGTTACCCAGACATTAGTTCTGTGTTGTCGTGATCAAATAACGTAGAACAGACCAGAGAAAGAGAATGTCATGTCCACAGTAAAGCTGAAGTCATAATCTCTCTCTTCCATCTTCGTCTCCTTTGATTCTAATGTTATATGTATGGATACATCTGGGTTACTCCAGTGGTCACCAGCCCACTGGGACTTAACCTAAATTCTGCAGGCACATAGACCCACTCAAATAGAGCCAAAGGCAGGCAAGGTGCTGGGCAAATCTCTCTGATCATCCTGCGCTTGCAGTTACCCCCTTCTGTGTGTTATTCTGCCCTTTCGAGACCCTTGGTTTGATGGTTGCTGTTGTTTTTCTACCTTTATATATTTGAAGCCCAGAGAATGAATGTGACCCATTCTATGGGTGCTATGAGTGGGTTATGGGTAAGATGTGCAATCTCTATCTGCTTGTTCATGATATGGATTGTATCGATGCATGTAAATAAGAAGCCAGTTTCAAGAAAAGCACCCAAACGGAACCGTATTCTCAACATACGGATGTCATTCAATCTGCTTTTAGACGTTTGGAAAAAGTAAAAACAGCCCTCCACGTTCCACTTCATCCCTATGACATACATCTTTACCATCCGCAGTATGAAATGAATAATGTAAGAGGATGTTCCTTCAGAGGCAATATAGAAAGGGAATAACCCCTGCCCAGCATCCACCTCTCAGGAGCTATATACGTGGCACTGTGGCTTATTCAGAAATGGAGAGGATAAAACTGACATCCACAAGACCGTCTCGAGTGTCTAACAGTATCTTCCGCTTTAGCTCATGAAGATAAAGTCTAAATTACATGACTGTGTGTGTTCCCATGGGCAGCAATCTCCCTCGTGCAACACAAAGCATTACGGTGTGACCCCGGCCGCTGGGACCAGACGCTGTCCGCAGGTGCTGAGCATGAGGTTTGATTCCATCCTGCCCTGCGGCCGTCGAGTCTGTTCGTCATGGTGTGACTTGCCTCAGCATGGATTTAATGACTGCAGGATTTCATGCCATATAAACACTGGCGCTTAGGTGGCAGAAGCTTGGTTACCTTTGGGCAGGGATGGCCACACTGTACCTTTCACTACAGGTTCCATTCCAATTAGTGCGGCATTCGGTTGTATCTACAGATGTTTCACCAACATTGTAATTGATTGGAAGTTGGTTGCTTCCCATGATCCAAGTAATCCAATAGTGTGGCCGATTCATTCACCAGCAGATTTTTTGTTTGACTTTGTCTGTTTTCTTTTCTCTATAATGGCAAGTAGAGCTGGGTGGTGTGTGGTTTAAGTGGTTTATTTGATGGTGACCGTTTTGATGGTCTGTTAGTTTTTGCTTGGATGGTAGACGTGGTATTTTACATGTACCATTTTAATCATTTTTGGAACTTTTGACTGTAAGCTAGACTAAATACATGAAGGGTGGTCAGTGAAGTTGGTACACTGACGTGCATGTGAAGAACTTGCAGTAACAGTTCTGATTCTCAAAGCTTCTGTATTAAGTTATTATTAATACAATCACTGTGTTCGCAACACATCGCAATATATTCTTCTTCTTCTTCGTCATTGTCATCGAATTGGTTTTCGTCCACGTTATTTATCCATTAACTAGTCCCACAGTTTCTGAGATACTCATTATAACTCCATTATAACTCCAGAATGCTTGGTCTGATTGGGAATGTGGTTGGTGTAGCTCAGCAGATAACACCAATGCCTGCTAGAGAGCCAACACCACATGTGGGAGACTGAGGTTCGACTCCTGGTCTGGGTGACTACGCTGTGCTACACCAATAAGAGTCCTTGGGCAAGACTCCTAACACTACACTGGCCTACCTGTAATATGATTAACACTGTAAGTTGCTCTGGATAAGAGCGTCAGCTAAATGCTGTAATGTAAAATGGAATGGTGTGCTTGTATACACTATCTTGATCGGATACACGGGTTCTGTGTCACAACAGCTTTTTCCAAATATAGAGTCCCATTGTTTTTGTCCCCATTGTGATTGTATTGTAAGTTCTATTCCTTTAACGTACAGCCGCTCAACTGCATGTGCTCTCCTAGGGCAGATTTAATCAATGCATACTCCTCTGTGTGTCATTTAAAAGTCCCTCGTTCCTCTCATAGCAACCACAGCCTGGCAATATCCTAGCAAATATTGGGAACCATTTAGGCTGTGCAACTATTCTGGGCCTCCTTCAGAAATACAAACTTCAAAAGTGCAGTTTAAGTTTCACTGAAGTCTTTTATGGAAGCCAGGTTAACTTTTTAAGCTTCCTGTTTGGAATTCACACATTGAACTGTTTAGGTAGTCAGTCACTAAGCAATTATGTAAGTTAGAAAGCAGTTAAGGTCATTAAAACACAAACTGACCTCTTTGGTCACCCTACCGAGGACAAAACCGTCAGACAAAGATAACTTCTTAATACGCGATAAAATATTCGAAAATAAGAGTGTAGCGGTTGATTACGTGCACTTGACTAGTAGCTCTCTGCGCGGGACGAAGGAGCTAGTTGTAGCCTAGCCTCCCGTCTGATGCAGCTGCTTCTAAGTTGCTCCGGACAGTAATGGTGAGATCTGTGGTTGCTTGGGCCAATAAACACCACTTCTACCCCGCATGCAGTGTGTCCTGGGCGTATATCCCTAGAGAGTCCCGGGATCAGTGCCGTTTCACCCTTACAAGAGCAAGACAAACACAAAATGGACAAACGTAATACAATGCGCTAATTATTGACAACGATGACCCTATTTCCTACCCTGTTCAAAAACCAGGTTGTAAAAATACATTTTAAGACCTGACGTAAGATCATTGGTTGGAGTTATGCCATCTAGACTTCCTAATCCCAGTGTGTAATAAATTACAGTAATGACTGTGAGAAGGAATGAAGGAATTCCTTTTTATTCTTTCTTTCTTTCTTTCTTTCTTTCTTTCTTTTACCTTCTGCTAAACCTGGCTAGGTGCACAAGCTGGCCTCTTCTTTTTTCACCTCTAGTGCATTTCTTGCTTTCTCTTTCCCTTTTTCTCTCTTTCTCTTTCTTTTTTATTCTCTCTTTTTTTCTTTCTTTCTTTCTTTCTTTCTTTCTTTCTTTCTTTCTTTCTTTCTTTCCCCTTCTGCTAAACCTGGCTAGGTGCACAAGCTGGCCTCTTCTTTTTTCACCTCTAGTGCATTTCTTGCTTTCTCTTTCCCTTTTTCTCTCTTTCTCTTTCTTTTTTATTCTCTCTTTTTTTCTCTCTTTTTTTCTTTCTTTCTTTCTTTCTTTCTTTCTTTCTTTCTTTCTTTCTTTCTTTCCCCTTCTGCTAAACCTGGCTAGGTGCACAAGCTGGCCTCTTCTTTTTTTCACCTCTAGTGCATTTCTTGCTTTCTCTTTCTCTTTCTTTTTTATTCTCTTTTTTTCTTTCTTTCTTTCTTTCTTTCTTTCTTTCTTTCTTTCTTTCTTTCTTTCTTTCTTTCTTTCTTTCACCTTCTGCTAAACCTGGCTAAGTGCACAAGCTGGCCTCTTCTTTTTTCACCTCTAGTGCATTTCTTGCTTTCTCTTTCTCTTTCTCTTTACCTTTTTCTCTCTTTCTCTTTCTTCCTAATCCCAGTGTGTAATAAATTACAGTAATGACTGTGAGAAGGAATGAATATCTGGACGGTTTATTCATGGAGAGAAAGACAAGGCTTGAGCTCTGCAATGCTTCCAAACCTGCTATTCACAAAAGAATAGACTTTGATGAAATCTGAAGCAAAATTGAAACCAGAGTTTTCACCAAATGTCCTACATGAGGAGATACTCAGATATAGACATATTTAGAATATGTGTTTGCTAGAGCCCAGTTTGGACCTCTTAAACCATTCAGCCTTTTTAATAAACCAAACTGCCATCAAAATAATGCTTTGATTTGATTTATGTTTACATATACACCCATCAGCCATAACATTAAAACCTCCTCCTCGTGTCTACACTCGCTGTCCATGTCATCAGCTCCACCGACCATACAGGAGCAGTTTGTAGTTCTACAGTCAGACAGTAGTCCATCTGTTTCACTGCCGACTTTATTATCCTGTTCTTCAACAGTCAGGACCCCCACAGGACCACCGAAGAGCAGGTATTATGTGGGTGGGATCATTCTCAACACTGCAGTGACACCGATGTGGTGCTGCTGGAGTGTTTAAACACTGTGTCCACTCACTGTCCACTCTATTAGACGCTTCTACCTTGCTGCTCCACCTTGTAGATGTACAGTCAGAGATACGGTAGCTCATCTACACACACATATAAATATACATATGTAGGTGTGATGGCGCTCCAAGAAAAATCTCCAAAATGGCAACTTCACAGGACAGGGCATACACCTAGTTTCAATTTAATGTAGGTAAATGGAACCAGTTTTTTTTAATGTAAGAAATTAATCAAGCTGATTTTAAATTTTTAATGAAAAGTTAGTATTTGAAGTTGATTATTGTTCAAAATGAATCAAAAAAATCTAATATAGATTAATCAAAGTGACCTGGGTTTATAGTCACTCTGTTACTGATACAGTCCTAGTTCTTTGTTCATAAGATTCTTGATTATTTTCCACATAATCAATCAGAATTACAGCGGACTGCTTCCTATTCAGTGCCGTCTCGCCTATATGCAGAAAAAGCCAGTAAACTGACAGACCTATAATCCCGAATCATCATCCATCATATTGGTTATTGTCTCCCCTACAAGCAATGCAATCAGCTCTGCACTGGAGAAACAAAAAGAAGATTGGCTGGCTGTTTGGCTGAGTACCTCCAAAGCCACACTCTCCAGACCTGTTCATTGGCAGTGCCTATAAACGCAGGTGAAGCACTTCTGTCTGAAACGGCTCGCTCCTCCAGAGTTTTTCTAAAGGGACTCTCCTCATGCCTGTTTTTCTCCCTTCCGAATGCTGAAGAGTGGCTGGTGACCCCACACCGAGGGCATTCGGGTGAGGACTCGTGCTGCTGCCGTTCTTTGTTTTCACATTTGGGGAGGTCAAGAACCCATTTGGACCAGCAGCTGATGAAATTAGCATCACCGCCAGGGATTAATTGAAGCAGAACTAATTTGAATTTGTTAAGTCTAACGTTAAGTAGTGAGGGCGCTTTCTGCACACCATCAAATAAAGGAGGAAATCGTCCAAATGAACAGCGGCGGAGACTTCGCACAGTGAGGCGAGAGTACAGTGCAGCTACTTCTGCTAAACCTGGCTAGGTGCACAAGCTGGCTCTTCTTTCACCTCTACTGCATTTCTTTCCCTCTCTTTCTCTCTGTCTCTGTCTCTCTCTTTCTCTCTCTCTCATTCTCTTTCTCACTCTCATTCTCTCTTTCTTTCTTTCTTTCTTTCTCTCTCTTTCTCTCTCTCTCCGTTTTTCTTTCTTTCTCTCTCTCTCTCTTTCTCTCATTCTCTCTCTTTTCTTTCTTTCTTTCTTTCTTTCACCTTCTGCTAAACCTGGCTAGGTGCACAAGCTGGCCTCTCCTTTTTTCACCTTTAGTGCATTTCTTTCTTTCTCGCTCTCTTTCCCTTTTCTCTCTTTCTCTTTCTTTTTTATTCTCTCTTTTTTATTCTTTCTTTCTTTCTTTCTTTCTTTCTTTCTTTCTTTCACCTTCTGCTAAACCTGGCTAGGTGCACAAGCTGGCCTCTTCTTTTTTCACCTCTAGTGCATTTCTTTCTTTTTCTTTCTCTCTTTCTTTCTCTCTCATTCTCCCTTTTCCATTCTCGTTTTCTCTTTCTTTCTCATTCTCCCTCTCTCATTCTCCCTCTCTCATTCTCTCTCTCATTTTTATGCTCTCCTCAAATCCTTATACTGTAAACATACTTCTCTCTCCTAATCATGCCTCCTGCTAGATAAACACATTTGGTACCCAGGCTTGTGTCCTCTACAAAGTCTAATTAGCTCATTAAACTTCCCCAAGCTATACAAATGTATATGAACAAGTTATATTGGAATTCATTATAAATGATCTATCATGAATTATGCATGTTGAGTAATCACAATTAGCAACTTCCTATTTTCCGCTTTACAATAAACTCTCCAGTGCTAATTTAATTCTTTTGCATAAAATCAGTGGTCCAGGTTTCTAAACAAATTACCAGTACATTCACGTTAGATGCTCCTATGAACTCGTCAGACTGCACTTTGTAACGTCTTGGTCCACGAAGTTGTGTCCTTGAGCAAAAACCCACGCATTCCTCCAGGGCTGCATTTCCTGTCACCTCATCTTCATGCCCACCGGGCAGGCTTACATATGCCCCTAACACACTTCCCCTTGTAAATGAAACATCCTCTGCCCTTAGAGCCCTGAATTAAACCTAACAATGCCAAGCTACGTTCAGCAGTGTTGATTTTTCCCATGATATGAGTGACAAAGACAGGGCGTAGCAAGATTTAGCCTACCGTCCCTCCAAAGAGACTTATCGTTCAAGTCATGGGCTTGAAAACTGCCATTCCCTCTGAGCGGCACGATCTAACAAATCATGGCAAATTCTGACAGCTTGGTGAAAGGCCCCAGGCGCTCGCTGATGGTATGCACTGCCCTGATCTGCCTCTTTCACTACGCTGCCATGTGTTGCATCAGGAAATATCCCTCCCAAGTGAAAGCAATCTCCCAGTAACAAAGGGCCCCCTTTGGCGAGAACTGGGAAAAGGGAGACTTCAGACTTGGAACAATTTATTTTATTTATCGTATCCTCTCAACGGGGAGCCCTGTAAAAGCAATAGCACCTATTTACTTATTCAGTAATTCATTTAAACTAGGTGCAAAACAATTTGGGGAATTGGCGACCTCTCTGGTGAAAATGTGCAACTGCAGGAAATGTGCGGATGGACATATTTTGCAGCATGGGTTATGCTGCGCTTCCCTTCCCAGTGCAGATTACTCTGATGCTTGCACATTTGGTTTTCTTGGGGTGGACTAGTGGTTAAAGTGTGTGTGTGTGTGTGTGTGTGTGTGTGTGTGTGTGTGTATGTGTGTGTGTGTGTCCTTCTTCACCACAGATAAAGGCAGGACATTACATGCGTAAGTTATTTAAGTAAACCAGATATCTTTTTAGGCAACTTAGCCTCCAGGTTGGTGTTATGGAAAAAGTCAGGTGGTAGAGCTGGAAATTATGAAAATATCTGGTTTATTAAAAAACATAGGAGGACCTCTGAATCAAAAAAGACACTCTTGGCAAATAAATCAGGTAATGTTAGATGTACAACACAAACAGTGTTTTAATGTAATTAACTTCAGAAGTCATTGGACCTAGAACATATAGGGTGGGGGTGTGAGTTTTTCTATTTTACAATAAGAATATGTAATGTAAGATGCAACTAACAAGTGTAAATTATTACTGGATGATTACTAAATAAAGAAGTCTTGAAGGGTTTAATATTATGTACGAAAAATATTGATTTTTGATTATGCACTAGTATAGGTCACAATGAAAAATGCTTAATGCATAGTAATGATGATATATGGAAATGTATTGTTCAACAAAAAACAAAACCTTGATGAACCTGCAGTAAATGATGCACTGTAGTTCAATCGCTGTGGTAGTAGCTGAAGCTAGCATGGTCACTCACTAGTCCCAGCTCGTCCTTTTTCATAAGACTCCTGTAAGTAGCGTTGTGGTGTACAGTAACTCAGTAAGTGTAATGTGTTAGTGTACTGTAAGTAGCGTGTTGGTGTACAGTTACTCAGTAAGTGTAATGCGTTAGTGTGCTGTAAGTAATGTGTTGGTGCACAGTAACTCAGTAAGTGTAATGCGTTAGTGTACTGTAATCAATGTGTTGGTGTACAGTTACTCGGTAAGTGTAATGCGTTAGTGTGCTGTAAGTAATGTGTTGGTGCACAGTAACTCAGTAAGTGTAATGTTAGTGTACTGTAAGTAGTGTGTTGGTGAACAGTAACTCAGTATGTGTAATGTGTTAGTGTGCTGTAAGTAGGGTGTTGGTGTACAGTAACTCAGTAAGTGTAATGTGTTAGTGTTCTGTAAGTAGTGTGTTGGTGAACAGTAACTCAGTATGTGTAATGTGTTAGTGTTCTGTAAGTAGTGTGTTGGTGAACAGTAACTCAGTATGTGTAATGTGTTAGTGTGCTGTAAGTAGGGTGTTGGTGTACAGTAACTCAGTAAGTGTAATGTGTTAGTGTACTGTAAGTAGTGTGTTGGTGTATAGTAACTCAGTAAGTGTAATGTGTTAGTGTACTGTAAGTAGTGTGTTGGTGTACAGTAACTCAGTAAGTGTAATGTGTTAGTGTGCTGTAAGTAGGGTGTTGGTGTACAGTAACTCAGTAAGTGTAATGCGTTAGTGTACTGTAAGTAGCGTGTTGGTGTACAGTAACTCAGTAAGTGTAATGCGTTAGTGTACTGTAAGTAGCGTGTTGGTGAACAGTAACTCAGTATGTGTAATGTGTTAGTGTGCTGTAAGTAGGGTGTTGGTGTACAGTAACTCAGTAAGTGTAATGTGTTAGTGTACTGTAAGTAGTGTGTTGGTGTATAGTAACTCAGTAAGTGTAATGTGTTAGTGTACTGTAAGTAGTGTGTTGGTGTACAGTAACTCAGTAAGTGTAATGTGTTAGTGTGCTGTAAGTAGGGTGTTGGTGTACAGTAACTCAGTAAGTGTAATGTGTTAGTGTACTGTAAGTAGTGTGTTGGTGTACGGTAACTCAGTAAGTGTAATGTGTTAGTGTGCTGTAAGTAGTGTGTTGGTGTACAGTAACTCAGTAAGTGTAATGTGTTAATGTGGTGTTAGTAGCGTGTTGGTGTACAGTAACTCAGTAAGTGTAATGTGTTATTGTGCTGTAAGTAGTGTGTTGGTGTACAGTAACTCAGTAAGTGTAATGTGTTAGTGTACTGTAAGTAGGGTGTTGGTGCACAGTAACTCAGTAAGTGTAATGTTAGTGTACTGTAAGTAGTGTGTTGGTGTACAGTAACTCAGTAAGTGTAATGTGTTAGTGTGCTGTAAGTAGTGTGTTGGTGTACAGTAACTCAGTAAGTGTAATGCGTTAGTGTGCTGTAAGTAGTGTGTTGGTGTACAGTAACTCAGTAAGTGTAATGTGTTAGTGTACTGTAAGTAGTGTGTTGGTGTATCGATTGCTGTTAAATGAAATAAAATAAATTTATGAATATGAAAAATTATGAGCTCTATACAATTGACTTTTATTATTTTTACATTAACATCAAAGCATTTCAGCATTGCTGCAGGATTTCCTTGAGCAGTGTCTGTCCATTAAAAAGAATCTGACCACAACTAGAGTAGACGTGACCAGCTACATGCAGTAACTGGAAATGAAAGATAATGACATGCTCATGAGTCACAATAAGCATAAATGTACATCTTGCTGATGGCCTATTCTAGCTGTTGTTTATATGCATGCAGCAATATGACTGAATTGATTCTGGAGCCATTGGAAAGGGAATGGTTCATGTGCAAAGATGAATGCATGTGCTGATGTGTATTGTTTCTCCGAATAGGAAGAGGGTGGAGAAAAATGAAGCACAATGACCATAAAACCATCATGACCAGGTGAGGTGCAGAATTGCTTTCGGCACTGTGGGTGGGCTATTGAAATGCATTGTAGCTATGGCTGGTTGTAGCTTGAAGAAAATGAATAAAAAAATAAAAAAAGAAAGTCTTCCTCATCCTAGAAAATCATACAACTCCCCAGGCATGAGTCATAATCATGCACATTCATCAACTTCAGCAGATCTGTCTGTCATTTAAATGCATCTCCACCATGAGGCTTCTCTGCAGCCAATCTCACTTCACTTTGATTCTCAGTTGAGATGGAGACGTGGATGTTTCCAGATGTCTTTGCGGACGTATTGTCAACTTAACATGAGTCAGAAGGCAGCTGGGTTACTCAGCATGACTTGCTCTTGGGCATGATGATTGGGGGGGGCTGCTGCCTTGTGGCTGATGTCACCACTGGAGGGAGGTGGAGGGAAATCTCCCGGTATTTCCTCAAGCCTCATGCTTAGGAAGGGGCTGAGCGTGTATCTGCGTTCCCCCAGGGAACTGACTGCTCACTTGTCACTGTCAAATAGCCTCTATGTAACTCTTGGCATGAATCCTCTGCTCTCCAGTTATGACCTATAGGGATTGTGATGGTAGAACCTGCCCCTTGTGAGTGTATTGGACAGTAGTAGTCAGTTTCAGTGACTGTGATAAGCCCCTGAGGGGTACAGCCCCCCAGTATACATTCTGTACCAGACGATTTGAATGTCTGTTTGCTTGAATTGAAGGGCCAGGAAAGCCCCTGCATTACTGACACCTTATTGCCGGGAGCGCTGTTCTTAGAGGACATTTGGACACACATCGTTGTATATATGTATAGTTATTTTATGAACTTTTTGATAAACATACGATTACAGTCCATATGAACATATGAAAGTACTCTTTGGTCACCAAATGACCACCATGAGTCTTACATAGCACCAGTGGCACCCTTCTTCTCGTGATGGAACCCAATCTCCAACGGCTCTTTGCCTCCGACACAAGAATTTAAATACTGGGATTCATTTTTGATTCAGACACATCCATAATCAACAAATAGTTCCCTGTTTGTAGAAGCTAGAATTCCAAAACTTACATAGCTCACTATGTAAGCAGCGTAAGTACATTAATTCGAAGCTCTGATATTAATGGACGAGTTGTTTAGCATGATTGCTGTCTCTTAGCCTGATGGCTAGCTGGCCAGCCCATCAGTTCAACCAATAATGGGTTCTTAATTACACCCAGTGGTCCACGCAATGAACATTTAAAGTCAAAGCTTATTCCATTACATACATAACATTACATAACAGTACAATGATTTGTCATGACGTGGTGCATTAATACAGAGTTCAGTTGTTGTGAGTTCATAGGCGTGTATATATGTACACTCATCATCAAATGAATAGTAGCACCAAAAGGACGTGTTGGATTGCAATGCCATTGAGATGGAAGATGAAGGTTACCAGGAACAATAAATTATGGTAAATTTAGACTGATATGAATGATATTTATTAAGCTACACATACAGAAGTAGTGCCTCTCAGTATGGTGTCGGGCCACCATGTTTGCCAACGCAATATGCCTTGCCTTGGCAAGGAGTTGTAGAGGTTCCTAATGGTGTCCTGTGATAATCCATCCCATGCAGCTTGAATATCCTCACACAGTTCCTGCAGATTTCGCAGTTGGGGTGGAGGTAGCGTGACACTAGGCCTTCTGGTTGTATGTCGCATGACAACAAACTGTTCATCTTGTCTTTGGTGAAGTTGATGTGGTGTTAATGGCAGTCATTGTAATGGTCTGCATGCATGTAGTCCTGCAACTTGCAGCCATCTGCCAATGGTGCTGGCGCTAACAGGATGACTCTTAAAGGGCATCACTGCTCACTGAATGGCTTTTGCGTCAGCCAGGTACAGCAACAAGGCCCATCTTTGTGTCCTTCGGTCCCACATTCTTGGCTAAGCATGAACCTTTTGAGTCATTTGCATATCTCATGATGTCAAGCCTACCCACCAAGTTTCATTCCTGTCATTCGAGTCTTTCTGGGCGCAACTATTTGTGCAACTAATCTTTTGACCACAAGTGTATTATACAACAGCTCTGAATGTGGCTCAGCCAATCAGATCATCAAAGCAGAGCTATCCAGTTTATAAACTGGGATATAGACCAGACCATCTGATGGAGAAACTGTTGGCTTCCTGTGCTTTCCTTCAGATGCCACTCTGAAAAGGTCCTGCCTATATGACCACCCAGAGAGGCTGATCACCAAGTAGCGTTGCCGCTCCTCCAGTACATTGACAGGATGTACTTGGTTGTTCTGATTTGACCACATAGCTTAGAAAAATATGACAGTGGAAACCAATCCAGCCTGGATCACGGTTCTAACTGTCAGCTCCACATCATTCCACCAGCGAAACAAAAAAAAGTTGAGTTGAGTTGTAATCATTTTGTGATCACAGTGGCAATTATTAGCTCAATGAAGCGTGATTAGCACATTCCAATACGTAATTACGTGATCATTCTCAGGACTTTTTATTATTTCAATCTCATCAGCTTGTTGTTCACTCAGAATTCAGCTGAGATTTTCATTTTCCATTAGATGCACCTTTCAAGTGTAAAGCATTGTTATCAGTGTGCGACATTGTGCTAGATTTGGCCTACCATTTGACAGTGTTAACACTGCTGTGGGAAAAGGCCTTCTAAAAGCACAAAGAGAAGACAACTGAGCTTATTAACTCCTCCTAAAGGGGATTAAATAAGGTTGATCTACCAGCGTTAATTGTGCTGAAAGAATAATTAATCAGTAAAGGCTGCAGTATACAGTGCCACCTGTAGGTTGTGCTAGACTTACTGTAGACACTGCAGAGTTGCCATACCATATAAAGAGCCTGTAAAGTCCCGATGTGCAGTTGCAAGGTGAGAGGGTCAGGTTACATTCTCTCTGAGCTCCACAAATTAGCACAGGAGTGCAGTGTGCAAATAACCCAGGTCAGGATATAATGGCTAGCTCAAGCTGAGGATGTTGAAACCCAGGAACGGAGAACATTGCAAGCGGACCATAACAGTCTCCATGCCCGTTTCCTTTCAGATGCATCAGCCATCTGCTTTATGAGCAAATTTTCTTTCATTTACAGCAAGCCAACGGGGACCTCCTACAGACACTGGAAGCAAATTGGATCCCTACAGTTCTTTAATGCACCCCCATAAAAAACAGTAAACAAAGCAAGCCATCACCCGCATTCTCTCTCTTCTCTTTTTAGTGACTGTTTTCCCTCCATTTCTGTCCTGTTCTATGTAAATGTGACCTCATTTTTGGTTTTTGAAGGAATTATTGACAATATTATAAGCAAAGCCAGTAAAAACGCAGCAGGCCATTTTGGATCAGATGGCCTTATGTCTTTCTGGCCTTTAATGACCATTCTGAAGTCGCATAATGATGATTTGTCATCAGTTCGTTACTTCACGGAGACTAACATGCGATGGATGCCGTTCCCTGGCCGTGATTTTCATCTACATTATTGAACTTGTTTGGTTGGAATTATCTGTGTCTTTACTTTTACAGGGATTCATCCACCCCTCCCCAGCCCCCCTTTGGAATTGTCGGGTTGGTGAGAGTTGCCCTAGTTTCTGAAAGCTTCCCATAGAACAATAGATTCTGAACTTGTGTTAAAAGCAGCCCTTTGAAAGCGGTGAATATGAGGAATTATGACTGTCTGGATACGGGATAATGTGTGAATGCGTTTGATTGTGCCAGATTTAAGAATGCCAGCTCTGCCTCCACCTTCCGCAGAGCGATGCGACTGAAAAGGCTGGATGGATACAGAGGGATGCTAATTTTAGGAGGAGGGAAGATTTCTTCCACATCTAACCGTTTGATGTTTGTCTCTGATAATGTGTACTAGTGAATAGCTTCTATATGGCTTGCACAAGCCTCTTGATGTGCTTCAGCAGTCTTTAACTTTCCTGTGCATCTGTCATTGTTCATCTGCTAGTATCTGTTTCAGTCCTGGCATCATAAAACACGTGCCTTTCACTTCTGCTCTTATTCAGTAATATGGAATTGGGGTTGTGCTTATTGCTGACACTGGCTACAGTATAATGTCTATAGACAAGCATTGCCATGCTGGCGAGGGGAGTGTGTTCCCTGGATGGAACATCCAACATCCAATGCCTTTTGGGATGATTTGTGATCCAGAACTAGTCATCCAGCATCAGTATCTGACCTCACTAATGCTCATACCAATATCAAAGGTTTGTGTAGCTCAGCGGATAACACCACTGCCCGCCAGAGAGCCACCACCACATGTGGGAGACTGGGGTTCGAATCCCGGCCTGGGTGACTATGCTGAGCTACACCGATAAGAGTCCTTGGGCAAGACTCCTAACACTACACTGGCCTACCTGTAATATGATTAACCTTGTAAGTCGCTCTGGATAAGAGCGTCAGCTAAACGCCGTAAATGTAAATGTCAAAGATAAGGGCACCAAAAGGAGGACAAACTCACTATTACTCTTGATTTCAGAAGAGCAGGTGACCACAAGTTCGATGAACAGGTGACTTCAAGTTCTGTATAATGAACACTTTAACAAATTGTGCTTAAGAATGCTTCCATACTCATAATCAAAAGATAATTGCACCGAGAAGGAGGTGTCAGCTTGCAGTGATATCCAGAAGGGAGGTGAAGGTTACTAGGAAAAGTAAATGATGATAAGTTTAGATCTGGGCAATATCTACTGAGCTACACATACAGAGTTCATGGCCTTCATTAAGGCACTGGGCCACCATGTTTGCTAAGACAACATGCCTCACATCTTGACATGGAGCTGCAGAGTTTCCTAATGGTGTCCTGTGGTAATCCATTCCATGCAGCTTGAATATTCTCGCATAGTTCCTGCAGATGGTGCGGTAGGGGTGGAGGTGGAGTGACACCAGGCCTTCTGGAAGTGTAACACATGACTACAAACCCTTCATGTTGCTGCTGACCACAGGCTTGTTTCTATTTTAAAGTCATTGTAAAGCAGTAGGGGCAGCATGGTTGCAAAGTGGGTAGTGCTGTCACCTCACACCAAGAAAGGCCTGGCTTCGATTACTGGTTGGGGCATCTGGGGTCCTTTTCTGCACAATTTACATGTTCTGTGTGGACTTATTCCAAGTGCTCCAGTTTCCCTCCCATAGTCCAAGGACATGCAGTCAGGTGAACTGGGGATGGTGAATTCCCCCTAGCTGTAAATGGGTCTGTGTGTCTGCCCTGGCACACACTGGTGGTATTCCCTGCGACCCAGAAACAAAGTGGTTTCGAAGATGATGAGTGTAAAGGAGACATACACATCGTCGCTGTCCAATGAAAGACATGTATCTCCATTTTTGGCCATTTTGACTTTTATGCATCATTTGAAAAAAGCAGCTCCTGTTTACACTTTGTGAGATTTGCAATATGAATGGACCAACTGAAATGGCCCAAAAGTGCTTGGTAAGACGTCTGGCTCCATTGACTTACATTACAATTGAATAAGGTTTTTGGCCTCTCCTGTAAAGTTGCCATTTTGGAGATACTTGTTTTTCTTTGGACAGCGACGATATGTGTACATGTTCTGATGCTCTGATTTTGGTGTCATTTATCACCCAGCCACATTTAAATGACTAAAATATTAAATAAAAGTATTTTAAAAAATATAATGGAAACTAAATAAGTATACTCTGAAATGCCCAAGCCACACCCAGACTGTGAAACATAGCCACTGGGTACTGATCTGCTTCAAAAAGTTTTCATGGGATGACTGGCTGAGAGCAGGGGGTTGAGGCTTGGACTCCTCTGTTTACCAGTGGAAGGTAACAGCTGGGCACTGATCTAGCTTGTGCACAGCACAGAGGTTCTTGAGTAGGGCAGGCTGGCAAGTGTAGCAAGTTAGCAGTGCTAGCGCTGTAGAGGAGGGCCAGTGAAGAACAGGAAATATTATCAGCAAAACAATTTGAGAGAAACGTTGAATGTTTTGTGTGTATTAATGAATTTCTGAATTTTGTCTGCATTTTCATGTCCCCATTTTGCCTTAATGATGACATGTCCTTGAGCCACATATCTTGGGTCACCGGGATGCGCTTCAATGGAAAAGACTTTTTTGTACAAGGAGCCTCAATGTAGGCAATGCTAGAAATTTCCTGCATGTGAATAGTGACCTAGTAATATTGCAGAATTCTGAATATCTCATATCAAATATCTCCAACCCAGTAGCTTTCTGAGCAGTGTGCAAAAACATTCCTTCTTTTTGTTGTAAAGGTAAGAAATAAAATTCACAAAAATAGAGATTCTTTATTTTATAGTGGCCAAAATTTTTTGTTTACTTCTGGATCTAAATTAAAAGACACACATGTGTGGTGTCAGACCAACTGTGTTTATATAAGTGTGAATAACATGTTAATAACAAGTATATTACTAGGAACTTTGATGTAAAGATTCTATACTATTATATTTTCCTTCAAACTGAAGGTCCAGGTAAAGAACTATCTAGGAACCTTTTTGATTATAAGTGTATAAAGAGTTTATAGTTTACGCATGTGTAAAATGTATCGCATCCAGTTCTTTTTCAGGATGCATATAGTATTAATGTTATGTATGGGAACAGTAATGGGATCATGTCCCACTGGTGACGCTCAGATCCCTCTAGCCTATTCAGAACAATCACACATAGACTAACAATGACTACCGTGCAGACTTTGCAATTCTGTTCCGCCATCAAAGACTAACAGACACTGTAAGTTATTCTACCGCTGTTCTGAAAACTGTTTATAGGAACAAACATTTAGTTTGGCTTCAAGGTGGAAATATGTAAAACCTATGCAATCTTCGCTATGTGTCCTGGAGAGTCGTATTCAATTTGCTTTTTCTTTATCCTTTGTTCTTTTTGCTTTCTTCCCTCTTGTTTCTTTGAATGGTGCCTAAAACATTCAAGTTGTTTACTGGAAAGCATCAGCATATAATTTACAGTCAAAGTAAAACTGCAAAGTGAAATGTGCAAATGCATTGTTTTCTCTGTTGGTCTTTCACACCAGACCCTACACCTGCATACCTCATTTCCAGATAAATTTAGACATTCTATAAAATGTAATAAAAACATTTATTTACAATTGATTAATTCTCTGTATTTTTATTTTTTTTGTTCAACTGATCAAGGTGTAATACAGATCTCCCATGTTTTTATTGACCAACTTAAATATACTTTGTAAATATAAACAAGTGCAGAATAATTCTTATAACATGTTGGGACTCACCAGTCAACTGTCCATGGTGGGCCTTGGACAGTGGGCCTTTGCATCAACTGTAACTTCACACTTATGCAAGTTGCCTATGCTGTGGGCACTGAAGCCCTCCACACATTTACATTTATGGCATTTACAGGTGGGCCAATGTAGTGTTAGGAGTCTTGCCCAAGGGCTCTTATTGGTGTAGCACAGCATAGTCACCTAGACTGGGATTCGAACCAGTCTCCCACGTGTGGTGTTGGCTCTGGGTATTGGTCTTATCTGCTGAGCTACACCAACCACACCAACCCCCACACCATGACAGATGTTGGTCTCTGCACCCTTTGCTGAAAAAAGTCTGAATGGCCTCTTTAACTTCAGCCCAGAGAACATGTTGCCTGTTTTCCCCAAAAATGTGGACGCACCTGACCACAGTCCACATTCCCACTGTCCTTCGGGTAACCTGAGTTGAGCTCAACAATCTCACTCAAGTCCCCATCTCCTAAGGTCAGCTTGAAGTTTCAAGTACCTCCAGAAAATGTATAAGTTCGACACATAGGGATAGTATTAGGGATTTCAAGAACCAGACCCCAATGGGACAAAAAGGGACAAAACACTGATAGTGTTGGTCCTCCATGTTCTGGCAAAACAACTCAACCAATCACAGTGGGATAAATGCACTAGACATCTGAAGGTCATATCTGGAACCATGTCAGCAGAACATCCCTTCAAATCTTGTAAGGTGGAGCTGCTGGAGATTGTACTCCTTGTTCCAGCGCATGCCTCAGTTGCTTGATCAGATTGACATCTGGGAATTCAGAGGTCAGGGCAACACCTTGAACACTCCGCCATGTTTCTCCTTCCATTCCTGAATAATATGTTATCCTCCTGAACAAGCTCACTGCCTTTGGGATATACGATTGTCATAAAGGGGTGTTCATGGTCCACAACATTTAGGGAGGTGGCACATGTCGAATTTGTGTCATGTCAACGTTTACAAGAATGCCAAACTCAGGGTTTCCGGTCTATGCAATCTGTTAGCACATCACTATGTCCATGTGACTCACTGAGCCCGATGACCTTCTTCCATTGCTCCAAGGTTAAGTTCCAATGCTTAAATTCTTGTTGTAGTCTCTTTCAGTGGTGGATAGGGCTTAGCAAGGTTGCTCTGAAGGTCTGTGTCTATGCAGCCCCATACACAGCTACAGGGGTGGGACAATGAAACTGAAACACCTGTCATTTTAGTGTGGGAGGTCTCATGGCTAAATTGGACCAGCCTGGTGGCCAATCTTCATTAATTGCACATTGCACCAGTAAGAGCAGAGTGTGAAGGTTCAGTTAGCAGGTAAGAGCACAGTTCTGCTCAAAATACTGCAATGCACACAACATTATGGGTGACATACCAGAGTTCAAAAGAGGACAGAGTGTTGGTGCACGTCTTGCTGGTGCATCTGTGACCAAGACAGCAAGTCTTTGTGATGTATCAAGAGCCACGGTATCCAGGGTAATGTCAGCATACCACCAAGAAGGACGAACCTCCACCAGCATCACGTAGTGACCTGGCCACTATCCTGCAAGACGAATGGCTTAAAATCCCTCTGACCACTGTGCAGGACGCAGTATATGTCATTCCCAAGACGAACTGACGCTGTATTGGCCGCAAAAGGAGGCCCTACACCATACTAATAAATGATCGGGGTCTAAAACCAGGTGTTTCAGTTTCATTGTCCAACCCCTGTAGGTGCACTGCATGTTCTTCCTATACCCAGAATGCTAAACTTCAGGCACTTGTGTTGCAATAGTGTTCTGGGCATTCCCTTGTTGGTATATACATTTGTCTACCCAGTATCTATGCATATTGCATTGATTAATTTAGTCATAATTTCAATATGTATAGGCCCCATATATGGACTATCTCTCCTCTTAAACACAAATGTGACATGATGGGATAGGAAAAGAATTAGCTGGTCTGCTGGGTGAAACAGCAAACGATGAGACACTGTAGGATCCAACCAGCACAAAATAGAAGCATTGTGTTATTCGTGACCTCATCTTGGGTGACAAGTTCAGAGCGAGTTCCAGGGTTGTTCGGTCTGTGATGCTTGCTGCAAGATTAGCAAGGATAATTTGCTCAGGATCTGATAGAAAATTTGCATAGAGAATAATACATGGCAAGTTGTTTTCTTATGTAAATGCCAGCCACGGTTTTCCCTGAGTGAACTAGACTCTAGCCTAATCTAGACTAGACTGCTTTGCCAAAAGGTTCTTTGCCACAAGGTTTTGCTGCCATTCAGTGTGAGGACATAATATGCTGGCTTGGCTCGAGTCTGTGTAATTGTTTGGTGCGAGTCGCGAACCCTGGGAAACTGAAATGGCCTCCACTTTTTCTCCTTTCATCACAAGAAAATGAAATAATCTGTCCTTCCCAGCTGATGTCTCTGTCCTACATCACGGCTTCTGCGCCTGATCAAGGACGGCATGTTCTCAGTGCTGCAAGAGAAGCTTTGGCTCGATATCCACAGAAGGCAATGACTCTAAACAAGACAGATATCTCACAATCTCACTTCCTTTCGTTTACTTAATTGATTCTTTCTCTAGTCTTATTTGGCTAACTGAAATGGCCCAGTTGGGATCTAATTCTGAGTTTTGGGATTGTTTGCTGTGTGGTGTTATCTTTTTTTTTGGGGTATGGGGGGATTTCTGAGCCTCTTATTGAAGATGTCATTAAAGATGTTTGTGCTGCTAACCTCTGATGACCTAGAAATGGATAGGGTTTCAAGTCAAACCGGAGTTACGTGTCAAACAGGCCATATGGGCTCTATTCTGTTTGACATCTATTCTCTAAGGACAGTTTGTTTGGTGAGACCTCTTAATCTATTAGTGTCATCCATCACTTAGCTGCGGCCTCCATGCCTGTCGGAACACAGAGTGTAGAGTCAATAGTGGGTCCTTGATGGCGTGGATGCCATCCAACAGCTTCTGGGATTAACCACCTGGATAGCAGAGGGAACGTGTGAAGGGATCTATGGCACTGAGAATTTGTGGCTTAGAAATACTCACCTTCAAAAGAACAATAACAAATAGTTAAAAATAATAATGAATAGAAATATAAAGTGGCAGGAAGGAGTCAGATTGCAATGGTATTGGGAAGGAAGATAAAGGTTACCAAAAACAATAAATGATGGTGAGTAATTTAGACTGATATGGGCGATATTTATTGAGCCACCCATACAGAAGTAGTGTCTCGCAGTATGGCTTTGAGCTGCCATATTTGCGGACTCAACATGCCAGACATCTCAGCATGAAGTCCTAATGGTGTCCTGTGATAATCCATCCCATGCAGCTTGAATATTCCCACACAGTTCTGGTTGGCTGATGTGGAGTAACACCAGGCCTTCTGGACATGTGACAACGAAATGCTCATCTTGGTGCTGACCATGGTGCCTCAACACATGGATTTGTTGGTCATCTCCGACCAAAAAAAAAAAAAAATGCAAAAAATTGAATATTATATATTTTTAGTTCTCTCTCTCTCCATGGTTCATGTAGGTCCCCCAGATCTGTGTACCACCTACGGATGCTATGGTAATATCTGCATGACCGGTATAGCGATAAGGCCAGCCCTGAATTTCTAGATTTCTGCAATGATTACCAACCAAATCTAAATACCACAGTAAATGAAACAGGGCAAGACCTGGTAGACCAACATCGCGGAACTCGAGCTCCGCTCTTCCTACAGACCTTAAAATATCCACAGGTGTTTCTGTCCACCCTTCCACTGTGAAGACTCAGCTCAGTGCTATGGGTCTGAAAGGATGTGGAGCTGTCAAGAAACCCTCACTGAGAAAAAGACTACTGAGTGTTCTCAGTGTTCTCATCTCCAGACAGTGCAATGACTGAACTTTTGAACAGGTGTCCCGAAATAGGAAGTTGTTAAAAATAGACACAGCTCCACTAAGTTGATACCACATGGGTTCTGCATGCTTCTCTTCTTAAACGATGAGTTATTAGTTTTCTGCTTATTGACCCTGAAATAAAACACCTGTCCTTAATGGCTGTGTTAGCTGGAAATGAAACCAACGAAGGGCGATCTCTGACTTTTGTACAGTGCTTAGTGAGTCAGTGTCAAGACGGTCATATCAGCCGAGGCCTATTAATTATGAATGAACGAAAGCTAGGACCACGTTGACCCTTCTCAGCTACGACTTACTCAAAACATTTTCTCACGTTGGTCATCAGTCACTCTATATTTAGGCTTCACGGAACATTTCACTCCAAACTGAACAGAAAAAATAAAAGGACATCTCTGGAGTGATGCGTCATGCGTGCCACAACGTGACCTTAAACAATGTTTCATTAACTGGTCAACCGTGCGTCCTTTCAGGACTACAGTCCCCTGCTGCTGTTTCATGTCCTGCTTGCTGTGCACTGTGTTATCTCCTTCTTGTGCTGTAATGAACAGTGAAGCTGTCTGCATGTTCCCTCCTCCTCCTCCTCCTCCTCTGAGCGTTACGGCAGTTATTCAGCGGCCCCACGCCGCAACGGCCATGCTAATGATTCCATTTGAATGCTGTGTGGAAAGCCGGTGAGCCACACTCCAAACGAGGACCTCTCCATTTGCCCTAGCCGACTGTGTGAACTGTGCTCTCTCCGAACTGTGCTCTCTCTTTCTTTCTCTCCTCATTTTCTCCTCGCTCCTTCCTTCTTTGCTTCTTGGCTGCTTTGTGGGAATGACAAAATCATGAGCTTGCCGGACAAAAAATTAGTCACCTTGCTATTAAAGGTAGTGCTAACTTCAGGCTGCAGACAGAATTGCAGCAGGATGACAGGGCTATAAATACCTGCGGTGTGTGAGTGACAGGAGTCATATGATTTAGAAGAGATGCTGTTGCAGGGAATGTCTCATCCAGTGTGTGGAATATGGCTCCAAAGCAGATTGGTAAAAAGGAGCGATGGCGTTTGGGCCATAGTGTGAAGTAGCTGAATCTGCAGGTGTATGGAAGTGTGCGGTCATTCGGGTCTACCAACGGTGGCAACAATCCCAGTCTACAGGAAGTTCTCTTCAGAATTGTGCCAAGGACGGCATCCATCAAATCTGGCACTATAGTCAGAAAAGCCTAAAGTCAGTGTCCTTTTACTTTAAAGCTTTATTAGCTTAGCATGAATGCTAACGCAGAATGCTGACACTGGACCTGTACAGCAGTGTCAGGGATATGGGCCTACGTAAACTCCTAACCTTGTTTTTATTGAGCATGGTTGAACAGTACCTGGGGGCCACTCCAGTTCTGAGGACCCCCATGAAAAGCCGTCACTGCAGCAGCACTTCAGCTCAAACATTATAGCCGACAATAGAATAACATTTACATGAAGGGATGAAAAGCCACTGACCTTTTTACTCGCTTCCATTTATACCGCTGCACTGTGTCGCCTCATCTTGACTTCCTCCCCCCGTAACTTCTTCTCTTATTATTCGGCAGACTGGACACCGGGCCCGAGCGGAAAAATGTCACGCTATTTATAGACGCAGGAATGACTGACAGTGGCGAGTAGAGACAGAGTGATATAGCTGTCATGGCTTTGCTGGTATTTAAAGAATTTCCTGACATTTACAGCTGTGCTGTGGCCCCAACGCTGAGAGGCCACATCTTTCTCCATCCGCATCATATCCATTATATCCGCCCCCCCCCTTCTCTCTCTCTCTCTCTCTCTCTCTCTCTCTCTCTCTCTCTCTCTCTCTCTCTCTCCTTTCTCTCTCTCTCCTTTCTCTCTCTCTCACTCTCTCTCTCTCCTTTCTCTCTCTCTCTCTCTCTCTCTCTCTCCTTCTCTCTCTCTCACTCTCTCTCCTTCACTCTGTCTCCTTCTCTCTCTCTCCTTCACTCTCTGTACTCTTACTGTCTCTCACTCACGCTCTCTCTCATGCTCAATGTCTTTCTGAGAGGCCACACCTTTCTCCATCCGCATCATATCCATTATATCCGCCCCCCTTCTCTCTCTGTCTCTCTCTCTCTCTCTCTCTCTCTCTCTCTCTCTCTCTCTCTTTCTCTCCCTCTCTCTCTTTCTCTCTATTTCTCTCCCTCTCTCTCTCTTTCTCTCTCTCTCTCTCTCCTTCACTCTGTCTCCTTCTCTCTCTCTCTCTCTCTCCTTCACTCTCTGTACCTCACTGTCTCTCACTCGCGCTCTCTCTCATGCTCAATGTCTTTCTGAGAGGCCACATCTTTCTAGATCCGCATCATATCCATTATATCTGCCCCCCCTTCTCTCTCTCTCTCTCTCTGTCTCTCTCTCTGTCTGTCTCTCTGTCTCTCTCTCTCTGTCTCTCTCTCTGTCTGTCTGTCTGTCTCTTTCGCTCTCTCTCCCCTCTCTCTCTCTCTTCCCCCTCTCTCTCTCGTTCCTCCTCTTCATCCTCTCTCAGACTTGTTTATCTTTCTCTCTTTATCTTTCCTCATCACTCATTAAATCCCTCTGTTTCTCCTCATCTTTCTTTTTCTCTTTTCTTTCTTTTTCCTCTCTTTTATCCTATTTCTTTTAACTCTTTCACTGTTCTCTCTTGTGCACCTTTTCTCTCTCACTCTCTCTCGCCCCATTTTTTGTCACCAATGTTTTTCTTCATCTCAGTTTCATTCTGTCTTTCTCTTTCTTCTGTCCTGCTTCTCTTTTTTTACTTACTCTTTCTTCCCTCTCCATTCCTCCATTTCTCTTTTTTTTCTGTCTCTGCCTGTCCTTTTTTCTGATTTCCATTCCTTGTTTTTCTCTTCTTCTCTCCCTCTTCTCTTTCTTCTGCGTTCTGTGTCCCTCATTATATTGTCTCACTCCCTTTTTTATCAGAAGTAATTCTCCTTCTCCTCACTTCTTCTTTTTCTTCTTGCTGTTCTTATTTCTTCTCCCTTGCCCTCCAATTCTGTCTCAGTCTGTTTCTCCATCTAGCTCTTTCATCTTCTTATTCTCTCTTTTGCTTCCTCACTTTCCTACCCCTCCCACTCTCTCTCTCTCTCTCTCTCTCTCTCTCTCTCTCTCTCTCTCTCTCTCTCTCTCTCTCTCTTTCTCTCTCTCTCTCTCTGAGATTGCAGTCTCATCATTGACTCTATGTTCAAAGTGCAGCATTAGCTCACAGCTATGTAGAGGCAGTTAATGCGGTGAATCCATTACGTGGGCTAAATTAAAAGTGATGTGCGGGAGACGGACCTTTATGGAGAGGAGCGAGGCTCCAGGAGGCAAACGGCAGCACGCACACATCAGTAAACAGCAGAAATGACAAGTTCAGAAGGGGAGATATAATGAGAAATGTGAGAGTGCTCCGATTCGCCTCAGGACACATTACAAGCGCAATCACCAAAGTTTAGAGTGTAATCCTTCAGCTTGCTCAGTCTCACCAGTCTGGTGTGGAAGTGAATTATTCTCAGAGACGCTGAAAAGCGAAAGGGCTTCCAGGAGCCAAAACAGAGAGTGGAAAAGACAAGAAACTTTAACCTATAGTAGTGTTTCATTGCTGTTAGGAAAATGACCATACATGGGGATTTGTGGGAGGTGGATGGACAGGGGATCAAACAGGCCATTTACATTTACTGTACGCTGTAGACAGGGGCGTGGTCAAGCTGGTTTACTTGTTCATGTGAGGTGCTTTGAGTTATTACTGATGGGTCCCATGGTTCCAATCCAGAATGAATCTGCAATGTCCATAGTGTTTATAAGTCAGCTGTATCATATTTCCAGAGAGAATTACCTTCTATGAATTGGGCTTGGAGCTCCTGATGGTACCTCCTGCAGGGTAGAGTGATTTCTGTCCTGTTGGGCTCTGATAAGTTAATTGAGCCCATTTTACTATCCTGATGCTGTGGTATGTGGTATTAACAGTGGTATCTGATTCAGACATCTGAGCTAATTTGATGAAAACTGCATAGATGGTTTATCTTGTACAAACAATTACCGGACCTCCACTGGTCAGGCTAATCCAGCTTGAACAGGGCTTGGAATGATAGGTTCTTGGAGAGACATTGTAGACATGTAGTCACCAAACCAAGCAGTCAAAATTCTAAGCTCTATTTCCCGAACAGCAATTTGCACAGTGTACAAGGACGAATTATGAGTAGAGTTTCATTCATTTGCCACATTTGTCCAAATATTTCTGGCAATAGGTCAGGCACAGGTTACACAGTTTAGGTCAGGCTCAGTTTACACACAGGTTACACAGTTTAGGTCAGGCTCAGTTTAGGTCAGGCTCAGTTTACACACAGGTTACACAGTTTAGGTCAGGCTCAGTTTAGGTCAGGCTCAGTTTACACACAGGTTACACAGTTTAGGTCAGGCTCAGTTTACACACAGGTTACTCAGTTTAGGTCAGGCTCAGTTTAGATCAGGCTCAGTTTAGGTCAGGCTCAGTTTACACACAGGTTACACAGTTTAGGTCAGGCTCAGTTTAGGTCAGGCTCAGTTTACAACAGGTTACACAGTGTAGGTCAGGCTCAGTTTACAACAGGTTACACAGTTTACGTCAGGCTCAGTTTACGTCAGGCTCAGTTTACACACAGTTTAGGTCAGGCTCAGTTTAGGTCAGGATCAGTTTAGGTCAGGCTTAGTTTAGGTCAGGCTCAGTTTATGCACAGGTTACACAGTTTAGGTCAGGCTCAGTTTACGCACAGGTTACACAGTTTAGGTCAGGCTCAGTTTACGCACAGGTTACACAGTTTAGGTCAGGCTCAGTTTACGCACAGGTTACACAGTTTAAGTCAGGCTCAGTTGCCTCACATGCCTCAAAATATGTTAAAATAGCTTTTCTATGTGTTGAAGCCATTTACATTGATATTAAATGAATTGACCAATGCATAAAACATACTTCAAGCATTAGCATTGAAAGAATATCCCTAGCATTATATCAACATTAGTATATCAATCTATATAAGTAACACAATTAGTGTGCCGGTTTATGTCTACAGTTTTTTTTGTTGTTTTTTTGAAACTTGTATTGATTATCTTATGTATTGAAATTTAATAACTGATTTTAATACACATATTGAGGTTTAGTTTAATCTGTTGCCGTCTTGTACCATCTTTGTGTTGTCTGTCCTCCTGTCCATCTTCTCATAGATGGTTGCTTACATTATATACTTTGGTTAGTGGCCTTGTCTCTTTATTGTTGGTGTTAAAAGGGAAATACCATATTCTATATGCAACTGTACACTCCTAAACAAGTTAGTCAAGGAGCCTTTAGAAAAGGAACTAGTTCTATTTAGGATCACGGGAAACCATCGAAATGGTTCTAGTGCCATATAGAACAAATTCATCACAGGAGCCAGAAGGTGGATAATGCAGGCAGGACTGCACTGTACAACAGGGTTGCACTCATCCTGAGGGTCATATAACCAAAACTACTGAAAACATATTCCCACATCAATAACTTCACAGCCTAGTATGGTTATTTTTTCAGATAATCATGATTCTGGACCAGTCACACCTGTAACTATAGAGTTTAGCATAGAAATATTCGCTTTATAAACATGTTTCTCACATACGCACTGCAAAAACAAGAACCCAAACATGATTATATTACAGTTCTAACAAAACAGCATGATAAAAAGAGCAAGTGATTAGTCACTTTTCTGGTCATTTTATGTCACTCTAAAGCATATAACTAGGCTAATTAGCGAGTTAGCTAACTAATTTGCCATTTAAGCTTATTGCAACTGCAATGAACTGCTGTGCTGCTACACTCTGTACTCTGGTCACACATATATCTACAGTTACACAGATTCATGTTGAGAATTAAACACAGCTTTGATTTTCTCTGTTAAGTGTTAATATGAGTAAAACTCTTGTTTTGTGGTTGCTAGCTTAAGCACTAATAGCATTAGCTCCTTATAGCTGCTTTCTTGATGTAGGAATTACTCTCTACAAAGTAAGAATTCTAAAAATAGTGGTCAACACATCATCATGCCATTCTAGTTCACATCCTGGAGCTCTTATTGAGGTATAATAGTGCAGGCATAACTCCATCTGGAGAGTAAAGGATTCGCTAAACTGTGATTAGCTTCAGCTGTTAATGTTAGCTAACACAAATCCCCAGTGGGATTCATACAGCAGCTCTACCTAATGTAGAAAGATGGATAACGGGGAAAATATCGCAGCTTTGACATTACAGCCTCAAACACCAGTTAATGTAACTCTTAATTTATTGTGAATTGCATGAATTGAGCTACGTCCATTGTAACTGAGTGGGTTTTTTTGTGTTTTAAAGAACCACTATTCAGCAATCCATATCAATGCCCTCAGTATCTGCAACCTTGTATCTGCAAAATGACAGCTTTACAGGAGAAATACAAAACCTACTTTACTTTTAATGCAAGTCAAGGTAACCAGACTTTTTCCAGATGACTCTGGGCCATTTCACACAGTGTGAAAGGAAATGGGAACTTTTAATGTTTCACTGAAAAACCACGAAAATGGAGATTGTTCCAACAGCAGCATATACAAAATATACTCTACCAATCTGAAGAACCATTTAAGCATTATATAGTGGGTTTTAATAGAACCATCATCTTAAGAGCCCTTGAAAGATCAATTATAGTTTTACCAATCATTGGAACTTATTTGGAAACAGGAAAACCTGATTAAAGCTTTAATTGTTAGCCATGATATCTAATTACCACCAGTCACTGAACCTCGCACGAATCTCTGTTTAGCATAATAAAACCTAGTTTGGTTGTTTTGTTTCTTATCCAGAGCAGCTCAGAATTAAGTGAAGTCAGTCTCCTTGTACTCAGTGCTGTACCACAGGGGACATGCTCTATTCCCAGGTTAATACTGAGTGTTGAGGAATAAAACATAAGAAAAGTGATAAGCCCCAGCTAGGCTCTGTGTATGTGCCTATTACAAAACCTCTGAATTGGTAACTCTAAAGGGGGGGGCCCATAAAAGCAGCTTCTAAACTTTTATTAACTTTGATGCACGTTAATTTAAGAAGGTTTTATTCTAGGTTTGTTTAGACCATTTATAATCAATATATCATAAAATATTCAAACACTTCTAAAGGGCAGTTATTCAGGTGGTGTACAAGAAAATGAAACATAAATGGTGTTAGGCAGCTTTGATGAGATAAAGGCTTATGAAAAATCAGAAATAGAATTTGACTGGTTACATTGTAGCTACTCTAAATAATGTCTTCTATTGATCCAACAAAAATAAACTGAAGTGCTAAATGCCTTTAGAGTCCACTTGAACACACTGTACTGCAAAACGATGTTTAGTTAAAGTGTGTGTGTGTGTGTGTACAGTATACACATACAACCCCAATTCCAAAAGGGGAAGTTAGCAAGGCGTTAGTTGGGACATGGTGTAAAACGTGATCTGATGTAGGATTTATTTCATGAAGCACCACATGTTTTTATATTGGCTAAAGGTCAGGTCAGGTCTGGACTGCAGGCAGGCCAGTTCAGCACCTGGACTCTTTTGTGAAGCCATGTTGTTGCTGTTGTGATGGATGAAGTATATGGTATAGCATTGTCTTGCTGAAATATGCAAGGCAGAAGCTATCTGGATGGGGGCATGTGATGTTCTCAAACCTCTTAATTCTGTTTAGCATTGATAGTGCCCATCCACATGTGTACGCTGCCCATGCCATATGCAACTCCATACTATCAGAGAGGCAGGCTGCTGACACCAAGCTGGATAGTCTCTCTCCTCATGAGTTTGCAGGACATGGCATCTGTGGTTTTCAAAAATTCAGATTTTGATTCATCTGATGTCAGAAGAGTTTTTATTTAGCCTTTGAACTTTGGACCAGAGAAGTCAGTTGCATTTCTGGATCATGTTGACATATGGCTTCTTCTTTGCATGATACAGCTTTAACCTGCATTTGTGGATTGCATGGTGAACTGTGTTCCTGAGCCCATGCAGAGATTTCCAGGACAGACTCCTCCTGAGGGCCTGAAGATCTAGTACTGACTGTTGGCCTTGTCACTTGCGCATGGGGAATTCTCCAGATTCCCTGATATTATCTATTGTAGATTTTGGGATATAAAAAGTAACTGCAAATTCATGTTGAGGAACATTGTTCTGAAAGTGTTCTGCAATTTTGGGGGCAACTTTTCACAGATGGGTGAATCTCTGCTCATCTTTGAGTCTGAGAGACTCTGACTCTCTAAAATGCCAGTCATGTGACTTGGTTGCAAATTGCTCCTCTGCTTCTCCAGTCTTTTGTTTGTCCCTGTCTCAGTTGTTTGGAGATGTTTTGCTGTCATCAAGTTTGAAATGAAATAAAATAGTTTTTCTGAAAAGGTAAAATTTCTAAATTTGAATTTGAACAATATGGGCCTATGAGATTTGCAAATCATCATATTCAGCTTTTTTAGATTTATTTACATTTTACACAGCATCCCAACTTTATTGGAAATGGGGTTGTATACTGTACCGTATATTTGTTGTTCTACCTCTCTTGCTCTCCTGTCCTCATGTCTCCTTTCTCTCTCACGCTCTCTCTCTCTTTCGCTCGCTATCTCTC
Organism: Prochilodus magdalenae; assembly: GCA_024036415.1. Classification (NCBI taxonomy): domain Eukaryota; kingdom Metazoa; phylum Chordata; class Actinopteri; order Characiformes; family Prochilodontidae; genus Prochilodus; species Prochilodus magdalenae. The sequence continues at coordinate 37,417 of JAMWET010004969.1, forward strand.
TCTCTTTCTCTCTCTCGCTCTCTCTCTTTCGCTCTCTCTCTCACTCTCTCACGTTCCCTGTCTCTCACTCTCTCACGTTCCCTCTCTCTCTCACGTTCTCACGTTCCCTTTCTCTCTCTCTCTCACGTTCCCTCTCTCTCTCTCTCTCTCTCTCTCTCTCTCTCTCTCTGCTTCTACTTGTCACTCAGGCTGACAGCATGTGTTTTATTTCTATTGCAGCATCTTAGTGTTCTCAGTTCAGCTCAGTTCAGACCACCCGTCAGGCAGTGAAACCCACCAGGAACAGTCCAGCTTTTACTCGCTCACTCAGACTTTTACTCTCTTTTCTCTTATTCTTTCTTTCACTCTCTGTCTACCTCTCTTTCTTTCTCTCTCTCCTTCTCTGTTTCTTTCTGTATTCTTACAGATTAGAAATTGCAACTGCAGTTACCATAATAATAAATATGGAGGAAATTAGCGAAAACAGAAGCAGAACCATGAAAGAAAACATTGTTTACAAATGTATTAGTTGTAAACAAGACAAAAGGCACAAAGAAAAAAATAATTTCAATTTTTTAATTTCTAGAAATTAAATAAATAGGAAATTAATGTATAATAGTTATATAACTAGTCATTAAAATGTATTGAACAGTGAAATTATAAACATAAAAAAACTGAATGGGTTGATAAGGGATGGTGTCATTTTTAAAAGTGGGGGAGCAAAATTCATTGCTTCTCTGAATGACAAAAAAACAACTACGCCTCTGACTGCATTATTAAAACCAACATAGAACATCTGTCATGCCTATAATGCAATACAATGTTCCAATAACCCTGGTCATAAAACGTGTTGGTGCATGTTTTGACCCTGAGGGTTCACTTGGTTCTGCCCAAGTCTTTGCATTATAAAGGAGAAGGAGACTGGAAATTCACTGGAGGAAAAATGAAGGATACCACTGCACTACTGCAAAGAGCCAATCGCCGTAAAGCTGTAAGCAACCCTCTCCTGTTTGATGGGAGCCACTTCAAACTTCAAACAATCATCATCAACATCAGTTCCACAAGTAGCTGCATCTAGAAGGCACCCGCTGACAGGATGAAACATGGTGGGTAGGTTCGACATCGTGAGACATGCAAATGATTCAAGTTTTGCGCTCAGCTGTGCATGTGACTTAGTCAAGGATGGGCTCTGTACCCGACTGACACGATGCCCTCCATGAGTCGTCCTGTTGGAAGACGGCTGCACTGTGTGACTCCACCAGTGATTTTAATCCGGGGTTTGAAATTTTAATTTGGTTTTCAACTTGGAGTTTCTAAGAGGCCTTATGCAAGTGCAAATAGCTGCCCTCCTTTATAATGTCTTTCAGTTAAGGTAGCATTGCTGCATGTCCCGTCCCTATTAACGGAAGTGAAATACTGCATTTACTTCATAACCTAAAAATTTAAAATGGAGAAAAGAACAAAGTAAGAAATATTCAAAGGAGGGTATGTGGAGTCAGTGGAACTTTAAAAAACATAAAAGTTAAAATCTGTATTTTCTCCAAATTAGGGCATTTAGCAGATACAGTTATGAAGAGCAACTTGAGTTTCTTTTTATTGAGAACGTGTACAAGGGAAGTTATAATGATGCTATGTGCCTGTGTAATGTTGGCAGGCCAGACTCAGGTGTCGGATCCATGGTAGGCTTTATTTGACCAACCATATGCAGCAGCAAATATACAAACAGAAAGAGTCCAAAGACAGTAAGGCTGAGAAGTTGTCCAAAGCAAAAGTCTCAAAATAGAAAAACAGTATGGTGGTTAATGCTCCACAAACACCTAGGCATCGGAAGGCCAACTTAAAGGGGAGGATAATTATTAGGGATGAGCAGCAGGTGAGGGCACAGGTGCGGGAGGGGCTAGGTGAAAGGGAGCCGGCGCGAAAACCTCAGAACTCCAGTGAGTTGGACCTCTGGTGGCCGGCATGAGAAGTGTCCCAGGAGTGCCCCTCCTGGGGCGGCCTGACAGCCTGTGACTAACAATGGCCTTTAAAATGTATTATCATATGTATTATTTCTTTTTTAATTTCACTATGAGAGTCCTATACTTTCATTATTTATGGGATATAGTATTTAATATGTTCTTCTTTATTGTTAGGAAAAAAGTAATGATTGCCATTTCGGCACTGCCTGATGTGCCTGTGAGTGGTGGAAATGAACCTGTTAGATTAGTCCATAGTGAAATAAGCTAGCTAATAGATATTTAATATTTAATAGCAAATATCTTCACAAACAAATCAGAGTTTACATTTCCCTCCTCCTTAGCCACATTTAATCAATGCAAGCATTGTGTTGGCAGCTATTCATATTAAATGAGTTTATATGCTTGGAATAAAACCTAAGCTTTGCAGTCCTGCCTCCCCTGCCCTCTTGCTCTCCCTACGTAGCCTTACCCCCAGAAATAGTAAGTGTGCAGCACTGTGTTGAAGTAACTTGGCAGTTGGCATAATCGCAGGAGCTCAGTGGGAATTTCTTATTAGTAGTATTTTAAATTTTTATTAAAAAAAAATAATAATAATAAAAAAAAATATATATATATATATATATATATATATATATATATATATATATATAAACAAAGCAATTTGCTACTGTTTGTATTTGTTTGTTCATCTATTTCTAATGATTAAAATGTTAATTGATTTAAAAAATTTTAATTAGTAATAATTCCACTATATATACAGTTTTAAATTTTCAAGGTTGAAGGATCCTAAGGTGGTGGGGTGGTGTGGCTTCATATCTTTGCATAGGGCTCTTAATACCTGGCAGTACCCTTGAACACCAGTAAGATTAGGGCCATCAGAGACGAGCCATGCTTCTCCAATCTGCATCAGCTGCCCCACATAGGAAGACCAGTTGCAGTAGCCGAGCCTTGAAACCACTATAAAGTCAACAGGCACCTGGATGGCCCCCCTAGAGGGTTGAATCCTCCAGCTCCCGATGTTGTAGAGGAGGAACCTGGATGACCAAGTCAAGTTTGAAACATAGCCATCCAGAATCACACCCAGGCTTCTTCCAGCTTCAGACGAAATGCCCAAGGAGTTCTCAAATGGGATGGCAAGAGTCATGCACACACGAGAGGAGCTTACTTGCATGTGTAGCAGGTCTGACGAGAGCTCCATGGAGACACTGCCATTGTAACTGGGCTCACTAATCCTGCTCGGAGAAGCGGAGCGTCAATCTTCAAACCAAACAACGCAGTGCATTATGGGTATCTCCTACTCCCTAGAGTACATACACACTACTTATGGTGGTGCATTGTGTGATTGTTTGAGTGCAGTGGATCTTCTGCACTATGTTTTCAGGGCAAGCCTTGAGATTACAAGAGCCTGAACAAGCACCGAGATGGTCTCCCTAGAGGGATGAATCCTCTAGATGAAGTAGAGCAGAAACCTGCATGACTGAGCCAGGTTTGCGATACGAGCAATATGAGCATCCAGAGTCATACCAATGCTTCTCACACCTTCAGATGAAATGGCCAAGGAGCTCTCAAATAAGATGACAAGATCTTGGAGAGGACCAGCAGTTCCAGAGAGGTGTGACTGGAAAACTGAGTGTCAGAAGGTAGGAGGAAAAGGATTAGGTGGGTGTTATCAGAATAGCAGGAGAACCCATGAGAGTATAGGATCCTTGAAGGGTCCAACCTCAGTGACCCGGTTTTCAGAGAGTGCTCCTTAAAAGGCTTTACCAACACAGTTCAATTTTTTTTTTCCTGTCCCACTTTTTGATTGACCAGCTTTCACATCTACAAATAACCACAGAATAGACCATAGCCTAGGTCATTGTCCAAAGCTTATTCATAGCTTTGCTATGCCAGGTGCCAATTTGAATCATATTTCCTGACTGCAGCATTCTTTGTTGGTAAGAATTCATCAAAATATACAAAGGCTGTCCACTGCTTCTACGTTTTCACCATCATTGGTAAATGTAGCACTGTTTCCCATTGTTGTAACCTTTGTTCTCGTCAATATGGACCTGACATCTGATCTTTCCATGGTGTTCTTTAACAGGATCTTCAGGTCTTCCTGATTTCCACCATGGGTCGTATCCTCCACCTATTGGCATATTGGTTATCAATGTTTCTTCCACTAGTCCTGGAACCTTAATTGTCTTCCTCCAGTCCTCCAGTTTCTCTTTTATTTTGCTCAGCATACAGGTCAATGCTGTGATACTGTGAGGGAATAAAGTTTCTATTTTAATTCTTTAATATATTGTATAGTGTGAAGGGAGTTGCTGAATCTCAGGTGTATGAAAGCATACAGGTCTACCAGCAGTGGCTTAAATCCCAATCTACAGGAAATTCTCATCAGGATTGTGCCAGGAAAGGCATCCACCAAATCCAAGCCAAATAAGGAAATCATTGCTGCAAGAGAGGCAGAACATTGATGTGGTTTCTGTTCCTTCAGGTACCAGTCTTTTGTCCTGTACTAGATTTCATTGGAGAGAAACTTTGATGAATTCTCCTTATTTTGCACTGGGGAAGAGCACTGATACTGTTTTGTTATGCTGTACAACCATGCTGTATTAGGAGTTGGCTTGAGTTGACCTGAATTGACCAGAGTTGGCTTGAGTTGAGTGTCGCCTAAATCCAAAAACTTGTCCAGTCCATGCCCAATCAGATCACAGCTGGTATTTTTGCTTGTGAAAGTATTACACAGTATTAGGTACAATTAAGTCTTTTATTTATTTATTTATTTTGTACGGTGAGCTAATGAAATTAGGTCATTTTTATGATTTTCATGGATTTTGTGGTTGAAGAGGTGATTGAGTGTTGTACTACATTTTATTAAAGATTTGAACAATAGCTTTCTTTTTCATTTCTTGCGGTTACTGAACTGCATTCTCTAAAGATAGAGTACCCTACATGTATACCAAAAAAAACAATCTTGAAATTATGTTTACTTGGTTATTTCATCACCCCTACAAAGAAGGAAAGGGAAAATTACAAAAATTTATTACCAAATGGCATAATAATGCATATCTTGGAGGGCTAACCAAGTATACTCTTACTCCTTGGCTGATGTTTTCCATTTCCTGTCATCATTTCTCATTAGCACAAGACTGTAGTGATTCTCTTGAGGATAGTCTTATATGGTTGACATTGTCAAAGACTTTTCTGCAGTCAATAAAACACATGTTGACTCCCTTCTTAAATTAACTGACTTTATCTATTATCCTTCACACATCAGCAGTGACTTCTCTAGTTCTTCTGCATTTCCTGAGCGCCCGTTTTAATGACAGGCAGTTCTCATTCTGCCTGTAGTAAGAAACTCATCTTTAACTGAAGCAGAGTTTACTTTTCTTAGGTATGAACATACTAAAGCTGCCTAAACCTATTATGTAGTATGCAGTGTGCGACCATCTGAAAATCTGTAGTGCACTGAAGATACCCGGATGATGTTCTTCTCCGGTCATGTTTTCTAGTATCTAGCTTTTAGCCTGCTTCAGCCAAAGAAAATGGCAGGAGGTAACACTGGGGAGCAAAACGCAGTCACCTCTGAGTATAAAAGTGGGTATAGTGACTGTACTGGGATGAAGTTAATATATACAAGTCCGAGGATTAATAAAAGATAAATATAGAGGTTCAGTTTTGGAGTGAAATAGCAGAGGGTTGCTAACAGCTAGGCTTAATGTATTTCAAATGATTCAGCAGCGTTAGCAGCAGCTAGCTCTAAACAGTGGATACAGTAATAACAGCTCTGAGGTAAATGTGGGCATAGTGGTTGTAGTGGGGTATGGTTTCATCAGAATGAATCCCAGAAAGTTAAAATATACAGGTCTGAAAATTAATAAAAGATGAACTCGCTTTAGAGGGTCAGTTTTAGAGTGAAATAGCAGAGGTTCGCTAACAACTAGGCTAACCGTATTTCAGGTGAATTGAGCAGCGTTAGCAGCAGCTAGCTCTAAACAGTGGATACAGTAATAACAGCTCTGAGGTAAATGTGGCTGTAGTGATTGTAGTAGAGTATGGTTTCATCAGAATGAGCCTCAGAAAGTTAAAATATACAGGTCTGAAGATTAATAAAAGATGAACTCCCTTTAGAGGATCAGTTTTAGAGTGAAATAGCCGAGGGGAGCTTACAGCTAGGCTAACCCTATTTCAGGTGAACTGAGCAGTGTTGCAGCAGATAGCTCTAAACAGTGGATACAGTAATAACAGCTCTGAGGTAAATGTGAGGTAACTTGTGACTGTATTAGTATACTATATTATGCAGTATGCAGTATAGTAAGTGGCCGTTTTGAATACAGCCATAAACTGATCTCTTTTAATCTGCTAGCCTTTGATTAGTCCTATAGATTAGATCGTAGTTCCTTGTCTGAGTTTGTGAGATGCATACTAATCTGGAATCACGCATCTTGCAAATTGAGAGCACTTCGCTCAGCTCCGCAGCCATGTTTCTGAAGACTTCCTCCTCATTGTTTGTTTTTAAATATTTAAATTGAAGCCTGCCAAGGACTCTGGAAAGTTGTGTTTATGAGAACGTGCTCATTACGGCTTTGTTTTGCCTTTGTTTTCCAGTTGAAAGGAGGAGCTGTGGACCTCATTGTGTTTTCCACAATCTCTTTGGCATCAGGGTGAAATATGAGGATTTGGACAGGATGGGCATGGAGAGAGGAGGGGAACAGATGTCTTTGTTTCGGGTGCAATGCCTTTGTCCGGCTGCAGCAGACTCCTCTAGGGCCTGGGGCGAGTGTGAGGCGATTAGAAGGAAAGATGCGGTCAGTGGAGGGAACAGAAGAGTAGCCCTATCAAACCTGCACAGGCCACACACAGCCTCTTTGATGAGGCACATGGTGAATGCCCGCAAAGACAAAGCAGCGAGAGCCTGGCTGGACACACGGCTGTTATCGTGCACAACACTGCATGCACACGCACCCTGCTCTCAAGTAGGTCCTGCAGACAATGGACATCACTGCCTCTAATGACGTCCTGAGAGAGGAGAGAGAGACAAAAGTGTGTGTGTGGTGCTGTTTCTTTTCCTGTTCCAGATAAAAACACAAGGACATCACAGCGCGTGATTACATCCCAGGGGAGCAAAAGATTAGAACATGTGAAAGTGTGTTTGAGTTTTTGTTAGTTTCTTCTGGTGGGCGCGAAAGTAAGAAGTCCATGAGTTCATCATTCACTGACGAGAATCCCAAAGGAACCAAACTGTGTCCCGAAGTGTGTTTTGTGGGTATGTAATGGCCTGTTGTCTTCTATTTAAGAGCTTAGGGATACATTCAGGGTGGCAGAGCAGAAGCATCCACTGTAATGATAGGAGAGGTATGACACCCACCTCCAATCCACCAGACTTTCCTTTTCAGCAGTGCACTGATGGGTTACAGCTATGGTGTTGGTTTAAAGTCATATTTTCTGTCACATCTTAAAGTCCCTGCGCATGGACCCATGGGAAATGTAGTCAGCATGAAAGATACAGTCAGCATCGTTCATATTCTGCTACTGTAGCAGACTGAGCCAGCTCCACTTTTCTAATGTTAAATGCTGAGTCTGAAATTGTCCCCTAGTCGCTGTATCCTACAATTAAAAAAAAAAAACTGGATCACTATTAAGACGAAGGGAAACCATGATGGTGGTAAATGCATGGACCTTTGCTTGTTACTATGCAACAGCAAATTTAGATGAGCCCTACTGTAGCCACTAGGTCGATATAGCTGCTGAGTTTGACTGCACCCGGAGAGATCTGTCAAGAAGCTGCTATTTCTACTTTGAAAAGTTGCACATGAATTTTTTTACCATTTTTTAAATTGAGTTTTCAGTCCAGAATGTCTTTTGAATTTTGCCTGAGAACGAGTCAGTGGAATGAGCCACATGCAAGCAGCTCAGCACAGTTTATAAACATACACTAGATTAGAGATTATGCTGTACAGCATATAAATGCTAAGCAGGCTTCATTATCACTGTGTATGTCTCAAGTTTTAGACAGTTTAGAAACTTAGTGTTAATGTACTGTAAGTAGCGTGTTGGTGTACAGTAACTCAGTAAGTGTAATGCGTTAATGTACTGTAAGTAGTGTGTTGGTGTACAGTAACTCAGTAAGTGTAATGTGTTAGTGTACTGTAAGTAGTGTGTTAGTGTACAGTAACTCAGTAAGTGTAATGTGTTAGTGTACTGTAAGTAGCGTGTTGGTGTACAGTAACTCAGTAAGTGTAATGTGTTACTGTGCTGTAAATAGTGTGTTGGTGTACAGTACCTCAGTAAGTGCAATGCGTTAGTGTACTGTAAGTAGTGTGTTGGTGTACAGTAACTCAGTAAGTGTAATGCGTTAGTGTGCTGTAAGGAGTGTGTTGGTGTACAGTAACTCAGTAAGTGTAATGCGTTAGTGTACTGTAAGTAGTGTGTTGGTGTACAGTAACTCAGTAAGTGTAATGCGTTAGTGTACTGTAAGTAGTGTGTGTTGGTGTAAAGTAACTCAGTAAGTTGTAATGCGTTAATGTACTGTAAGTAGTGTGTTGGTGTACAGTAACTCAGTAAAAGTGTAATGTGTTAGTGTACTGTAAGTATGTGTTAGTGTACAGTAACTCAGTAAAGTGTAATGTGTTAGTGTTCTGTAAGTAGCGTGTTTGTGTACAGTTACTCAGTAAGTGTAATGTGTTAGTGTGTACTGTAAGTAGCGTGTTTTGTGTACAGTTAACTCAGTAAGTGTAATGCGTTACTGTGCTGTAAATAGTGTGTTGGGTGTTAACAGTAACTCAGTAAGTGTAATGCGTTAGTACTGTACCTGTTGTGTAAGTACTCAGAGTGTATGTGATGTTGGTGTACAGTAACTCTGTAATGCGTTAGTGTGCTGTAAGGAGTGTGTTGGTGTACAGTAACTCAGTAAGTGTAATGCGTTAGTGTACTGTAAGTAGTGTGTTGGTGTACAGTAACTCAGTAAGTGTAATGTGTTAGTGTACTGTAAGTAGCGTGTTGGTGTACAGTAACTCAGGAAGTGTAATGCGTTACTGTGCTGTAAGTAGTGTGTTGGTGTACAGTAACTCAGTAAGTGTAATGCGTTAGTGTACTGTAAGTAGTGTGTTGGTGTACAGTAACTCAGTAAGTGTAATGCGTTAGTGTGCTGTAAGTAGTGTATTGGTGTACAGTAACTCAGTAAGTGTAATGCGTTACTGTGCTGTAAGTAGTGTGTTGGTGTACAGTAACTCAGTAAGTGTAATGCGTTAGTGTACTGTAAGTAGTGTGTTGGTGTACAGTAACTCAGGAAGTGTAATGCGTTAGTGTGCTGTAAGTAGTGTGTTGGTGTACAGTAACTCAGTAAGTGTAATGCGTTAGTGTGCTGTAAGTAGTGTGTTGGTGTACAGTAACTCAGTAAGTGTAATGTTGGTGTACTGTAAGTAGTGTGTTGGTGTACAGTAACTCAGTAAGTGTAATGCGTTAGTGTACTGTAAGTAGTGTGTTGGTGTACAGTAACTCAGTAAATGTAAGGTGTTAGTGTGCTGTAAGTAGTGTGTTGGTGTACAGTAACTCAGGAAGTGTAATGCGTTAGTGTGCTGTAAGTAGAGTGTTGGTGTAAAGTAACTCAGTAAGTGTAATGTTAGTGTACTGTAAGTAGTGTGTTGGTGTACAGTAACTCAGGAAGTGTAATGCGTTAGTGTGCTGTAAGTAGTGTGTTGGTGTACAGTAACTCAGTAAGTGTAATGCGTTAGTGTGCTGTAAGTAGTGTGTTGGTGTACAGTAACTCAGTAAGTGTAATGCGTTAGTGTGCTGTAAGTAGTGTGTTGGTGTACGGTAACTCAGTAAGTGTAATGCGTTAGTGTACTGTAAGTAGTGTATTGGTGTACAGTAACTCAGTAAATGTAAGGTGTTAGTGTGCTGTAAGTAATGTGTTGGTGTACAGTAACTCAGTAAGTGTAATACTTTAGTGTACAGTAAGTAGTGTGTTGGTGTACAGTAACTCAGTAAGTGTAATGCGTTAGTGTACTGTAAGTAGTGTGTTGGTGTACAGTAACTCAGTAAGTGTAATGTGTTAGTGTACTGTAAGTAGTATGTTGGTGTACAGTAACTCAGTAAGTGTAATGCGTTAGTGTACTGTAAGTGTTGTGTTGGTGTACAGTAACTCAGTAAGTGTAATGCGTTAGTGTACTGTAAGTAGTGTGTTGGTGTACAGTAACTCAGTAAGTGTAATGCGTTAGTGTACTGTAAGTAGTGTGTTGGTGTACAGTAACTCAGTAAGTGTAATGCGTTAGTGTGCTGTAAGTAATGTGTTGGTGTACAGTAACTCAGTAAGTGTAATACGTTAATGTACTGTAAGTGGTGTGTTGGTGTACAGTAACTCAGTAAGTGTAATGCGTTAGTGTACTGTAAGTGGTGTGTTGGTGTACAGTAACTCAGTAAGTGTAATGCGTTAGTGTACTGTAAGTGGTGTGTTGGTGTACAGTAACTCAGTAAGTGTAATGCGTTAGTGTGCTGTAAGTAGTGTGTTGGTGTACAGTAACTCAGTAAGTGTAATGCGTTAGTGTACCGTAAGTAGTGTGTTGGTGTACAGTAACTCAGTAAGTGTAATGCGTTAGTGTACCGTAAGTAGTGTGTTGGTGTACAGTAACTCAGTAAGTGTAATGCGTTAGTGTACTGTAAGTAGTGTGTTGGTGTACAGTAACTCAGTAAGTGTAATGCGTTAGTGTACTGTAAGTAGTGTGTTGGTGTACAGAGACTATTTTACTTTGGGGATCTCTAACCCAACTACATGGTTTGAATACATCATTCATCACTGTGAAGAAAAGATGGAAAGCTTGATTATCAGAGTTGTATACTAAATGCAGTGATATTGAAGTGCACATAATGATTCCCAACATTGTTGATGGGGTTGCCGAATAGTTTCATATGAAAACCCTAATGAAGTTAATAAAGAAGTCGATTACAAGTGTCATGCTGCATCATTACTCTGAATATTACTGGTGGATATAATGAATAAACATTTCACAGCACATTCCTAATGTAATGTATCTATAATACTATTAATTGGTATCAAAGTCATCATACAACATGGCAGGTGGCGTGATTTCTTAAAATGAAACCTGTGCCACAGTTTAGAGGGAAAGAAATTGCTTCCACCAAAAGTAAGCTGTCCTAAGACGTATCCTGACCCATTGTCCCATATTAAGAATTCACAATAGAGAAAATTATTTGAAATGAGGAGAAAGTACTGATGTTGTGCGCATGATTTTGATTTTAGTCATCAAACTGATTGTTGTATCTAGTGGTTTTTAAACTGTGCAGTACCTGGTGGGCCACAATTTGGAGATGAGTGGCTGGCCAGGAGGCTGGATCAGGGCAGGGTTATTATTGTTGATGAAAACTGTTATGTAAAAGAAAACTAGCAATGAAAGAGGTTAATTGTTGATGACCCTTCATGTGCTGTTCGGGTCTGTGGAAAAAGAATGTAATTTATTAATATTTTAACCTCAGTCTCCTTATCCTTGGCACCAGTGAAGAACATCTAAATAAAAAGTTTTCAGTGAGCTCTCGCTGCACACTCTCACTGGACAGTAATATTACGTGAGTGGTATTCGGGTCCAGTGGTCCTACGGGTAATAAAAGTGTGGAGGTGCTGTGTCCCTTCACTTTGCCCCCCTCCTACATCCCGTGTGTTTGATTGTGTTTATTTCTGTAGTGGTATATTCGTGAGGACCATATGTCCTCACAAGTATAGAACAGTAAGAAATGTTTGGCAGAGTGAGAACATTTTGCCGGTTCTCACCATCACATGTGGTTTTTGGAAAATCTAATAATGCAGAAAATTTGATCTCTAAATATTGAGGTTAGGGTTAGGTTTAGGGGTAGGTTAATTCAAAGCGTTTTTAGACTGACATGAAATAGTAACCATACATGCTTGTAATTGGGATAAGGGAAAAATTGTCTTTACATAAATTGCTATGGCTATATCGATTTAATAACCCAATAATGTGGTGGGTCCACCAGACATGCAATAATTGGCTGAACAACAAAAATGTTTAAAAAAAAAATAAATAGTTGCAATAAAAAAAATTTATTGATTAAAATTAATCAAATATTTTTTAAACATAAAAACTAAATGGGATCTACATTGAGCCAGATTATTATTTTTTCACTTTTTCAAAAAATCCTCTTGACTTATTTTAAAGTGAAGTTGAAAGATTTTGAATAATTTTATAGTTGAATATAATTCAATTATAATATAATTGAAATAAAAACTATTCAGAAAAAAATGCTGTCTAATGATGTCACTACCAAATCACAGAGTTTTAAAGCACGTAGTCAGACAGCATGTCTATGTGAAAACTATAATGAACCTGTTTCTAAATAAAGCCGATTTGTACACGATGGTACCAGGGAATGGACTAATGCTACAAGTGATGGTGAGGAGGAATCATGCTGAGCACGATATGACTCTCTGCTTGAGGGAAGATTTATGTGGTTAATCTTTTCACTATAATTACTCCCACATTCCATGTATGCATTGTCACCAAACAATGATGGACACATGGCCACATGATTGGGGGTCTTGGCCCCTGTGTTGTTACACTGTATTGCGACCGCCACCCTCACCCCCACCCCCACTTTTTTTTATTATTCACATTATCCGTTATGCAATTTTGTTTGGGCTTTAAGGCAAATACGTGTTTTACAGGAAGTGTCCGAGCATTAAATAATTCATGTGCCTAAAACTCTACACAAGAAAAAACCCAGCAACCTTGGAGGAAGAGCTGCATTCAGGGAATTTCAATAGTCTGACTATGCTGCCAGGCAATCCCTGAGCATAAAGTCTGTACATGGATGGTTTTTGCCATGATTAGTGTAACGTTTATTGCCCACTCTGAATACAGAATGTTTGAGTTCCACTTTTCATACAGTTATGAGGATTGCTTACAGAGTGCTATCTTGTTCAAGCTATTGCTAGAAGCTCACATTGCACTTAATATACATTTTATACACATCAGAAGTGATAGATGTACGCATAGTTGCACCCAGAAGGAATCAACCAACAGGAGTAACACTTGGTGAGTAGGTATGACATCATGAGACATGCAAGTGATTCAAATTTCATCCTCGGTCACACATGTGCAAGAATGTGCCTTATCGCTTTATCTGGCTGACCTAACGGTCCCAACTGTGGACAGTCAGCGAGCAGTGAGCCAATCATGGTTACAGAAGTACTATGAATGATGCTTATGGTTTTGTGTTCTGAAGAAAAAAAAAAAAGAAAAGTAAGATCAGTTTTTGTGCAGGTTCCCAAGTGTCACTGAGAGGACAGCATGTGATGTCTGTCCTTCAAAGAGAACGTGAGGAAACGCATGTTGAGAACATTTTCACAGTGGTTAAAAAGAGTCAAGCTCTTGTGTTGTATCTGCTATGATTAGCACTTAGCCATTAGCATTTTGGTATTGTGTTTGTAGTACTGCTTTCTGAGTGAATGATGCTATTGTAGGTTACTGTACATCTTGATCTGTAGCATCAACTTGATTGCTGCAACAGCATCTTCCTTAGTTCCCTTCACTATGTTTGCGTATGTACTCCAGAGTGCACTTTGTCCTCCTATTGGTCAAATTCAAGAACTATTTTATAGGACATGCCAAACTAGGTGGAAGGCCCGTGACATGCTAGGGTTTTGCCATTGGTGTTGTTTTGGGGTATCCAAGATGCCACATTGCTTTACTCAGTTATGTCCCTGTACACAGCCCTTTATTAATTTCTGACACTCATATCTGGGCATAATGCTGGACGTTTGTCAGCTACGACGAAACTGTGTTAAAATCGGACTGAATTTGTGGAATGTTCATTGGTATAGCTACACGATGATCTACATACACCCTTCGTGTTACCTGATATGGACCTGCACAAGCTTTTATGAAGGCTTATTACTACAGTCATCAGTAGGCTTTTAGCCAGTGTCATTTCACGTTTCAACGTACAGCTTTGTCAGCTATTATTATACAAATGTCATGTAGCTTTCTGAACACGGCCCCTCAAAATTGTGGACAGTCAGCGAGCAGTGAGCCAATCATGGTTACAGAAGTACTGTGAATGATGCTTATGGTTTTGTGTTCTGCAGAAAAAAAAAAAAAAGAAAAGTAAGAACATGGATTGTGCAGGTTCCCAAGTGTCACTGAGAGGACAGCATGGGATGTCTGTCCTTCAAAGAGAACGTGAGGTAACGCATGTTGAGAACATTTTCACAGTGGTTAAAAAGAGTCAAGCTCTTGTGTTGTATCTGCTATGATTAGCACTTAGCCATTAGCATTTTGGCATTGTGTTTGTAGTACTGCTTTCTGAGTGAATGATGCTATTGTAGGTTACTGTACATCTTGATCTGTAGCATCAACTTGATTGCTGCAACAGCATCTTCCTTAGTTCCCTTCACTATGTTTGCGTATGTACTCCAGAGTGCACTCTGTCCTCCTATTGGTCAAATTCAAGAACTATTTTATAGGACATGCCAAACTAGGTGGAAGGCCCGTGACATGCTAGGGTTTTGCCATTGGTGTTGTTTTGGGGTATCCAAGATGCCACATTGCTTTACTCAGTTATGTCCCTGTACACAGCCCTTTATTAATTTCTGACACTCATATCTGGGCATAATGCTGGACGTTTGTCAGCTACGACGAAACTGTTTTAAAATCGGACTGAATTTGTGGAATGTTCATTGGTATAGCTACACGATGATCTACATACACCCTTCGTGTTACCTGATATGAACCTGCACAAGCTTTTATGAAGGCTTATTCCTACAGTCATCAGTAGGCTTTTAGCCAGTGTCATTTCACGTTTCAACGTACAGCTTTGTCAGCTATTATTATACAAATGTCATGTAGCTTTCTGAACACGGCCCCTCAAAATTGTGGACAGTCAGCGAGCAGTGAGCCAATCATGGTTACAGAAGTACTATGAATGATGCTTATGGTTTTGTGTTCTGCAAAAAAAAAAAAAAAGAAAAGTAAGAACATGGATTGTGCAGGTTCCCAAGTGTCACTGAGAGGACAGCATGTGATGTCTGTCCTTCAAAGAGAACGTGAGGTAACACATGTTGAGAACATTTTCACAATGGTTAAAAAGAGTCAAGCTCTTGTGTTGTATCTGCTATGATTAGCACTTAGCCATTAGCATTTTGGCATTGTGTTTGTAGTACTGCTTTCTGAGTGAATGATGCTATTGTAGGTTACTGTACATCTTGATCTGTAGCATCAACTTGATTGCTGCAACAGCATCTTCCTTAGTTCCCTTCACTATGTTTGCGTATGTACTCCAGAGTGCACTTTGTCCTCCTATTGGTCAAATTCAAGAACTATTTTATAGGACATGCCAAACTAGGTGGAAGGCCCGTGACATGCTAGGGTTTTGCCATTGGTGTTGTTTTGGGGTATCCAAGATGCCACATTGCTTTACTCAGTTATGTCCCTGTACACAGCCCTTTATTAATTTCTGACACTCATATCTGGGCATAATGCTGGACGTTTGTCAGCTACGACGAAACTGTTTTAAAATCGGACTGAATTTGTGGAATGTTCATTGGTATAGCTACACGATGATCTACATACACACTTTGTGTTACCTGATATGAACCTGCACAAGCTTTTATGAAGGCTTATTCCTACAGTCATCAGTAGGCTTTTAGCCAGTGTCATTTCACGTTTCAACGTACAGCTTTGTCAGCTATTATTATACAAATGTCATGTAGCTTTCTGAACACGGCCCCTCAAAATTGTGGACAGTCAGCGAGCAGTGAGCCAATCATGGTTACAGAAGTACTGTGAATGATGCTTATGGTTTTGTGTTCTGCAGAAAAAAAAAAAAAAAAGAAAAGTAAGAACATGGATTGTGCAGGTTCCCAAGTGTCACTGAGAGGACAGCATGGGATGTCTGTCCTTCAAAGAGAACGTGAGGTAACACATGTTGAGAACATTTTCACAATGGTTAAAAAGAGTCAAGCTGTTGTGTTGTATCTGCTATGATTAGCACTTAGCCATTAGCATTGTGGCATTGTGTTTGTAGTACTGCTTTCTGAGTGAATGATGCTATTGTAGGTTACTGTACATCTTGATCTGTAGCATCAACTTGATTGCTGCAACAGCATCTTCCTTAGATCCCTTCACTATGTTTGCGTATGTACTCCAGAGAGGACATGCCAAACTAGGTGGAAGGCCAGTGACATGCTAGGGTTTTGCCATTGGTGTTGTTTTGGGGTATCCAAGATGCCACATTGCTTTACTCAGTTATGTCCCTGTACACAGCCCTTTATTAATTTCTGACACTCATATCTGGGCCTAATGCTAGACGTTTGTCAGCTACGACGAAACTGTTTTAAAATCGGACTGAATTTGTGGAATGTTCATTGGTATAGCTACACGATGATCTACATACACACTTCGTGTTACCTGATATGGACCTGCACAAGCTCTTATAAAGGCTTATTCCAAGAGTCAACAGTAGGCTTTTAGCCAGTGTCATTTCACGTTTCAACGTACAGCTTTGTCAGCTATTATTATACAAATGTCACGTAGCTTTCTGAACACGGCCCCTCAAAAACGTGTTAGCTGTTATTGCAAATTATTGAAAATGTTCATTCTTATTTAAACTTTTTTTTTTTAATAGCTAGGCACCTTCTGATTGGCAGCATGCGCTCCTGTATAAATTACTGTCCATCCTTGCTAGGCATGCAATACAGAATGGCATCATGTCAAGTGAAGAGCATCACTCCTGCCAATACTCCTCCACCCCCTCAACTCCCCTATAATTGATTGACCCCTGGAGCACTAATTTATACTCATTTATAGTTCATCAATGAAAGGCCAGTGTGGTAGGTTTCCCACCACCGCGTTGGAGTCGCACTGCCGAGATGCTATCTGCAATTACAACCCTGAGGAGTTCAAGGCTCATCTAATCAGCACGAGAGGAGCTGCTCCTTCGTGGTGAACTATGAAGTGTAATTACAGCTGAAAGCAATGGTGAGTGAAAGACAACACAGCTGCCATGCTAACCTGCTAATGAATGGCCATAATTGCCCCCGATGCCTTGCTGAAAACAGGTGAGCGCAGAGCTGCTTTGGTAATGAGCTGAGAAAGACTTGGGGAGAGGAACGTGGAGGCAAAACATGGAGGCCGCTGACCATGGCTACACGAGCCAAGGCTCCAAGAGCACCTCCCGTCCCTAACAACGTAATTGGCAGCACAACAGCGGCCCTCCTCAGCCCGGGGCTGTGAATGCCGACAACAGAGAGAATAAGATGCAGAGATTGGCAACACTTGATTGAAACCGCTTCAGTGGATTCTTTCTTCAGAGTAAGGCCTGCCTAGCTACCTTAATTGATCTAGTCAACACAACAAGTATGAGGACTTAAAGAGAAAAAGAAAGGGAAGAAAGAAAAAAAAATCTGCATTGCCTCATTACAGGCCGTCTGTCCGAAATCCCACTCCCGCTCCTTTCAGTCGAGGCTGCTTCAATGCAGCGGTTGGTGACTTCTCCCTAACAACTCGTCCGCCAACACTAGGCCTCTTCACACTTCAACAAATGCTGTCTCCTATCAGCAAATGTTGTGAGAGATCTATTTTTCCATGACACTTGCATGGTCTCCGCACGCTACGGCGTCTCTGGCAACCGGACTTGTGCTACGTTTTATTCAGAAGTGACAAAATGACACAAGACGAGGAGAAAATGTGACGATGTCGTTATGACAACAATCTGTTGTTTTCGTCCACTGATCACAAGACAGGAGACGTTCTAACCGAGGCAGTTGTAGAAGTGCTTAATTAAAGTTTGCAAATCGTGCCAGCGTAATCTTCTGTGAGGCTGATAATCTTCTTTCACACTTGTCCTTTGTTACTTAGCATTATTTAATAAGATTGTAAAACCAGTAATTACAAGTCTTTCATTCTTTCTCCAGGCTTTATCAGCCCTTCAGCTGCTAGCAACACACTTTCCTCCTAAAGCTGGGCTGAAACAGCATTGCATTGTTTTATTGGTTATACACAATAGCTGCACCCAGAAGGAGGTGTGGGATTGCAGTGCTGTTGGGAAGGAAGATAAAGGTCACCAGGAACAATAACTGATGATACATTTAGATTAATATGGGCAATATTTATAATGCTACATATACAGAAATGGTCCCCATGGTTGCTAACCCAACATCCCAGACTTCTGAGCATGGGATATTGTGATACTGTGATAATCCATCTCATGCTTGAACATTCTCACACAGTTCCTACAGATTGTGCAGTGGGTGTGGGGGTGAAGTGACACCGGGCCTTTTGGACATGTGTTGACAAACCATTCATCTTGGTGCTGACCACATGGCCTCCACACAAAGATTGGTTGGTCATCTTCACCAAGACAGAAGCGGGACTCGTTACTCACCTTACTACACCTACACCTACTACTGCTTACTTATTGTGGCTGTTGGATCAAACTGGTTCAGTGTCCTTGCTTAAGTCACATGGCCAGGCATAAAGCTTGAATCATTTGAATGTTTCACAATATATAAAATTTCTATGTACAAAAAAAACAACAACAACACAAAAAACGTATACAAGAGAATAAGCTGTCAGTTTCCAGCTACAGACTTGCTTAGGGTTAATAAAAACATGACAAGCACGTTGTCATGTATCCTTATATTGCGTTATAATACAATAATGGTAAATAATAAAACAAGTGGTTAAAAGCCTGTTTTTTTTTTTTTGTTTTGTTTTTTTTTGTTTTTTTAAGGGATTTAATTTTTCTCCTAAAGTCATGAACTGATATTTGGAATTACATAGTTAAAATCAAAAAAGTTCTAGATAATTTTTACATGACTGCTCTTTATTTCTTTGACATTTGCAGGCTGTTTGTTTGTTTATTTATTTATCTATTTATTTATTTATTGCACCTTTAAGACATAGACATGTAAATGATCATTTTTCCCATTGGCTGTCCTGTATCAAAAGTCAGTCAGAAAAATATTCATGGACCAACAGAAATTGCTCAAAATTACTTGGTAAAGGTCTGGTTCCTTTGACTTCAATCCGGTTCAGTGTCCTTGCTTAAGTCACATGCGTGGCCGAGCATATGCTTGAATCATTTGCATGTTTCACAATGTATAAAATATATACAGGGGTTGGACAATGAAACTGAAACACCTGTCATTTTAGTGTGGGAGGTCTCATGGCTAAATTGGACCAGCCTGGTGGCCAATCTTCATTAACTGCACATTGCACCAGTAAGAGCAGCGTGTGAAGGTTCAGTTAGCAGGTAAGAACACAGTTCTGCTCAAAATACTGCAATGCACACAACATTATGGGTGACATACCAGAGTTCAAAAGAGGACAGATTGTTGGTGCATGTCTTGCTGGCGCATCTGTGACCAAGACAGCAAGTCTTTGTGATGTATCAAGAGCCACGGTATCCAGGGTAATGTCAGCATACCACCAAGAAGGACGAACCTCCACCAGCATCACGTAGTGACCTGGCCACTATCCTGCAAGAAGAATGGCTTAAAATCCCTCTGACCACTGTGCAGGACGCAGTATATGTCATTCCCAAGACGAACTGACGCTGTTTTGGCCGCAAAAGGAGGCCCTGCACCATACTAATAAATGATTGTGGTCTAAAACCAGGTGTTTCAGTTTCATTGTCCAACCCCTGTATGTGCTATAAAAACCCTGTACATAATAAACATATTAGTCATACAAAAACACTTTCCCAAAGCGAATTCTAAATCCTCCCAGTGTAAACGCTGTGTACTAAAGCAGCCACTTATCAGCTTGATGAGTAAGATACCAACTATTGACCTAATATGGTTTAATAAGGCGTATGAATGCATGTTTCAAATGTTATACAGAAGATAATAATGTATAGTATCCAGATCAAATGCTTTGGAGCTTTCTAAGTGCACAGTAGGTACTGCTTAATAAAGTTATAAAAACAGCCAGTTAATTAGAAGATATTGGCTGGGTAATTTCATTAACAGTTTGATATGGCTTAATTATAAAGCATGATATTGGATATATTTAAAATGCTGGCCAAGGGATTATGACATGTAGATCGTATTAAAATGCTCTGGAGAACATGGCGAGAATAAGTAGTCAGTTTCCAGCTACAGACTTGTTGAGGTTACAGAAGAGCTATTAATCCCAAAATGACATAAATTAAAATAACAGAATAGTCTATGTGCATATAAAAGTGTTCTATGAAGTATGTACATACATTAATCAGAATAATAAATAGAGCTGAATTAAGGAGATTTGTCTGCATACATAAATGTGCATGTATAAGACATTGCCTATAACATAATAAATAGAAGAGCATGTAAAGACATTAATGTAGCAGCATAAGTAATATTGCACTTAGGGATGTGAGGTAGTAAGGATTATATACAAAGTGACAACTGGCAGGTCAGATAAAATAACAGTCCTTTATTGCTTTAAAATTTACAGGCTTTTTTCTTTATTTTTTTCCACCTTTAAGACATACACATGCAAATGACAGTTTCTCCCAGTGGCTGTCCTGTGTCAAAAGTCAGTTAAAAAAATATTAATGGACCAACAGAAATTGCTTAAAATTACTTAGTAAACGTCTGGTTCCATTGATCTACCTTAAAATGAAACTAGGTTTTTGCCCTCTCCTGTAAAGTTGCCATTGTGGAGATACTTGTTCTTTGGACAGTGACGATATGTAAATTACCTCCCAAAGGCTGTCCTGCATCGCATGTCTGTCAAAAAACAGTGAAGTACATCAACACTACTAATAACTTTTGTGAATGTGACTGGGTGAAGAAAACCAGTGTAGAACAAATAGATGGATATAAATGTATCAGGGTTTGTTACATCACAAAACGTTCAATCACAATAGGTTTTTAGCAGCTTAGGCTCTTTAAATGGACTGTTCGGACCCATGTATATACAGTACCAGCCAGCAGTTTAGACACGGCTACTCACAGAAGGTTGTTTTTATTTTCATCTTAATGCTTTACTTTATAGGAAACATGAAGATATCAAACATTTAAACTATGGAATATGGAAACTCACAGAATTATGCAGTCCACCTTAAAAACCTTCCAAAATGGAACTTTACAGGAGGATAAAACATCTGTCTTAACCGGCGATGGAGGTTGGTGTAATCTGTTGGTCAGTCCATCATGAATATTCACTAAACTGAAAGCGGAACTACAGTTATCACGTGATACATTAAAAGTATATGTGGTATATCGGGATATGTTTATAGACATCACATCAGATGGAACTGTTAAGTGTAAGCCTGTAGAGTCTTTAAGATCAACAACATCCATTTAGATGGGTGTGTCTAAGCCTGACTCGCACTGTACTACATCAAGCTCTTTTATTTCAACAAGCTAAGGAAACCCAGTTCTCCATGATGTTGACCCTTTATAGTTAACACGCTTTTGTTAACAGTGTAGAGTCGAAACCCATAATTGTAGTGCACACATTCTATTCTAGCCCTACCTTCACGCTACCATTTGAGAAGTCGCGTAAGCTGCCCCAAATTTAGTTTTGAAAGCTCATATTCGTATGTAATTTTTATGGAAACCTAACCGTTGCATTTGTGGCTAGCTTTATTGGTCGTTTAGCATGCTGGCTAACTCACACAAGACACAAACAATATCTGCTACTTTCTTTCATGCTTTGATTTTCTTTAAATGTATATGTACAATGACGCATCATATATAACTGGGAAAGGAAGAAACAGCGGTTATGAGCATCTCTTTCATGTTTAGCTCCAAACTTGAGCATAGATTAGATTCAGCTTCACTGTCATTGTGCAGAGTACAGGTACAGAGCCAATAAAATGCAATTAGCATCTAACCAGAAGTGCAAGTACAGTATTATTTACATAAAGAGCCGTAGTAAAGGAGCCATAGGAATGAAATAACAGTGGGAGCAAAGTGTTCAGACAGCGGAAGTAGGCAGCCTTGGGCCCCAAAGTCTATGATGGGTCTGGGGAATTTGATAAAGCCAAATATTCAGTGTCATAATTCATCTGCATAAATTTGTAAAAAAATCACAACTCGATTTGTTGCTTGCCGTTGTTGTGAAATTGTGGTTAGACATTGTGTACTCTAATAGAAACTGACTGGTTGCTTGTTGCTCTGTTGCCTGCTAGTGTGACTGTATGGTAAAGTCTCAATGCTGGAGAAAAATGTGAAGAACAGATATACGCTAAACGAGTGTTACGCTGCAGCCCTCGTATCCTCGTAACAGAGTCTGTTGTAATGTATGTATCTGCAAATAGTCAAGAATTGTACCAACAGCCGCACTGCCCGCTTGACTCTAATTAGGGTGTGCTCTTGATGCCCACTGTGAGCTGAGTCAGCCCTTGTGTTCAGAGCGAAAAGCTCTGCATGCTCCTCAGCTTTCTTTTCCAGCTCCAGCCTTAGTCACGGTGGAAACGATGCAAGTAAAGTGGAGATTCTGTTTCTATTAACCTCAAGGATACTGACAACCCACACACGCACACAAACACACAGACAGCTGCTGTTGTTTTAAATGCTCACCCACTCGGTTCGACCAGGATTCAGTGATAAATGAGAGACTTCAGTTGCGCCCAGATGCTGCTGTGCTTTCAGCCGTGTGAAACGGCCATTCAGAACAGCTCTCATTCAGCACATCTCTGATTGGAAATTCAGTTTTTTGATTTTTTGATTTTGTGTTTGTTTTCATCTTGGCTCTGGTTTCAGAAATCAGGCTGACTGGCAGAGTTCTGTTCTTCTGCCCAATGAGGTACCATAGTAATCTCAACCTGAGGATAATTGCCTAGTAATAATTGGAAAATTGAGGTAACTGTCTTGGTATTTTGCTCAGTAACAATTATAAAGGACTTACATAACATATGGTAATTCTGTGGAAAAGGCTTCTTTGGTTGAGGTGACAGTAAACTTGAACCACAGTGCCTACACTGAGCTGTCAGAACAACCAGGTTTTGCTTCTTGTTCATCATCTTACAAAGTAACACAACATTCCTACCCCGGTATTCCCAGATGACAGTCCTCATGTTCACAGGGCTGCAAATGTGGCTGATTGGCATGATGAACAACAGGGAGCATTCAGGACTGGCCTGCAAAATCCACACATTTGAATCCTCTATAGGATGCACCATCCTTTGATGTTTGAGTGGCTGAACATTGGCTTGTACAAATTTTTGACATTTACTGAAAGTCAATAGTGCAGTGAGCATCTCATTCCATGTGTGGAAAATGGCTCTAGAGCAGATGTTAACGATTGGCTGAAAGGAGTGACTGCATTTGGGCGTGGCCAAAGACCATAGTGTGAAGGAAGTAGCTGAATCTGCAGGTGTATGGAAGCGTACGGTCATACGGGTCTATTAGCTATACTGCAATCATATGTAAATTTATTTTCCTGTGTCATGTTGTCTGTCTGTCTGTTTGTTGGATGTTTACTATCACTTGTGTTTTAATACATACATCGGTGTAACTATTGTAACAGAAACAGTGCAGATATCTTTGTTCTGTAACTTCCATGTGTATTCTGTATTCACAGTGCTATAATGCATTTCTGAACATGATATAGCATGCATAATAACTTAGAATGCCTGGCACAGCTCTACAGAATTGCTCATACATAATTATAATGACATGCAAAACATTTTTAAATGTTATTTATAAAGCCTGTAAGAAAATGTGATCTTATTACAATTATAAACTGTTATAATAACACACTATAATAATAATAATAATAATAATAATAATATGGTAATACACTACAAAAGGTTTCTGGTATGTTTGCTGTATAAAACCCAGACCCATCACAATAGTAGATACCAACTTCGCTAAAACGAACTGTGAAGCAACATTTGAGCATGTTTGTTATATTAAAATTACAACTTTTCTGGAGTAGTATTTTTTTAGTTAACTGGTAACTGAACATTATAATGGATTTTGGAAAATGGATGTTGTAAAGTCATATAGTAAATTAAATTATAACTGCTTAAAAGCAACTATGCATGCTTATGCCTTGTATTATAAGGTGATATGTCATATAATGCCTTATAAATGGATTAATAACACTTATACAGGATTCATAGGAAGAGTTACCTGTTATTCATTTTTCAGCAGATATTTGTGAGGAGATTAAATAAAACTTGCATTAGGAGTTGGCAGTTCAGAGACATGAATAAAACAGCTGTTTCTAAAACAGGAATTGTAAGCAACAACACAAGACCTGGTACATCACCAAACTGTTCATAACAGATACACAAGACTTAAAATCCCAGATATCACAGAATTAAATATTAAAAATGTTTCTGTGAAAAAGAACTTGAGTGGTGTTATAAAAATCCAGCAAAGCTTGAATGAAAAAATATACTCATCTTCCAAACAATAGCTTCACCCAAAAGGAATCAATCAATTAGTGGGTGAGTTTGACATCATGAGACATGCAAATGATCCAAGTTTCAGACTCTGCATATGTGACGTAAGCAAGGACGAGCCTTACGCTGTACCTGTCTGACTATATAAGGTCGTTCTGTTGCTCATGCTTTCCATTCTGGCTTGTGCTGTTGTGTTGGTAGCATCCTTTGTAAGTGAGGAATGCCTCAGAGAAGAGTTCGAAAGCAATTTCATTCGCTGAAAAAACAGGGTTATGGTGAGTGGGATGGTTGTATCGCTGTATTGCCTGCCACACTAATTGTGCGGATACAACCAATGTTGTTGGGGCAGTCGATAGTTAAAGGCACACACCAGCATTAAGAAAGGGAGATTTACATCGATCATGGAACGGGAGAACCAACATATCGTCGCTGTCTAAGACAAAACATGTATCTCCATTTTTGTCCATTTTTGCTTTTATACCTCATTTGATCACATGAGCTGTTGTTTACATAGTGTGAAAATTTAATGATGAATGGACCAACAGAAATGGCCCAAAACTGCTCGGTAAGACGTCTGGTTCCATTGACTTCCATTAAAATCAGATTAGGTTTTTGCCCTCTCCTGTAAAGTTACTGTTTTGGAGATACTTGTTTTTTCTTTGGACAGCGACGATATGCAAAGTGACCCAAAAGTCACAACTGCGGCCATCCAGTGAGTAGTAATGCCCTACATGAGTCATCATGTTAGTGCCAGCACCATTGGCAGACAGCTGCAAGTTGCAGGACTACATGCATGTGGGCCATTATAAATTATTCGGGCCAAATAAAAATCTTCACTCAGCATCAAAAGAATAGCTGCACCTGGAAGGAGGTGTGGGATTGTGGTGCTGTTGGGAAGGAAGGTAAAGATTACCGGGAACAATAGATGATGATACATTTAGACTGATATGAGGAATATTTATTGACATACACATCGGGCCGCCGTGTTTGCTGACGAGACATGCCATATGTCTCGGTATGGAGCTGTAGAGGTTCCTAATGGTGTCCTGTGATAATCCATCCCATGCAGCCTGAATACTCTCACACAGTTCCTGCAGATGGTGCGGTGGGGGTGGAGGTGGAGGGACACCAGGCTTTCTGGCGTGTGACAACAAAGCATTCATCTTGGTGCTGACCACGGTGCCTCCACACACTGATTCGTTGTCTCCACCAAGACAAAAGCGGGACTCGTCACTGAAGATGACCCTCTGCCAATTTTGAGTCACTCCATTGCAGTCTTTGGTGACACTGACGTGGTTTAAGGGCAGTAGCCGCAGTGTGCATGAGGTCCTGCATCATGCAACCATCTGCCAATGGTGGTGGTACCAACAGGATGGCACCACTGCTTACTGAATGTCTGCAATCATGGCTATTGGGTCAGTCAGGTACAGCGACAAGGCCCATCTTTGTTTAGGTCGCATTGGTAGAGTGAAACTTTATTCATTCACATGTCTCTTGATGTGAGAACTTCCCACCAAGTTTCGTTCCTATTGGTCAATTCCTTCTGGGTGCAGCAACTATTTGTGCTACTTTTTTTTAATGATGAGTGTGTATGTAAATTAGTACACTGAACATAAACCAGGAGTAAAACTCTTGGCAAGCCTTAATAACGAAATGCGGATGCCAACATTTAGAAGGAACTAAGTGCCAGTGAGGCGTTGTGAATGTTTGCTTTTGAGTTTGTTCTAAAGCTCTCTGTATGAAAGGAAAGCACTTTAATCAGTAAAGATGATGACAAAAACAAGAAAGAACAAAAAAATAAAAAACTGGTAAAAAGCAAAGAGCGCCTGGCTAATGAAGAAGAAAGGAATTCTCCAGAGGTCAGGCACTCTGCAGCTGCTTTTATTAAACTTCTTTTTGCATTTCCATATTTGTAAATCACATCTTTTTCGGAGGGTTCAAATGGTCGAGGTCATAAAGAAGCGGCTGCTTAAATAGTTCAAATCAGTGGAATCTTATATGCGGCACAATACATGGTTGATATAGGGGGAAACAGTATTTGCAAACGTTCCCCACATTTAGAGGGGAAAAAGTGCACCTTAAAAACAGATTTGAAAATGCTCTAGCTGCTGCTATGGCAGCAGGGGCCAGAATATTTGGTTGTCTGCTCAGCATTTTCTTCCTCTCTCTGTGGCCTTATATTTGAGGTGATAGACTGGAAGCAGCATGAATAAACGGACTTCATCTGCATCCTCATGCATTCCTCGCTGGCTTTCCCATCAACTGTCCATGAGTGCATACCATAATGATATGGAGGCTCAATTTAAAGTCCCGGCCCGAAAGGATGCTAGCAGCGTGTGTATGTGTGGGTGTGAGAGACGGACTCGAGTACCTTACGAGTTTTCATTGATGTAACCAATTATACAGGCCGCAAACAAATTTAGCAGCTTCGATTTTATAACTAGTGATCCGGTGAGGCTGGATGCATGTGCAGGAGACATTTTTAATGAAGGTGAAGGAAAGAATCACAAGAAGTCCAATACCGGCTAGAAGGGTCATATTTAATCAGAAATTACATAATCAGACGAAGGTCAATAAGACAAGATAAACAAACAGAGCACCGAGATAAAGAATGGCTCAGAGGCTCTGCTAGTCATAAAGAGACTTTGCATAGTTCAGAGATAACATATACTAAATATAAGCTCACACGGACAACGCCGTGTGGTAGTAACTCCAGACTACTCCAGATGGCGGGGGATGGTGGGGGGGGGCTATAATTACCTGCAGGGTGTGTGACGAGATTCATAGATTGAGAAGAGGTGGTACAGTGCAGTGAATGTCTCATTCCATGTGTGGGACTTGGCCCCAAAGTAAATGTTGATGATTGTCTAAATGGAGTGATTTCATTTGGGCATGCCAAAAGGCCGCAGTGTGAAGGAAGTAGCTGACTGAATGAATGTGAATTATTAATTAGTGCACCATGGAGTTTGTGCTTTACTGTTTTCCATCAGTTTTGTGTCCGGGATGTTTTGGGTGGGCCTGAAATCTTGCTCCATTATGCATTTGCGCCATACTTAACAAGACCCCTCTCCTAACACTACAACCTTAGAAAAACTGAAGTGCATTAGCAACAGCTAGGTCAGTGCCCAGGGCCAACATTTCACACCACAAGCCTCAGCTACTGTTGATGCACACCGGCCCTCCTCGACAGTGCGGTCTTCACTAAACTTCAGTTAGGCTAATGGTGCTATCAATTACACAGTACTTTGAGTAGCCAAGCCTTGAAGACCTTACGAGGTAAGAGCTTTAATTCTCCATTTGATATATTACCTGTAATGGCTGCTTACAGAACAGGGCTAACAGGCTACAGGCTGCTACTTCTCTGTTAGCTCACGCTAGCCTCATACTGCATAAATGTGAGAACATTGAATAAATGAATAAGGTTGGTTCTCAGGTAGGTCACTGTCCTCTGGCTACTATGAAAGGAATCAGGCCCTAGCATGTATGCTATACATGACCAGTAAACCTGCTGGACCGAATATCATTTTCCAGGTTGTAGTAGTGTTTGACAATTGAGAGAGGTCCCACCTCTTCCTCCCTTTGTCTGCCATTTTGCCTTGTCTAAGGATACGGTGGTGCCAAAAAGTGCTTTATTGTGACCCACATCACGAACACAATGAAAATCTGTGTTTCAGGATGTATAGAAATCCTTTCTACAAGCAGAATGTCTGCTACAGCGGCCGGTGAGCAGTGCTGCTGTTGTTTAAAGCTAAAATGAAAGTAGTGAACTGAAATAAAAAGCTGAAATGAAAGGAATTTAAGTAGAGAGAGTGAAACTTTTTCCTGCTTTACACCCGCCTTTGTCATAATGTCCCTCAAAGATAAAACACAGAGCTGACAGAGGCAAACAGTTGATCAGTATTTCAACTTATTGGCCAAGAGGTGACCCCAACTTCCAGATGTGCTGGAGTCAAAGAATTGACTCTTTTGGAATCAACTCCCCGTTGCTATATAGAAGAAAACAAAGGAACGTTGCATATTAAATGAATGCTTTTTTATTGAGCACAGCAGCAGGGGAGAACCGTCGCTCAGTCCTACTCCAATGGCTACGATAGCAGGCAGGTCACCTCTAGCTGTACGTAAAACTGCCCCAAATACCCCACAGCCCAGCACAGAATAGCTTAAACATCACATGTGCATATCTAAATGCTAACAACTTTCAAAACCGCCCAGAAAATACTACACTTCTTTAGAGACTCCTCATGCAGTCGCTTTCTGTGCCTCCAATGGCATTGTGACCCAGCAGTGGGACCCTACTGTATATGGTAATAAGCTCACGAGACAAAAAAAGGTAGTCACCTATGACTGAAACGTAATGGCGTGTACTACCTCGAGCATACCTATGAGCACAAATAACTGCTGGGACTGGGTTTGGCATGGACTGGACACGTTTCTGGATGTAGGCCACATCATTGTTCAGACATTCTTGCATCAAAGAATTGCACAGTTGGGCCAAATTTGGTGGGGGCCCTCCCTGGCATGATTCCAAGGAGAATTCCCTGTAGACTGGGATTTTAGCAACTGCTGGTAAACCTGCATGACCATACGATTTCTGCAGATTCAGCTTCTTCCTTCACACTGTGGTCTTTGGCCATGCCAAAATGCAGTCACTCCTGTTAGCCAGTCATTAACATCTGCTCTGGAGCCACTTTCCACACATCGAAACAGATATTTACTGCACTGTACAATCTCCTCTGAATCTATGGATCCCAGTACATACACCACGTGTGTGTTTGTGTGTGTGTGTGTAGCCTAATCTTCCTTATGCATCTGCAGAAACCTAAAGTTACTACTACCTCGGACTCATTTCTTCTATGCGCTCATATTATGGTATAGGGTACAGTGAATCAGCAGTGCTGGACTGAGCCAGAATGCACTCCTTAAAAAGCCCTACTGC
This sequence comes from Prochilodus magdalenae, assembly GCA_024036415.1. Lineage (NCBI taxonomy): Eukaryota > Metazoa > Chordata > Actinopteri > Characiformes > Prochilodontidae > Prochilodus > Prochilodus magdalenae. Next base: position 66,652 of record JAMWET010004969.1, read on the forward strand.
CAGTTTATGAATAAAATGATGAACTCCAGTCAGCATGGCGGCTTGCTCATGGTCAGTCTTTAACTTACCTTAAGCTGGCTTTTTATTTTTCCCAGTGTAATTAAAGTGGATGTTGAGTTAAGAAGTTTTTCAGCATGTGTAGTCAAACTGCCAGTCAGCATTGCCGCTCTTACCTGTGACTGCACTGCCACAGTTTTTCATAAGCCATCAAACCTTGAGAAGCAGTTTATGTCAGGAAGTGTATTCCCTAATGGTAGAAGCATGTGGATTAGTCTAGATGTAACTCAATCTACGCCTGGATGACCGTGTGCCACGACTGGGGTTTGTCTTCCTTATTTTCCCTAGAAGAAAAATTTAACCCACCAAATCACTTTATAGCAACACCTGAGTCAGGTAAACTCAACATCCAGTCCAGACCTCCCAGTTGTGTGCTGACATGTAGAAACGCATCGGTATTTTCGATGGTTGCCGCTTTTTATTTGATTTTACTCCCCTTTTTCCTCAGACTAAGCGCAAGCAGCAGATCCCATCACCCTTAATGGACAAGATAGCCTTAGAAGACTTCACGAAATGGAGAGCTGACGACTCTGTAAGTAACCTCCTGAGGGATGGCGATGTTGCGAAAGCACATTTTCAAGGGTATCATGGGGAAGTTGTAAAACAATTGTGCCCAAGGAAAAAAAAAGCCGGGCTAGAGTGGGAAAATATTGGTCTGCTCGGCTCGGCTTTGTGGCATGGACACAAACGTTCCCGTGTTTAGAGTGATTTCAGATAGTCCTCAAGGCTTGGCCTATAGGAGGTATAATTAACCCATGTGGGGGGGCATTGTTGATCGATCAGGGAGATGGATTTTTAATGATTTCTGTTTGAGAGCGAGTCGACGCGAGGCACGGTACGCTCTTATTAATGAACCTGGACGGGACCACGTGGGGGCTTTACCTTGAAATGCAGAACAAATGAAAGCAGGAGGGTTTTAATTTTGTTTTCAGTGAGCCAGCCACACTCTCCTGCTAATGAGATGCCAACTCCAGAGTATTTTGTACTCCCATTGTGGGAAATCAATGGCTATGACCTACAACTTTCTTCTCCCACAATGGTGCAATTAATAGCACAATGAGCTGATTGCGAATGACATTGATAAGCCCTCGTATCCCTTTCTTCTTATTCTCCACGTAATCTTTAATTCCTCTGTATTTTCAAAGAACTCTCGCTGTACACTTATGCAGATTAAGATCCCCCTTAAACCCTCAGTGCTGTCAGAAGCACCCTTTAAACTGAGCACAGTTGGTTTTTACGATGCTCCTAAATACCTGCCTTCAGTGGTTCGTCATGCTGTCAGGTTGGACTGTCTTTGACTGTGACATCCCAATGTTCGCCGTTTGCTAGAAGTGGCTCCGCAGATGCCATCAAAACATCTGCTGTGTCTCGCAGCAACTAACGGAGAATTGCAATTATGCCAAGAGCTGTCAAGAAATCAAGGCAGAAAATTGAATGGAAAGAAAAGGATTTTTTTCCCCCTTGTAATTCTGCTGATGTTCTCTTTAATGTAATGGCTAAAGCCTTGTGAGTAATTGGTGGTTCCTTCAAGTTCATTAGCAGGGTAAGAGAAATAAGTAACTGTTTTTTTTCTCTCCTGTTTGTCGCTAATAATGGGTTGGGGTGAAGTAAACAAAACAACATTCCTGTTTCTACCTTAATTAAAACCACTGTTTGGAACAGCAGGAAGGTCTAAGGTGAGACATACTTAGCCTGTTTAATGACATTATCTTATAATGCAAAACTTTGGCCTGGAGCAATCAATTATTCCAGGGCTTTCATGAAACAGGGGGCTTGAATTAACACTGAGCATGGTGGTGCATATTAAAGAAGGAGGCTGTTTGTTACATGCTATGTGTTAGTATGTTAATGACTGCTGAATGGTTCTTGGCATGCATGTCTGGATCTAGGAAGGACCTGATTGAAAGACTATGACGGGTTTCAGCAGCACAAAGGAGAACTATGGGAGTACAAGTGAAAATACACCTACTGAGGCCTCGAGGCTACACCTGACCTTGAGGCTGCACTTTGTAGTCCTACGTTTCAGACTGTAGTCCATCTGTTTTCTTTGCATGCCTTGTTACCCTGTTTTTCAGTAATCTGGACCCCGACCATAACACTGTTATGGTGGTGGCATGTCACTGTGTGTTGTGTTAGTACAATGGATGTATGGACAATGAGTGTAGATGCAAGGCGTACCTAATGAAATGGCCATTGGGTGTATATTACTATTCCTAATTAAACTGGCTGTTCTGGCTTTGCAAAGTTGTGGTAGGGCTGAGACTGGGCTAACAAAGTATACATATAGAAAGGGAGCTAACAAAGGAAACACATATATGCAAATGTGATAAACTATGATTATGTATTTTATAGTCCTTATCCAAAGAAAAACATGCATCTCCATTATGTAATGTATTTAGCTTTTATGCATTGTCCGAACACCGCTGCTGTTTACACTGTGTGAAAATTTTACGATGAATGGACCAACAAAAACTTTTTGCCCATAACTGCTTTGGCAAAAAGTCTGGTTCCATTGACTCGCATTCAAATTCATGTAGGTTTTCCTCCTCTCCTGTAAAATTGCCATTTTGAAGATATGTTTTTTTATTTGGCCAGCAATGATGTATACTATATTTTTAATACACTACTTCCAAATTTTTATCCACTCATCTATTAATCGTACATCAGAATCAAGTTTATTGGCCAAGTATGTGGGAATTTGGTTTCAGAAGTTTCTCTGTAGTACTGTACCAATATACATACAACTGCCTGAGAGTCAGCAATATACACAATGACTCCACACAAACACAATCCTGCACTCGTTTCAGACCGTTGTGTATCTGCGCTCATATTTGCAGTCATATAACAGTAAAGACAAATGTACAACTGACTTGAAATGTCCAAAAGCTATTCTGGCCATAAATGCTCCATAGCAAGTGATACAAATTGCCTACTGCACTGTATGGATGCTGCCCAGCAAACGACAAATTGACCGAGAATTGAGAGAAAATAGCAATAAAGGTAGAGTTATAGGTAGCTATAAAACAGTAGCTCCATTAAAAGTGTAAGTCCAGGCCATTCATCGTTTCTCTTCTGCTGTATCTGTGGGAGTATAATTCAAATGAAGCCCACTTGTGTATATATTGTGCCCACCTAATGTTGCAAACCTAGCGCTGATGCAGGTGCAGACATATGATTCTGACCTTCACTCCTCTATGTGTCATTTTTTCATTGCTCCGTCCTCCCACATGCTCCCATTTGATTTTACCTCCACCCAGCCTCTATTCTTTTCTTTAATCCAACTGACACCAAACTGTGGTTAGAGGTCCTCAAGCACTAACCGCAGCCACAGCGACCTCACATTGACCCACACGCCTCTATGTGTAAATTTACCATCACTCCTTCCTTCCAAATATTCCCAGTCATTAACACTTTCACCCAAATCCATAACTGACAGACACCAAACTGCATGTACTCCCTCGGGGCAGGTTCCCAAGCTGTAACCACAGCCGCACTGACCTGGGCTCCCTTAAGTGTCTGATCCACAGCCATACTGACCTGCACTCCTCTATGTGTCATATTTTCATCACTCTATCCTCAGGTATGCTCCCATTCAGTATCACCTTCATCCAAGTCCTGTTCGTTTCTTAAGCCTGACAGGCACAAAACCACACAACCACATTGGCCTCTATGTGTCATTGTCTTCATCTTTTGTCCCATAAACTCACATTTATTCACAATAAGTTGATATGGAAATTGCCCATCACAAGGCACTTTAAATTAATTTACAAATGAGGTTCATTCATTTATTCATTCATTCCCTAATTCATTTATCGGTCGTTATCCTTTTGGGTCACAGGGGATGCTAAAGCCTAACCCAGTGTACATTAGGGGGGTCAAAGGAGAGAAGGGCAACAATGGAAAGAGTGCAAAGCTACTTGGAATAAAATTTTGCTATATAATATTCATGTACATTAAAGGTTTATATTATTTCCATTCACCCTTAAATCAACCGTTTAAAGGTAGAAGTTTTTGTTTGTTTGTTTGTTTGTTTGTTTATTTTTATTAACAACATACGAGAAGCAGTGAAGGCTGTGACAGGAGGGCAGTTTGAAGCCAAACTCTGAAAAGTTTGACCTTTTAACAACTTAACGGCACGGCAGGAGGCTCACAAGATTACTGCAAGCCGGAGAAGAGAGGAGAAAGAGAGAGAGCGAGAGAGAGTGGGAGAGGGATCATCCCTCTCTTTCAGGTCCTCTTCTTCATCCCCCCTGTAATCCTCACAGCGCTCTCTCTCCCTCTCCACTTCACTACCTCTGAGCTGAAGCCCAAGCCTGGCCAAACCCCCCTGGATCCAGCAGGTCAGAGAGGCAGCCTGCAGACACACATTCTCTGCAAAGTCTGGAGTGGTCTCTTTAAAGCAGGAAAACGAGGTCCTCCTGTCCCCGCTGCCACTGGGCTTGGAGCTGGAGACTAAAGGAGACTTAAGTATGTCACAAGGGATGGGATGGTGGGATGTGCAGCAACCCCAGAGCTATCTGTCAGTGACTGAAGGAAGTAGCTATAGCTAGAACAATGAGACAGCGTACAGAGAGGAGGTGCAGGGGCTAACGGACTGATGCAGAACCAGCATCTTGTCTCTGAATGTTGGCAAACAAAACTGAAGAGATGGTTGTTGACTTCAGAAGAGTGCAAGGCGACCACGCCCCCTGAACATCAATGGCTCTGCTGTGGAAATCGTCCAGAGCACAAAGTTCCTCAGTTTCCGCATCACGGAGAACCTCACGTGGTCCCTTAACACCAGCTCCAAGAAAGCCCAGCAGTACCTCTACTTCCTGTGGAGACTGAGGAAAGCTCATCTTCCTCCACAAATCCTCACCATGTTCTACGGAGGGATAGTAAGAGGACATCCTGAGCAGCTGCATCATTGCCTGGTTTGGGAATTGCAATGCCTCAGACCGCAAGACCCTACAGTGAATAGTGAGGACAGCTGAGAAGATCATAGGGGTCTCTCTCCCCTCTGTCACCCACACATTTACACCACACGCTGCACCCCTAAGGCCATCAACATAGTGAAGGACCCACCTCATCCCTCACATAGACTCTTTGCACTGCTGCCGTCTGGCAGAAGGTACAGGAGCATCCGAGCTGCCACTGCACGGTTCTGCAACAGCTTTGTCCCACAAAGCTGGTGTGCTCTTTCCCTTCTTTGTGCGTATTAGAACTTCCATCCCTCTGAGAAAGTCAGACAGAAAGAGCATTTGTAGGGCCTGGCAGTGACTGTTGGACTGGAAGAATGTGACCTCTGCAATTAACCCATCCTTGAACTGAAACACCCCCATACACACACACACTAGGTGGCAGTGAGCACATTTGCCCAGAGCAGTGGGCAGCCCTAAACGTGGTGCCTGGGGAAGAGTTGGGGGTTAGGTACTTTGCTCAAGGGCACTTTAGTCGTGTCCTGTCAGTTCAGGTAATCAAACCAGTGACCCTCTGGTCACAAGGCTGGTTCCCTAACCGCCAGTCCACGACTGCAAAGGTGTTCAAGGTAATTGAGGTCAGGATTCTGTGCAGGCCACTGCCCACCAAACGTGACAAACCATGTCTTTATGGAGCTGGCTGTGTGCAGAGGAGCACAGCCATGCTAGAACAGGAAGCATTGTTCTCCAAACTGCTGCCACGAAGATAAAAGCATGTAATAGAGTAAAATAGCTTCGTAGCCTGTAGTATTAGCATCACCCTTCCCTGGAACTAGGGAGCCCAAGCCCTAAAAAAAATCATCTGCCAAACCCAGATATATCCATTTGACTGCCACATAGTGATGTGTGATTAATCACTCCAGAGAACTTGTTTCCAATGGCGGTGTGCTCCATCTGACACTTGGCATTGTGCATCTAGGCCTGTATGCAGCTGCTCGGCAATGGAAAGCCATTTCAAGTTTGCCATAGCATTTTGAAACTTTGTGGTGAATGATGCAACAGAACATTGGCACGTGATACATGCTTCAACACTCGGCGGCCCCTCTCTGCGTGGTCTGCTATTCCCCCTAGATGCTTCCGTTTTACAGTAATGATGCTTACAGTTGACCAGAGCAGGGCTAGCTAAGCGTTTATTACAGAAACTGACTAGTAGAAAAGTGCCATCCCATCATTGTGTCACATACAAAGAAGTCTCATAGCATTGAAGCATGCCTTAAACAAATACATTCACACAACCAAACATACACCATCTCTAGTGAGCAAACACACACTAGGGGGCAGTGAGCACGCTTGCCCGGAGCAGTGGGTAGCCCTATCCATGGCACTCGGGGAGCAGTTGGGGGTTAAGTGCCTTGCTCAAGAGCACTTTAGTCAATACTGTCAGTTCAGGGAATCGAACCGGCCACCCTCCAGTCACAAGGCTAGTTCCCTCCAGCCCACGACTGCCCTCGTAAATAGCCAGGTCTTTGCTGGTTATGGTGGCATACCAGTCTGGAGCCCAGACTTTTAAAAACAGGCTCCCAAAGTGAGATAGGGAGGACAACAGCCTCGAGAGAGACTGAGACAGAGGATGATTGGCCTAAGGTTGAGTAGCCATATTTCATTCTGCTTTGTTTTCTTGTTATTGTGAATAGATAAAGTACTCTGGTTTACTCATGCTGGGTGTCTGTGTGTTAATCTCTGAGCCCTGTTAAGGTTTTCCTTGTCAGTGTGCTTGGCTCCTCCCCTGGCCAGTTATTCGTTTTTTTCAGGAAGTAAATATCCCATAATCCCCCCTGTGCCCTTATTATAGCTTCCATGCTTTCCAGAAGTTCAGTTTTTCAGTGAAATCGTATGGGATATTTGTTTACACCTCCAAAGTTCAGTATTAGAAGTTGGTTCCATTTCCTGCTTCTTGATCCAAGTCATCCTAAATACATCTGAGGTCCTGCCAGCCCATTGTTCAGCTTCAGCCGGTTGATTTGTACATTTTCTTCTCGGATTTCTTTTTCTCAGTAACGGTTCTTCTTGGACAGCTCCACATTCTGTGAGTTGAAAGGACGGGAAGGATGTGTCATCATTGCTAAGTAAAGTGCACAGTTTGCAACATGACATTAAAACAGGATAACGTGGCATTTTTATCTTGCTGAACAAAATCTGTCATGACAGCTCACTACAGCATATGACGTCTGCCAGTTTTAGGTAATAGAATTCAAGTAAGGCCTTGTGTTATGATTTCCTGTTGTTGCTTTATTAATAGTGCTCTATTTGTCACTAATGGAATTTAATAAAAGTCATTGGTATGGTATGTGTAAGCATTGCTAAGGCTTTACGACATCCTGTTCCCTCCCCAGTTCAGACCATTCATATATAGACACCAACAACCATTTTTTTTATTTATGGTTTTTGAAATGTCATGTAAACATATTCACATACAGCATACAGACGTTTAGCCCCGCCCTTACCAGACTCACTGTTTATCAAACTCACTGTTTGATAAATATAAATGTGGCACCTGAAATGTGTAGAATGAAAGATATTTTAAGTTTGGTGGTTGGTGTAGCGAAGTGGATAACACCACTACCCATCCAGGAAGCTAGTGCCCCATGTGTGAGACTGGGGTTCGATTCCCGGTCTGGGTTACTATGCTGTGCTACACCAATAAGAGTCCTTGGGCAGAACTGCTAACACTACATTGGTCTACCTGGATTATGATTGTCTTTGTAAGTTGTTCGGGATAAGGGCATCAGCTAAACGCCATAAATGCAATTTTAAAGAAAATTAAAATTTAGAACCATTGTGCTATTTGTGCTTGAATAAGTAGGTCCTACGAGAGCAGTCTGGTTTATGATTACGGCATGTTCACATAACCAGGCTGAGGTGTTAATAATCAGAGGTTTTGCCCTATTGTGATACAGATATGATTTCAAACCTGATCTTTTCCAATCAGATTTAAATCACTTTCAAATGTGGTCCAGTCTCGAATACGTGTCCCGTTTCTGGGCACGCAACATCATTCGGTGTTAATGTGGCAGCAGAGCCAAATGTGCAATTAAAGCAATCATCAAGCTCATCTCGCTGTAATAATGAGCAGGTGAGCTCTACTCACAGTACATCATCCTTGCAGTGATGGCTGGCTCTGTTTATTTGCTGTCCATGACGCACAAAATCAATTTACATGAGGGTACTAATTAGGAAGTGTGCATGTGGGTCACTTTCAGAATGCTGGTTCGTTCACATTAATGACAGATTTGTGTCACTCACTTATGAGAACGTGAACCATCATGGGAGGCTTCTTATATATGAGTATAGCCTATATTGCATTTGGTCCAGTTAGAACTGCTTCAACAGCTTGGTTTAAAATGAATCATTTTTCCCTGGGGGTTTACTAAACTTTAAGATTTGAGTATACATATCTAAATAAAAAAATATTGTTATGCAAATTTGGCATCTGTATGTTTTAAATAAGCTCACTGGACAAAAAAAATAGTCACCTTGTGTGCTTAAGGTGGTAGTAACTTTAGGCTCCTGCAGATGTTACTGTTCGAGGATGATGGGGCTGTAAATACCTGCGGGGTGTGAGTGATGGGATCCATAGATTGAGAAGAGGTGGTACAGTGCAGGGAATGTCTCGTTCCATGTGTGGAAAATGGCTCCAAAGCAGATGTTAGTGATTGGCTAATAAAAGTGATCGGATTTGGGCGTGGCCAAAAATTATAGTGTGAAGGAAGTGGCTGAATCTGCAGGAGTATGGAAGCGTACAGTCATATGGGTCTATCAGCAGTGGTTATAATCCCAGTCTACAGGGAATTCTACTCGGAATTGTGCCAGGAAAGGCATCCACCAAATCTGGCCCAACTGTGCAACTGATGATAAGATGCCTTTATTGTCATTGCAAGTGTATAAAGAATTTGAGCAGCAGTACAACGGCTTTATACACAAAATAATAAAACATATGGCTACAATATATAAAGTGCAGAATTGAAAGAGAGACAGAGGACAAATTTAATAATAAAAATAAAACAATAATACACATGCAAGGGTGTCTGAACAGTGATGTGGCCTACATCCAGAAACTTGAACAGTGCAGTTTTTGTGGTTGCTGTTTGTTAAATTTAACAATTTAGTGTTGTGGGTTTAATCCATGTTGAAAATATGTCCTCATTATTTTATTATGCCTCTTTAAATAAAGAAAAATAATACAGCAGGCATGGAAATAATCAGAATACATTCCTAAGTAATCTAAATAATCTTCTGAAATAGATTACAGGTTGTAAATACCATTTGTATTGGGAAATCAGTAATCTATAATTAGACATAAGTATTATAACCCTCTTGACCTTGAATTTAGGATACGGGCACTTATAAAGATCATAATCATGCGTATTTGTAACAGTAGGTTTATTAATAGGTTTCATACCATTGTATATCATCAGCAGTGGTGACTACCACTCTTTCCCCAGTGAGGACTGCCGATTATGACTCATGTACTGGTGTTTCGCTATTGGTTGTCTCGTACTGACATTTTAAGGCGGTCTCCAGACAGGGTGGTACTCTCTGGAACCAGAGTGTCTGAAATGTCTGAAACAGATTCATACCGTTTCCTCGTCATAACAAAGAAAAGGTGAAACCTTTCTCCCACCTTCCATCAGCCCTAACCTCGCATCGACCATGTGAACCTCAACCTCCACAACAGGAAAATAAATAAATCAATAAATCAAATCAAATAAAAATCCATTCGCCCTTCCAACAACTTTCCCTTCAGAAAAGCAGCTCTCGTCCCACTGCTCTGCCTTCAATCTCGCTGCTATTAAAGGGAACGGAGCGTGGGCTCGCCGCACTGAGTCGCAGAAAGCAGTAGGCTCAGTGACTGCCTGACATTTTTGCATGCCCTCCGTTTGGAGAGGGAAGAGAAGGAAATATCATTAAGGTCACATTTGAGCACTGATGCGGAGCTCCATGGGTTTAAGCCTACCTGGCTTGCTTTGAGGCTGCCCAGAGGGGTGGTAAAGTGCTGACGGCTTCAAAGAAGAGGAAGACGTGTAGAAGGGACTTCAGAAACATGGTAGATTCTTTACACGGTGGTGGATAGACTCTCTTGTGAGTTCAGATTTGGGGATGCTAGTAAATGAAGAGTAGTGGATTAAGCTGAGTAAGTCTTTCTGGAGTTAGTATATTGCTTGATTAGTTTGGTTATTAGGTAGAATAAGGTAAGGCCACTACTAACCATTTCAGAAAGAGAGATGGAATTTCACTTTGTATTCAAACTTTCTGTGTAATTCAGCTATTGAGATGTAAACATTTACATTTGTGACATTTAGCTGATGCTCTTATCCAGAGCAACTTACAAGGTTAATCATATTACAGGTAGGCCAATGTAGTGTTAGGAGTCTTGCCCAAGGACTCTTATTGGTGTAGCACAGCGTAGCCACCCAGACTAGGATTCGAACCCCAGTCTCCCACATGTGGAGGTGGCACTATGGCGGGCAGTGGTGTTATCCGCTGAGCTACACCAACCACAAAATCATTGAGAGGCAATATTAACTCTACTACAAATGGTTTAAATAGGAACCAGAGGTCATGATCCTTATAGAACAGACTCTACATGTGACTCTACATGTATCTGTTAATCATTTCAAGCTGTTTTCTTAATCTGTAAGAGCACATAACCTGTCAACAGTAGGGGGACCATATCACCAGAAAACGTCCCTCCTCCTCCCCCTTTAAATTTGGCCAGGTGTAGAAGAAACGTTGAATTAAACATCATCCCTTAACTCACCAAGAGCATCTCCAGTGGTGGTAACGGCACCAAAGCATCACTTCTTGTGTTTGCTGCCAAACATGGTTTCTTGCTGGTGGTAATTTTCTAAGAGCTTTGGTCAGCATGGCATTCACTGTTCCATTCATTGGCCAAATCAGGATCTTAAGAGTAGCAGGATCTTCAACATGACTGAAAAGAGGTTAGGATACTCTGTCAGGGCAGCAGAGCTACTTCTTTATCCTCTCACATTGGACTGATTCAACTTAACGCTACAGTGACTCACTATGACCTCTTAAGGTACCGAGTGGTGTTTTAGGACAGGACATACCGGGGCTAGCTGGTTAGCATGCTAACTTCAGTAGATATCTCTGCAACACCATATGTAGACGCTTTAGATTTTCGCTCAAAACTGTTATTTCTTAATATTCTATTGAAGATTTGAATTCATTTTGGAATGTCTTAAACCAAAAATCTTGCTTATCGCTCCTTTAAGCTTCTTTTTTGGGTACTACTTTGCCTTAGAATTTGAAAAATGCATATTTTAAACCACTAACACATGAAGTTATGTCTGAAGCATCATGCATATGCATTCGCAACTTGCTCATTTGCAGTAGCTTTCTGTGAACGAGCTTTTAGAGGCTGCAGACGTCTGCTTCCTATCACTGCCATTGTAAACAATCCTGAATTGGTAAGCTGTATTGAAATGGAGCTGAATGAGATGCTTATGTCTTATAGATTTAATTAAGCTGAACATTTGAAAAATCTATAGGTTTGCTGTAAGCTTAGCGATGCCATGCTGTTCTATTTGACAGGAAAGGCAAACTGGTATGAGAGAGAGAGAGAGAGAGGCTTCAGAGTACTGTGTCCAGCTTTTTAAGACCTGGCCCTTCAACCTGCATATTTGCCGAATAAGCACAGCATGTTATCGTGCAGTAATGGCTGACTATGTGAAAATGGAATGCTGAGTTTACTCTACAGGAGGAGCTCGGTGGGCACTCGTAAGTGGAGGGACACAGTTTTCAGCTTTTTCTCTTTTTAACATAACCTTTCATTGTCTGAGCAAAGAAGCCGATCTGTTTCATCTCACCCTTCAGGCCCTGAACAAGGGCTTACAAGAAATGCCAGGTGCACTCCTTTCAGTCTGTGCAAATGGAGTTTGACATTTCTAACCACACTTGCTGTGCTAGACTGCCTGCACCCGTGGAGTTTAATGCCACGCTTAACTGTGTATGTACAGTAATGCGTTTCCGCGGGTCTGTCCGGCAGCCAGGGACAGGCCGAGCGCTGAACCGGCTCTTTGAGGCACGCATCAACATCTGTAGCAGCACCTCCTCAGTCTCTGGCCATCTCATTTAGAGAGAGCGCCAGGCTGCTGGCCCCATTAACTCCCCACTCTTCCTCCCATCTGTCAAACCTTGCAAAGTCACTTGGCGCAAAAAACATCCCGAGTTTTCAGTGACAGCTGCACTGGCCTGGCTTGGACTCGGCCTGCTGCTAACCTCCTTTTAACCTTGGGCTAACCTCTTATCTCAGGCACTCTGCCTTGTCACTGCAAAACGGGCTTCGCTTGCTTTCACTTTCGCATTTTCTCCCTCTGTGTATTCACCTCGCACGACCGAGTCCCACCTCTGTCCAGCTGCAGTGTCTTTATGGCAGACTGGGTATGCTCTCCTCAAAATAAAGCTGACAAAAGGGCTCGTTGGGGCGCTGCCAAAGAAAGCCAATAGAGAGTTTCTTTAGTAAGGAATTCCCCCAGTTGTCCCTCAGTGTTTGTTTATACAGCATGTGAAACAGCATATAGAAACTCAGATTGATATGGTCAATATTTATTGAGCTTCACATACAAAACTATCTCTTAGTGCGGCTTCCCTGACCTCTTGGCACTGAGTTGCAGAGGCTTCTAATAGTGTCCTGTGATAATCCAGCCCATGAGTATTCTAAAGATGACCCACTGCCATTCTGAGTGACTCCAAGACAGTCTGGAACGACACCATTGCAGTTTTTGGCTGTGGTGTTATGGACAGCCGTCGTATTGGTCTATGTACATGTAGTTCCTTGTCATGTAGCCTCCTGCCAATGGTGCTGGCACTAGCAGGAAGCCTCATGGAGGGCATCACTGCTCGCTGAGTGGCTGCAAAAGTGACTGTTGGGTCAATCAGGTGCAGTGACAAGGCCCGTCCTTGCTTACAAGACTAGCACAGTCTGGGGTGAAACTTAAATCACCTACCCAGCAAGTTTCATTCCTGTTAGTTGAGTCATTCTGGGTGCAACTATTTGTGCAGCTCTTCTTTTGATGACTATATGTATACTTGGGGTCTCATCACTGTTGAGACGTTGTGATGGAAGTCAACATTGACTTATCGCTGACAATGCAATGAATTAAATGTCAGCAGGAGTAAATGCTGTGCAACGTGTCCTTTCCAATGAGCCCTGGATTGCATTGCTAGCCTGCTTGGGATTGCATTGCTAGCCTGCCCTGTGTTGCATTGCTAGCTGTCTGGTAAGCAGAGATATGGATCTCGTAAACTTGTGTCCAACTTGGGCACACACTGGATAGCCTTGCCATGATGTTTGTCCGTAGTGGCAGTCAGGAAATCAAGAGAGATTTGAAATGCCATAACCTGGCATAAAAAAGGGTAACTTTGAATTTATAGGGTTGTAAGGGATGATGCCCCCTCTCCACCAATGCCTTATGTTTTATTGTAGTCAGTAGAAACTTTAGATTATGACGTTCAGGTCAGGAGAGATCTGTCTGTCTGTCTGTCTATCTATCTATCTATCTATCTATCTATCTATCTATCTATCTATCTATCTATCTATCTATCTAATCAGTAAAGCAGCATAATCTCTAACATCTGCATGCTTAAATGGAATTTTTTTTAGCTGGGCTTTTCATCCATGTTGGGATACATAATTTGGTGAACATGTTGTTGATGTTGGTGAGAAGTTCATCCCTTCTTTAGTTGGACATGCTGTAACTTAAACCCAAAATTTAATCCAGCCCTCGCCCTAATCCTAACCCTAAATTAAACTTCAACCCACAAAATAATCTTAACTTCAAATCTAACCTTAACCTTAATTGTAACCCTAAACCTAATCTTAACTCTTAACCTGGCCCTAATCCTAATGCTAACCTTAACCACAAACCAAACCAAAAACATAACCCGCAGCCTGGTCCTAATCCTGACCCTAAATCTAAGCTCAACCCGAAACCTAATCCTAACCCTGGTCCTAACCCTAAAGTTAACTTCAACTCAAAAGCTAACCTTAATCCTAACCCTAACCCTCGACCTGACCCTAATCCTAACCCTAACCTTATCCACAACTCAGATATCCTAATCCTGACCTGAACCTTAAACTCAACCCAAAACCTGGTCTTAACCCTTAGCTTTGTCCCGAGCTCCTCATTCTCAACGACATTTAGCCCAAACTTACTTATGGTTCTCTAAAGATATTCTCATTAGGAGATTAGGTCTTTGCCTTATGAGAGAATCTTTGATGTAGCTTTTAGAGACACCAAATGCAGCAGAATCCTGGTTCCCCTGACCATCACTGACTTAATGACTTCTTTACATCTTAATGATTAAATTATGCAAATTCCCCTTTAAAAGAGTGTGACAGTGATGTTCAGCGTAATCACTAGCTGTCACATCTATAGTGTACAGTCGAGTACAGAGGACAGGTCTTTGATGCCTTTTAATTAACCAGTAAAAGAACAGAACACATGTTTACACACTAAAAGTGATGCACTAATAATATAAAACAATAGACAGGTTGCTTTCAGCCAGCGGCCTTTCCGTTACTGTCCTTCAGAATTATCTGTATGATGCAAATGCTGCAGATTCTGAAAATTGCAAAAAAACAATGTGAATATATTTTAGCAACTGAAACGAAATCTAATATACATACCTTGTGACTGCAATAATATTAACAAAAATATTTGACATATTTCCACAAATAAGTTTAAAAAATTATCATTTGTAGATGATTATTACACTTTTAATAGAGTATCAGTAGCACATCAACAACATATCAGTGAATTAGCAGTAGCAAAGCATCTGAAAAGATTAACGCTGGACCATTTTAAGGACATACAAGTACATGAAATATAAAATATGTGCTGCTGTTTACATTTACATACACTATTTACATTAAATAAATTTATTTTTATAAATAACACCTAAACCTCAGCCTGGCCCTATTCATAACCCTAACCTTAACCTCACCCCAAAACATAATCCTAAACCTCAGCCTGGCCCTAATCATAACCTTAACCTCAACCCAAAACCTAATTCTAACCCTCAGCCTGATCCTAATCCTAAACCTAATTTAAAACCAAAACCTACTCCTAGCCCTCTGCCTGGCCCTAATCCTAACTGTAACTTTAACTTCAACCCGAAACCTAACCCTAACCTTCACCCTGCCCCTAATCCTAGCCATAAACTTAACCCTAACTCAAAACCTGACCTTTGCTTGGACCTAACCCTAAAGTCCACAACTTTTACCCTCACCCAAAAAAAATCACCACGATCATCACTTCACATTGGCCCTAATTTGAAACCTAATCCTGTAACACCAAAACTATTAATCCTAACCATAACCTTAACCTCACCCCAAAACCTAATCCTAAACCTCAGCCTGGCCCTATTCATAACCCTAACCTTAACCTCACCCCAAAACCTAATCCTAAACCTCAGCCTGGCCCTAATCATAACCTTAACCTTAACCTCAACCCAAAACCTAATTCTAACCCTCAGCCTGATCTTAATCCTAAACCTAATTTAAAACCAAAAACTGTACTCCTGAGCCCTCACTGCCTGGCCCAAACCCTAACTCGTAAGAGTTTAAAACTTCAACCCGAAACCTAACCCTAACCCTCACCCTGCCCCTAATCCTAGCCATAAACTTAACCCTAACTCAAAACCTGACCTTTGCTTGGACCTAACCCTAATCCCAATTTTACCCTCAACCCAAAAAATCACCCATCATCCTTCACCTTGGCCCTAATTTTAAACCTAACCTTAACCCAAAACCTAATCCTAACCATAACCTTAACCTCACCCCAAAACCTAATCCTAAACCTCAGCCTGGCC
The DNA here is from genome assembly GCA_024036415.1 of Prochilodus magdalenae. Taxonomy (NCBI): domain Eukaryota; kingdom Metazoa; phylum Chordata; class Actinopteri; order Characiformes; family Prochilodontidae; genus Prochilodus; species Prochilodus magdalenae. Next base: position 82,500 of record JAMWET010004969.1, read on the forward strand.
CTAATCATAACCCTAACCTTAACCTCACCCCAAAACCTAATCCTAAACCTCAGCCTGGCCCTAATCATAACCCTAACCTTAACCTCAACCCAAAACCTAATTCTAACCCTCAGCCTGATCTTAATCCTAAACCTAATTTAAAACCAAAACCTACTCCTAGCCCTCTGCCTGGCCCAAACCTAACCGTAACTTTAACTTCAACCCAAAACCAAATCCTAACATGAACCCTGGCCCTAACCTTAACCATAACCTTAATCTCACCCCAAAACCTAATCCTAAACCTCAGCCTGGCCCTTATTGGCCCTAGCCTTAACCTCAGCACAAAATCTAATTCTAACCTTTAGTCTGATTTTTATCCTAAAACGAATTTAAAACCAAAATCTAATCCTAAATCTCAGCTTGGCCCTAATCCTAACAGCAACCTTAACTTTAAACCCAAAACCTAACCCCAAACCTCAGCATGGCCCTAATCCTAACAGCAACCTTAACCTCAACCAAAAACCTAAACCCAATCCTCATCCTGGTCGTGACCTTAACCTCAACCCTAAACTTAATCCTTACCCTAGTTGGTATACTGTAATGGGTAGCACCTTTGCCTTCGCCACTCTGTACTGGGGTTTTATCCCCCACCTGGGCAAACAAGGGCATTATGTGAAGGTTCTTTAAATGTATAAAGCAGGTTCTTCACACTCACACATGTTATGTACAAACAAACCATTCACTGAGCAGGTTTTTCTCCTGTGCCATTACTCAAACAGTCTGGCGCCTTGGTTTCAGGTGTGCCCTGGTGAAGAAATCATTTAACCTTTGATGATACATCCAGTAAAAGCTTCTTTGCAGAATTACAGATGGATCTTCTCTCACATTCAGTCATTGCAAACTGAATTCCTCTCATTATACACGCTGAATCGTTTTTAGGAGGACAAAAATGAAACTGTGGCGTCAGCGTTACGAGCGAGCTGCTCTGGTCAGAAATGGTGGTCATTGATTGCTTCCATCCAAAGCCCCTGTTTTATATTCTTAAGTAAAGAATTAGATGTGAGGATGTCTTCTGTGTGTGTCAGCAAATCTCTCTCTCTCTCTCTGTCTCTCTGTCTCTCTCTCTCTCTCTCCCTCTGTATCTCTCTCTCTCTCTCTCTCTCTCTCTGTATCTCTCTCTGTATCTCTGTATCTTTCTCTCTCTACCTCTTTCTCTCTGTCTCTCTCTGTATCACTGTATGTCTCACTATATCTCTGTCTCTCTCTCTCTGTATCTCTCTTTATCTCTGTATCTCAGTATCTCTCTCTGTATCTCTCTCTGTATCTCTGTCTCTCTCTCTGTATCTCTCTCTGTATCTCTGTATCTCTCTCTCTCTGTATCTCTGTATCTTTCTCTCTCTGTTTGTCTGTATCTTTCTCTCTCTGTCCTGTCTCTCTCTCTTTCTGTCTCTCTCTCTTTGAATCTCTCTCTGTATCTCTCTCTATCTCTCTCTCTCTCTCTCTCTCTCTCTCTCTCTCTCTCTGTAGCTCTCACTGTATCTCTGTATCTCTCTCCCTGTGTATCTCTCTCTGTGAATCTCTCTGTCTCTTTCTCTGTATCTCTCTCTGTATCTCTCCCTCTCTGTCTCTTTCTCTGTATCTCTCTCTGTATCTCTCCCTCTCTGTCTCTCTCTGTATCTCTCTCCCTGTGTAGCTCTCTCTGTATCTCTCCCTCTCTGTCTCTCTCTGTATCTCTGTATCTCTCTCCCTGTGTAGCTCTCTCTGTATCTCTGTATCTTTCTCTCTGTGTATCTCTCTCTGTGTATCTCCCTCTGTCTCTTTCTCTGTATCTCTCTCTGTATCTCTCTGTGTATCTCTCTCTCTCTCTGTATCTCTGTATCTTTCTCTCTCTGTATCTCTGTATCTTTCTCTCTCTGTATCTCTGTATCTTTCTCTATATCTCTCTCTTTGTATCTCTCTCTCTCTGTATCTCTCTCTCTGTATCTCTCTCTCTCTCTCTCTCTCTCTCTCTCTCTCTCTCTCTCTCTCTCTCTCTCTCTCTCTCTCTTTATCTCAGAGATGTCAGGTTTCAGTGTTGCTCTGACCAGCCTATGGACTCTGCCCTGTGTGCCTCGTCCATCTTTGTTCTCTTTGCTAACTCTTTGGCTCCACCGGTGTGGTAAGAAGGAGATTAGCCAGCCATATCTCTGAATGCTGTAATTATCCATCATCCTGCTACAGTAACATTTCCTTTATCTCTGCTGCTCTCTGGAATAGGATTTTTATTATGTTACGGGTGATATAATTTGATATGGGACAGGCGTGCAATATTAATTATAGTGTTGATGTACTGAAGACAGCTTCTACACACCTGTAGGCCTACAGGAGTGTAGAGGGGTACTGAACCAAGTATTTGACTTTCCTTAACACTAGAAATATATAGAAATTTTATAATACAATATTAACATCGATGTTGAAGTCTCAACTGCAGAATCATCTCTATACCGATGAAGATGTGGTGAAGATGAGCTCACTAATTGTGACTGAAACATACCACCACTGGTAGACCTTTATGACCATACGGTTTCCATACACCTGCAGATTCGGCTGCGTCCTTCACGCTATGGTCTTGGGCACGCCCAAATGCAGTCACAAGCCCATCATTAACATTTGCATTGGAGCCATTTACCACACATAGAATGAGACATTCCATGCACTGTACCACCTCTTCTCAATCTATGAATCCTGTCGCTCACACCTTACAGGTACTTGGGAAGTCGTGGGCTGGAGGTTAGGGAACCAGCCTTGTGACCGGAGGGTCGCCGGTTCGATTCCCTGAGCCTACAGTAAAGACTGAGGTGCCCTTGAGCAAGGCACCTAACCCCCAACTGCTCCCCGGGCGCCATGGATAGGACTGCCCACCGTTCCGGGTAAGTGTGCTCACTGCCCCCTAGTGTGTTCACTAGTGAGGGTGTTTGTGGTGTTTCACTTCACGGATGGGTTAATTGTGGAGACTAAATTTCCCCACTGTGGGACCAACAAGGGATCTAAATCTTTATAGCCTCATCACTTCGTGCAACACTTTCTGCAGGGAGCCTGAAGTTGCTACCACTTTTTAAACTTCTATTTAAAAGAATAGAAGAAGAAATCAACTGACAAGGATGAAATTTGATGGGCAGGTGGGTAGACATTGTGAGACATGTCACTGATTCATAAACAACGATGGACCTTATCTTTGTAGCTGACTGACCCAACAGACGTGGTTGTCAGTATCCAGCAAGCAGTGGTGCCCTCCATGAGTCGTCCTGTTAGTGCCAGCACTAGTGGCAGATGGTTGCACAGCGCAGGCAAACATGCACACAGACCTTTACGACAATTTCCAATAACACCACGTCAACCTCGCCAAGGACCGCAATGGTGTTGTGCCAGACTGTGATGGAGTCACTCAGAATGGTAGCAGTGTCAGTGACGAGTTCCGTTTTGATGGAGACAACCAATAAGTCTATGTGCAGAGTCACCATGGTCAGCACCAAGGTGAACAGTTTGTTGTCACGTGTTGCATGTTTAGAAGCTCGGTGTCACTCCACATCCAACCCTATTGTACAATCTGCAGCATCTGTGTGAGAATATTCAAGCTGCATGGGATGGATCATGACAATACATCATACTGAGAGACACTACTTGTGTAGCTCAATAAATATCGCCCATATCAGTCTAAATTTATCATTCATTGTTCCTGGTAACCTTTATCTCCCTTCCTAATGGCACTACAATCCGATACTTTCTTCTGAGTGCAATTATTCTTTTGGATGAGGAGTGTGATAAGACACTCATCTAAATAAAAATGACCCAAAATAAATTTCAAGATGTTTTCACTGCCAAGACATTTTTCCAGTATGTTGTTTTCTTGCCCAGTAAAGTTCAGTGCTTTGACTGAATACTACATTGCTATTGACATTTTAGCTAGAGTGCCTTACAAGATTATTGGTAACCTTGCTGAAGATGAGGAGAAACGCCAATAAAAAAAATTGCCCATGTTTATCATCTTGATCTCACTGGATATACTAAAAAATATCTGAAAATATGTCAAAACTATCCCAGAAATATCACTATTATGGGCATATTTCCATTTACAATGACACATTTGATGAAGATAGAGTATTTAACCATCTCCTGTAACCCTGGAATAAGTGGGAGACCATGAAGTGATGTGAGATTGTTTACCCTTATGAAATGTTTCCAGATCTTTCAGAGTGCTCAGTTGGTGTTTATGGATTCTTCTTTTCAATTCACAGATTTTCAGGGGGCTTTAGGTCAGGAGCCTCAGCAGAAGCTTATTTTGTGGTCTGTGAATCTACTTTGTGGGTTGGGAAGCATGTCTTGGAATAGGTGCACCTCTCTTACTTCTATGAAACCCCAGTTGGTGCAAAAATGAATATTAGGTAACCTCTTTTTCACCTTAGTTAGTGTAGCAATACTGATAACAGTACCATAAAAAACAGGAAGGTAAAAACAGGAACATAACTCTTGCAGAAATATAGCACTGAGTGTGCTGAGTCTTCCACTCTTAGCCGTCACGACTGGTCAATCTCAGGCCACTTGAGCGACTCTAGACCACAGCTATGTGGCTTCCTGGGCCTGCCACTTGAAAGACGCTGCACTGCAGCCATGAGGCTTCCCAGGATGCCCACTTTAGCAGCTCTACACCACAGTTACTAGGCTTCCCAGGTTGGCTGCTTGAGCAAATTTACTCTCTGGCAATGAATTTATATATTCCAGGCCCAAAGGAAAATTACCCAAACATTATCCAAAATACACCTTGTAGGCGATGCTTGTTCTGTAGGCATTTTGATGGTAAATACAGTAAATTGGCTGTTAGCCCACTTGACAGTGACTCTGGACCACAGCTAGCGGCCTTTCTAGGCCTGGCTGTGGAGAGACGCTACACCACATCCACAGGGTTTGCCAGGCTGTCTAATGTAGCAAAGCTACACCACAGCTACATCGCTTTCCAGGCTAACTATTGTAGCAATACTACGCTGCAGCTACAAGGCTTACCTGGTTGCGAGACCTTCCCATTTGAGAGATGTTATATCACATGCACACAGCTTCTCATGCTGCCTACTGTAACAATGCATCACTGCAGCTACAAGATGTCCCAGGCTACCTACAGTAACAATGCTTCACTGCAGCTACAAGATGTCCCAGGCTACCTACAGTAACAATGCTTCACTGCAGCTACAAGATGTCCCAGGCTACCTACAGTAACAATGCTTCACTGCAGCTACAAGGCATCCTAGCCTACCTACTGTAGCCAAACTACATTGCAGCTACAAGGCTTCCCAGGCTACCTAGTGTAGCAATACTACATTGCAGCTACAAGGCTTCCCAGACTACCTAGTGTAGCAATACCACACTGCAGCTACGAGGCTTCACAGGCTACCTAGTGTAGCAATACTACACTGCAGCTATGAGGCTTCCCAGGCTACCTACTGTAGCAATACTACACTGCAGCTACAAGGCGTCCCAGGCTACCTACTGTAACAATACTACACTGTAGCTACAAGGCTTCCCAGGCTACCTACTGTAACAATACTACACTGCAGCTACAAGGCTTCCCAGGCTACATACTGTAGCAATGCTACACTGCAGCCACAAGGCTACTCAGGCTACCAACTGTAGCCATACTACACTGCAGCTACAAGGCTTCCCAGGCTACCTACTGAAGTCATACTACACTGCAGCTACAAGGCTTACCAGCCTACCTACAGTAACAATACTACACTGCAACTGCAAGGATTCCCAGGCTACCTACTCTAACAATACTACACTCCAGCTACCACAATACTAACACTACACTGCAGCTACAAGGCTACTCAGGCTACCTACTGTAGCCATACTAGACTGCAGCTACAAGGCTTCCCAACCTACCTACTGTAACAATACTACACTGCAGCTACAAGGTCTCCCACCCTACCTACTCTAACAATACTACACTCCAGCTACAAGGCTTTCCAGCCTACCTACTCTAACAGTACTACACTGCAGCTACAAGGCTACTCAGGCTACCTACTGTAGCAATACTACACTGCAGCTACAAGGCTTCCCAGCCTACCTACTGTAACAATGCTACACTCCAGCTACAAGGCTTCCCAAGCTGCCTACTGTAGCAATACTACACTGCAGCTACAAGGCTTCTCAGGCTACATACTGTAACAACACTACATTGCAGCTACAAGACTTCCCAGGCTACATACTGTAGCAATGCTACACTGCAGCCACAAGGCGTCCCAGGCTACCTATTATAACAATACTACACTGCAGCTACAAGGCCTCTCAGGTTGGCCATTTGAGACACTTTACACTGTAGCTGTAATGCTTCCTGGGCTGCTTGCTTGACCAGTGTTACCCTGTAGTTAGGAGGCTTTCCAGGTAGTTCGCTTAACAGAGGTTAAATAAACCTAATTCATTGCTTGTAAAAAACTGATGTCATTTGTTTTAGGTTGGACCAATGAAACTCTATTTACAGTATAGTCTGTTTTTTTACAGTATTGTCTGATTCTACACCACAGCTACAAAGCTTCCCTAGTTGTCTATTTGAGAAATGATACACCATAGATATGAAGCTTTCCAGGTTGGGTGCATAAGTCATGCCACTTGTGATGGTATGTAATGCTGGGTCAGAAAATGTATCTCTTATATTCATTTGGCGATTTGATGCTTAACCAAACACAAACATTACCCCATAACCTATCTATCTAGTTTTGATCTAGTTTATTATAATAGGTTTTCCCTGCTGACAGATTGGCTTCATCTCATATTTTCAGTTTAAAATCAGGCTGTTAAAGTACAAACCTTTAGACTGCTCATTTCCTAGGGTGCCAATAATTCCTAAGGGTGCTGGTCATCAGTTAGATATCCTATAGTTTAGTTTAGTTGAAATACAGCTTGAGCAGCAAAAGCGATAAAAATTTTAAAAATGCATGGTAGAGCTTAACTTCAGGGGGTATTCCGAAATTCAACTCAAAAGAGATATCGCATTTCAAAAAAAATGTCTGAAATATTCTGGCTTATTGGATAAATCATACTCTGGCCTCTGAATATAAAGCTGGATTTGTGGATATTGGTGGACCTAAATTTTGATAATGGGAGGGCTTTATGTGGATAGGAATATGACATTTCAATTTGTTAGCCTGTACAGCAGAGCAGTGGAGCAGCCTTGATCTGTTTTAAGGCTGCAGTACTCTGGGGTGAGATGTAGGGAAAGCTAAAAACGTCTAGCTTCTCACCTAGAAACTGTTGAATGATAGAGGACAGTTGGGTGCCTTGTTGAAGGGCACAGCAGCAGCTGTTAGAAGCAGAGGTGCTCGGTCCTGGGGGCACCTGCACTGCAAATGTTTGTGTTTTTCACTCTCCAACACACCTGATTCAACTCATTATCAAATGCTTCACGAGCTGGGTCGGGTCAGAGCAGGGGAAGCTCTAAAATGTGCAGAGCATGCGGTCAATCTGGCTGGAATTAGAGCCCAAGTTCAAAATGACAGTGTGTCAAGGTGCAGAACCCTGGAACTGAAACAGGAAGATTGCATTTAATGGATTTTTCTACAGGAATCAATTTTTAAAAATTAACAAAACTATGACTGACAGCAAGTTGGTATATTTAGGGGCCCCATATCCCTAATTCCATATCCTTAATCCCTGATAATGATAATTAATTTTTCCTCTGATGCTCATGTGGTTTTATGTGACGGATAGTTCACGCTGACACTGATGCACCCTGAGCCTGCAAGACAGCTTGAATTTCTAGAGAGCTTGATTGGGGCTGCTTATCCACCATCCGGACTATCTTGTGTTGCAACCTTTCATCAGTTTTTCTCTCCTGTCCACGTCCAGGGAGATTAGTTACAGTGGCATGGGTTGGAAACATCTTGTATATGGTGCACACTGTAGATAAAAGACCTCTGGAGACGGACTTAACCTTTCAGTTCTCAAGTCCTCAGACAGTTCTCCCCTCCTCTCCTCTTTCTGTTCTTCATGCGTAGTGTGGCACATACAGACACATAATGCAAAGACTGAATCTGGTTTCATGTGTGGTTTTTATATTGCCCACACCTGTTACTTGCCACCGGTGAGTTTGAACGAGCATCGCATGCTTGAAACAAAGTTATGATCCCAAAATTTTGAAAAGGGGTCAATAAATTTGTCCCATTTTTGAAATTTTGTGTGAAAATGTCAAATTAGCTTTTTTGTGTTGTTCTGATACACACTATATAAACATGTGTAATACAAAACGTGTAACTGCAATAACTTTCTAGGAGAAACTTTATTGTTTGGAAAGATTTAGGGGTGCCAACACTTCCGGGCATGACTGTAGACAGTTAAGTAAAAGTGCAAAGACAAAAGGACAGACACGGTACAAAATGTGCAGTAACTGTAGGTCAGAATGTTTCCAAAACTGAGGTGCAAACAGCAGTTAGTATATGCAGCAAAGTGAAATAGCACTAAAGCTGTATGTGTACATACTGGAAAGTTGAAGTCTGTGGAGGTCGCCAGGAGTGCAATTCTTCATCATTCATAAACCGTGAACTGAGAGATAAAGGCCAGCCTTGTCCCGCGTATATACGGATGCTTAGGCAGTCGATGAACTCTCTGGCCTGTGGTGTTATATTTCTGTTAGCGATGGTGTTCAGAGTCCCGAGGGTGCACAGCTCCAGCTCACTGTTGTGCTGTCTTGAGGAAGGCTGTTTTTTACATCAGTATTTCGGGTCCCTGGTGTGGCTCCCTGGAGAGTTGGTGAAAGTTCTTCAGAATGGATTCGCCAAGACATATAGACACTTACCTCTTTCCTAGTTTGTATTAGGAACATAAAACACCAAATACCCAACACGTCTAACCACAGGCCAAGGCAGTGCAGTGCCCATCTCCTCCGGACTTTCCTATGAGTGCAGTAGATGCTGGGAAATGTTTAAGACTTTTGCTTCCCTATAAGGGGTGAAGGGAAACCAACCTTTCAGAATTCCTGCTGCATTAGATAGTTAGGATGGAACTCATTTAGAGTGCTTTGGTGTGAAATGGTCCTTTCTAGAAAAACAGTCAGAAAAACAGGAGTCAGAATTGTCTACTGTGGTAAAGATGGGAACCAGATGTCTATAGCACTGAATGCCTCAAAAATCTACCACATAGAAGGCCATGAAATGGTTATGAATATACCGGCTGATGCCCGAGACACAGTTTTGAAATATACCTATTCTGGTGGAGAGGTACATGCAGAGGGTATGGCAAAGCACTACCCAACTGGCTTAACCATTTTACCCATATTTGACCATTATCTGCATTACACAGAAAACAGTGCACAACCTATATAATTCATGGTATGATATGTAATATATGTCTGTGTCATCTGATATTTGCTGATGATGTCATAAATAAAACCACAAGAGAAGCAAGAGCTTTGTAACAAGTGACTTTAAAAACCCAGCTTTAAAAATCTGTCACGAAGCCAAGCTCCGCAGATCAATAAAGCACACCGTGGCCTCTTGAACTAGTGACACGGATGCTGGAATCTCGCAAATTTGTATCTGACTTAGACACACCCTAGGTGGCCTTGTCGAGATGTTCACCCGGGTCGAAGGCCCAGAGAGCCAAAGAAATTCACCAGGAATTTAAAACCATTGATCAGGGGTGCTTGCGGACTGGGCTGCATTCAGCCCATCAATGCAGTGTAAGCACCAGCACACACACACACTAGGGGGCAGTGAGCACACTTGCCTGGAGTGTTGGACAGCCCTGCTCATGATGCCCAGTGAGCAGTTGAGGGGTTTTCTAATCCTTCTGTCTTTGGTGCGTGCTGCCTTCTATCCACTGCCTCTAAACTGTGTGCTATGGTGATGTCCATACGGCCGGTATAGCACGCAATACATCAATATGACCGTCCCAACTCCTGGGGCTCTATGATGCGACACATTTCAAACTCTTCCAACAGTTCCAACTGCAGAACCCTTCTCTCAGGCAAAGGATGCTACCCACACAACAGCACAAGTCAGAATGGAACGCCTGGACAACAGGTTGATGTGTAGTTAATTAGGTACGGGGATGAGGCCCGTCCCTTCGTCATATGCATAGCTGAGCATGAAACTCGGATCATTCACATGTCTCATGATGTTAAACCTACGCACCAAGTTTCATTCCTGTTGGCTGATTCCTTTTGTCGGTGATGAGTGCATATATATTTCTATGCTCTGCTCCTCTGTGATTCTCTACTTAGCATTTACACTGTGATGGTTAGCACCTGTAGTCTGGAAGGTAGTGCAGAGCAAGTTTTTCATTGTGCAGTGCAGCTGCTTGTTTTTCTGTGCGTATGCCAATCAATCCTTGCATCTTGAATCTTAAATACACTAGATTCAATTTTACACCACCAGTTTCAATTCCTCTTCATCTGAATTGGTTTTCTAAAAGCGCTCCTTTCTGTAGCATCACTTCAGCGATCTTTTTGTTTTGGCTCTTTGATCTTAGGATTGATTTTAGTCCAGTTCGGTCCAAGTGGTGACCATATACCCTCAATCAGAGCATCATGTCAAAATAAGGAGGAAATGGACATGAACTGATACTCTCTGTTTTCCTCAGATAAGCTGTCGGCATTTAGAGGGTGGTAAACCATCTGTGGCGGAAGGTGGGATCAAAGGATGCATATGGATTTCAATGGGGAAAACTTTTCTAGTCACTCCTGCAGTTTTTAATGAATAAAATAATGATTAAAAAGTTTGCAATTTGTGCTTGTCTGCCAAACTTCCGATTTCCCTCTCTCTAAAGATGGCAATAAGGATGCACGTCACGTTTAAAAACAAGGATCCATTCCGTTCACGCACTGTATTTGCACTAATTTAAATTCAAGAACACCACCTCATACCCAACACACGTACCGCACACACCCTTTGCACATAGTGTGCCCTCTCTCTCTCTCTTCCTCTCTCTCCCTCCCTTTCAGTCTCTCCCTTCCCCCATTTTTCTCTCCATCTTCGTCTCTCTCTCTCTCTCTCGCTTTCTCTCTCTCGCTCTCTCTCTGTCTGTCTCTCTCTCTATCTCTCTCTCTCTCTCTCGCTCTCTCTCTCTCTCTTTCCTTCCGTTCTTTCTCTGTCTCTGTCTCTCTCTCTGTCTCTCTCTCTCTCTCTCTCTCTCTCTCTCTCTCTCTCTCTCTCTCATTAATGGCTTTTGATATGATCTACTGTAAGCTTTGAGATGTGTTGTGAAAGCCGTGTGCAGGCTCTCTGCCTCTCCCTCTGCATGTTGGGAGCTTCAGCTGAACCTCATTTCAGGCTGCTGCGTGCAGCACTCGGATGCATGAACGAGCTTCTCTAAATAAAGCCAGTTTCATTGACACGGTGAGCAGCACAACTCTCCACGCTGTCGCTGGGCAGAGCTCAAGCCCCGCCCCCTGAGCTGGGATTGGCTAGTAGAGTCACTCATCTGCTCTTTGACTGACTTATAATTTCTCCCTCCTGTGCTGGAATTGGTTGGTAGTTGAAACATAAAAAAGGGTGAATATGAAGTACTAGCCAATCATATCAAGGGAGGCGAGATGCTGCTAATCAATCCCCATGGCAAGAGGGCGGGGTTTCATGAGGGTTTCCCAAATCTGTTGGGAAACAAATAAAGTAAGTAAAAACTTAATAAATAATAATAATTAAATAATAAATAAATACATAAATAACGAAACAAACAACAACTATTATTATCTTTAATTTTGTTTTTAATTTATTTATTTATATATTTATTTATTCATCATCAAAACTGCTTATCCATCAGATTTAATATACTGGTATTCTTATGTAATTGTTTAATATGTTACTTTAACCTATAAGTTATATTTGTAGTAATGCTCTAATTTATTTATTTATTTATTTATTTATTTATTTAGTTTTTTTTTTTTTTCGATAGTTACCATAGTTCCTTCATCAAATCATGTCTTCCTGTCATGGGATTATTGTTGTTCTATAAACCTCTCACTATGATTCTTATAATGTTACTGCTGATATTAAATACTGCTATTTAGGAAGTCTGCGAATATAATGCCACTGGGAGGGAAGATAGAGGCTACCAGGTACAATAAATGATGATTCATTTAGATGATACATTTTGCTAACACAACATGGCAGATATTTTGGAATGGAGCTGTAGAGGTTCCTAATGGTGTCCTGTGATAATCCATCCCATGCAGCTTGAACATCCTCACACAGTTCCTGCAGATGGTGCGGTAGGGTTGGAGGTGGAATGACACCGGGCCTTCTGGACATGTGATGCTTGACATGGTGCATGACAACTTGGTGCTGACCACGGTGCCTCCACACACGGATTTGTTGGTCGTCCCGGCCAAGACAAAAGTGGGACTCGTCACTGAAGATGACCCGCTGCCATTCTGAGTCACTCCATGACAGTCTGGCACGACACCACTGCAGTCTTTGGTGACGGTGACGTGGTGTTAAGGACAGTCATTGTAACAGTCTGTGTGCATGTAGTCCTGTGTGGTGCAGCCGTCTGCCAGTGTGCTAACACTAACAGGAAGACTCATGCAGGACATTGCTGCTCACCGAATGTCCGCAATCATGGCTGTTGAGTCAGTCAGGTACAGTGATAAGACCCATCCTTACGTGTGTGTGTGTATGAATATATACACATGTGGGCTGATTAAAAAAAGCTTAATTATTGGAATAATCAAATTAATATTATTGTTGGTATCAGTAAATAACGCTCAGCAGTTTGTCTGGTGCTCTATTTCTGCAGAGATATGCCCTATTGGTGGACTATCGAATGTTTTAAAGGACATCAGTGTCCCAGTCCACTCACTCATCCAGCATACTATCACCTCTGCTCTCTTCTGGCTTCATATCATGTTAGCTTTTAGATGCCTCTCATATTCCCTGCCTTGCTGAATCAAAAGTGCTGGCATTATTCTGAGTTTCAGCCCGCTCCCTTGGAATCCCACATGAAATCTAGACCTCCCGTGTTGCTCTCTTTCATTCTAGCAACATCTTCAGGCATCACTTTGCACTTTGAAGCAATGTTCCACCTTTTTTTCTTGGGCTTTTTGGAGTTTTTAAAATGGTGTTGGTGTTCTGGTTGTGAAATGCGTGCTCATAGAGAAAGATCCAATGAAAAAAAACAACAATGCCTCCCATAGGCCCCTGCATTGAGTTCTGGGTTTAAAAAAATGATCACAACATTACACAGTTCACTACATCATCCACAGGTTCCTGTATGAATTATGAATGAGTATTTTGACACGCTCAGTTATTTTTTTTTAGTATAAAATCATTATTGGCTCATTGATTGATGGCTAGTTTTCTTCCTGGGCTAGCTTAAGTTGCTCGCGTTCCGCCTGAGAGAGCCTGGAAATCAGGACATATAGAAATGCATCGCTGCCCACAACGTTTCAACACGTGTGGAGCCCCAGGTGAGTGATAAGACTACACTCATTCAAGCCTGTTGTAGATAATCATGATATGGAATAATAGCGCAACTGAGAATTGTGTGCTGCTGCAATAGAAAGCATAAACAGAGAAATAGAAAAATCCAACATAGAGGGTCTTAGTATTATGGTGCTGAACAGCTTCTGGGCAACTTGCATAGGTCTATGAATAGGTTATGATCTGGTAACTATAAAGACCATAGCATAGGACTGAGTTTTTCCTCTAAGAGTGCAAGTGAAGCTAAAGCGTTCCAGCTAAAAGCCTAATATGCAGAGTCACCAGAATCCCAAACCCAGGCCTGTACTGTTCTCCTGGTATATGCCAGTGTTTAAACCCTGTTTCTGGAAACCCACTGACCTCCATTTTCCGGCTTTTCCTGCTACTTCAACTCAGCCATGGGCTGCTAATGAGCTGGTTAGTTGGATCAGAGGTGTTGGGAGCAGGGAAACCAATATAAGGTGCAGGACAGTGGACCTCCAGGACCAGGGCTGAGCAGCACTGGTACACACATGTGCTGTCTCAGTTGAGGAGATTGTGATGACAAATGACTCCTCTGGCCATGTCACTTTTCTCTGTAGACCAGTGCCTGTGGTTTTAGGGGCATTCATCTTTCTAATGAGGCGTTTATGCACTGCAAGCCTACCGTATCCCTCCCTACGACAAGCTGTGGTCTTGCTGACACAGTCGGATCATGTGCTGCATTGGCGTTTGGAGTCACCTGAGGAACAGTTGCCCTTACATATCACACTTACGCCTGATCAGCACAGTCACATAATGAGTTCTTTCCTTCACAGTTTCAGTCACATTGTTTTATATGACACAGATTGCGGTATCATTGTGGTATCATGGATCCCACCCGTCTGGTAAGCATGTTTATCCGTTATAGGAGAGGGGAACCTTCTTAAGCTGAGCTTTCTGGATCTTTTTTTTTTGTTTTAATGTTGCAGCTTTCACAGTCATCTACACCTCAGTTCATCTTTGTAAACAAATCTTGATTTTGCTTATAGCCTCCATGTGAGTAATGAAGCCTACGGATGGTGTTAGTTTTACTATGCTGTACTATATGCACTATGGATGGTGCAATATGAACACATGCACTCTAAAGGGAGCTAAATGAAAGACGGCATGCACAGAAGTGTGTTCTCTTGATGTAGCAGGATTTCTTAACACGGTTGCTATAACGATGTTGGTGGTTCTCACAAGAAACTTAGAAAAGCCAAAATTCCTGTCCATAGTTCAGCTTTCCTAGAATTCTCAGAATCTGTCCTGGTCCATAGGTTAGCATTACTGGGATCCCCAGGAACTGTTTGGTCCATAACTCAGCATTACTGGGATTCTCGGGAACTGTTTGGTCCATAATTCAGTATTACTGGGATTCTTGGGAACTGTTCGAGTCCATAACTCAGCATTACTGGGATCCCCAGGAACTGTTTGGTCCATAACTCAGCGTTACTGGGATTCCCAGGAACTGTTTGGTCCATAACTCAGCATTACTGGAATTCTTGGGAACTGTTTGGTCCATAACTCAGTATTACTGGGATTCTTGGGAACTGTTCGAGTCCATAACTCAGCATTACTGGGATCCCCAGGAACTGTTTGACTCCATAATTCAGCATTACTGGGATCCCCAGTAATGTAATCCCCAGTAATTAAGTAGTGGTTGGTGTAGCTCAGCGGACAACACCACTACCCAGTAAGGAGCCACCACCACGTGTGGGAGGCTGGGGTTCATATCCCGGTCTGGGTAACTATGCTGTGCTACACCAATAGGAGTCTTTGGGCAAGACTCCTAACACTACCTGTGCCTACCTGTGATATGAATACCCTTGTAAGTCGCTCTGGATAAGAGCGTCAACTAAAATGCCGTAAATGTAAATGTAAATCCCCTACATGTTTTGGTCCATAACTCAGCATTACTGGGATCCCCAGGAACTGTTTGGTCCATAATACAGCACTACTTGGATTCTCGAGAACTGTTTTGGTTCATAACTCAGCTTCACTGGGATTCCCAGGAACTGTTCTGGTCCATTATGCCATTGTTCAGTGGAATTCGAATAGGTCGGGTCTAACACTCAACTTTACTGGAATTTTTAATATTCATTCTGTTTGATAACTCAGCTTTACATGAATCCTCAGGAATGATCCATAATTAAGCTTTACTGGAATGGTGTGGGACAGTTTCAGTCCATTACTCTGGTATACTAGAATACTCAAGAACAGTACTGGTCCAAAACTCAGCTTTATTGAAATTCTTAGGAATATGCCTGACCCATAACACAGCCTTAAAGAAAATTTTTAAAAATAATGTCTGACCCGTTATTCGGCTTTCCTAAAATTTTTCGAAATGGCTCTAGCCCATAATTCAGCTTTCCTGGAATTCTTAGAAACAGTTCCGGCCCATAACTCAGCTTCAGCTGGCTTAACATAGTAAAGAGCATACAGTTAATGCAAAAACACACTGCTCCTGCTAGCTCCCACTAGCTAGCTAGCCTCAGTCACTCACCTAAAGCCACCAAACAAAAGAACCCTGCCTTTCAAAATAAAAGTCCCTGCAAATGAACTGAGCATTAAACTCCCTAACAAACTGTTAGGTAGCCATGTCTTAGAGTTTCAACAAAACATGGAATTTGACCAATTTGCTTTTGCTCATATACAGGGGTTGGACAATGAAACTGAAACACCTAGACCACAATCATTTATTAGTATGGTGTAGGGCCTCCTTTTGCGGCCAATACAGCGTCAGTTCGTCTTGGGTATGACATATACAAGTCCTGCACAGTGGTCAGAGGGATTTTAAGCCATTCTTCTTGCAGGATAGTGGCCAGGTCACTACGTGATGCTGGTGGAGGTTCGTCCTTCTTGGTGGTATGCTGAACATTACCCTGGATAGGCTCTTGATACATCACAAAGACTGCTTGCTGTCTTGGTCACAGATGTGCAGCAAGACGTGTGCCCAACAGTTTTAACTGAAAGTATGTCACCCATTGTTGTCTGGCAGTGATTTTGAGCAGAAATTACCTGCTAACTGAGAACCTTCACACACACACTGCTCTTACTGGTGCAATATGCTAATGAAGATTGGCCAGCCAGGCTGGATTTGCATGAGACCTCCCACACACTAAAAGGACAGGGTTTCAGTTTCATTTCTACCCCCTGACAGTATGTGCCTGCATGCATTTGAATACTGTGACCTTAGCAAAGAAGGAGATGCAGGTAAGACGGCGTTTTAACTGAAAGCCCTATTTTGTCTGGCAGTGATTTAGAAATGGCTGGTTGGTGCTATCTGACCAGCCAGGATTGCAGGCAGGTCACTTCTAGCCTGACAGTAGCCACTAATACTGTACCAGCAACCCACACCCCAGCCGTATGTGCATCGGTCACCTGTCACTATGCAACTGTGCTACAGGTAAAGTCTCTCCTAATGCAAGTTTGGTGTTTCACATGAGTCACATGAGCCAGGTTCACGATGCTACAGCATTGTTAAAAAGATGGTTATTCCATAATAGCGTTCCTTAGGGTATCACATTTCCGTTATGTATTTGGAGACACATCCAGAGCGATGCATTTTAATTGCAGCACAAGGCACTACATTTCAGTTGATGTTCTTGTACGTGCAGGACTTGGATCTAACATTGGATAGAAGAGCACTAACCAACCCTAGCGCAGTAGTCGAGAAACTACCAACCAATCCTGCCAAAGAAGCCGGCAAACTACTAGCCAATTATAGTGTAGGAGGTGCTAAACTACCAGCCAATCCCCGTGCAGGGGGGCGGGTTTCTTCTTTCCTGAACCTGGAGCAGAAGCGCTGCAGCCCCGCAGAGGAATTGTGGGTGTATTTTTTTTTGCCAGTCTGGTCCGCGCCCTCATAGCAGCACACGGAACGGAATCACGCCGACTTTGGCGCGCGAGAGCGTTCCTCCAACCGGGAGCCGCGTCAGCCGTAGCGGAGCGAGCAGTTCACAGCACTTTTTTTTTTTTTTTGGTTTGGTTTGGGAGGTGGAGGTGTGGAAGAGATATTCCGGGGCGCCGAATTTGATTGGGTGTGATCATGCGAAAGCCGGACGACTTTGGGCATTCGTTTTGGGCTGAAAGTGCGGCTGACCAGCGCACGTGCGCGGATGTGTGTACGTCGGACTGCGCCTTCTAGGAGATTTCATCCGTCTGATGCACGCGGGGTGGATTCTCGTCAAGGACGTCGTGCATGTGCGCGCGCTTGTGTGTATGCGTGCGTGCATGCGTGTGTGTGTGGCTGTGTGAGCGTGTACGAGAGAGAGAGAGAGATAGAAAGCACCCGGCAATGACTCAGAGCTAGCTTAGCTCGTGCCCACTTTCAGCAACACACACTTCGCCCCTTTTATTTTTTGACAGACGCTGCTTGTTCGTGTGTGCGCGCGCGGGCAAGTGTGCGTGCCTGCCTGCCTGCCTGCCTGCCTGCGTGCGTGCGCGTGAGTGAGTGAGTTGTGTGCGCGCGAGCGTGTGTGTGTGTGTGGATGTGTGTGTGTGGATGGAAGTGCCAGACTCAAGGCTAAATAAGCTGCTGCATGGCTCGGACAGTGCGTGCGTGCGCGCGTTTGGGACGGAACTAGCTGAAGAAGAGGAAAGTTAGCAGACGCTCCAGTCTGGCGAAGAAAGAAGACTGCAAAGAAAGGTAAAAGCAATATTGCTCTCTTCTTTCCTTCCTCCCTTCCTTTTTTTTGCCCCATTTCTGAAAGACTTGCCAGCATCCCCAGGTGTGTGTGTGTGTGTGCGCGCGCGTGTGTGTGGTGCGCGCCTACAGTGTGCGCGTGTGCGCGCGTGTTGAAGAATAATTTGACACCCTGCATATTCTTACCGACACGCTAATTTTAGCCGCGGTGTAATTCAGTTCCTTGTTCTTTGCCACTAGCAGAGCTTGAAAGGTCAATTTTGTCGGAGACTTCACGTAGTTAATGTTAATATGCATATGTGCGCCGCATAATGGGATATCTGTGTAATCTGTGGCTGTATTAATGAACGCACGAGATTTGTGAAACGGTGACTGATATCGTCTCCCTGCAGTCTTGACAGCATTAACCAAAAGCAATGTTCAGTGTTTTGTTAGGCAGTGTGGGTCTATGATATGATAAATGGCCGCTGTTTCAGTATAGCCTGATAGTAAGTAATGGGTTTCAGCACGACGGACAGTTCCAAAAACGGTTTCAGCGCTACGGGCAGCTCCAATGGGCTTCAGCACCGATGGGGTTTAGAGCCACGAGCATTTCTGATAAGGTTCCAGCACCACGGACAGCGCCAATGGGATTCAGCACCAGGGACAGCGCCAATGGGATTCAGCACCAGGGACAGCGCCAGTGGGATTCAGCACCAGGGACAGCGCCAATGGGTTTCAGCACCTCGGACAGCTCCAGTAGAAGCCCTGTTGGCTTTTTGTACTGTTCCGTTGAGCAAGTGGCTGTCTGGCTGGAGCTCTTTGGGATTTTGTTCCACTTTTGTCCAGAAGGTATTACTCAAGTAGTGCTGCTGATGGTGGAATAGTTAATGGTCATTCGTTATACTGGCTGTTGGCATTAATAAATGGTGTAGCTATAGAACATAGATCACTTTAATGCACCATCTCTGAATGAATCTTTTTCTTTGCCTTGTGAGCTGCCACTTCTGGTCTTAGTCTGGAGGGATAATACGTGGCCCTTGGCATGTGTTAAGTGGTTCTAGTCATAGAAAAGATGAATTAAAATACTTTATTATTATTATTATTATTATTATTATTATTATTTAGATGAAATATAAAATCTCCCTCACTTGCCCACATTATTATGAACTGAGCACAAAATCTGGAATCAGACAAGCATGATTACAGATCCTGATGATGTTTTGAAGGTCATGTCTGGCAGAAATCTGACAGCCTTTAATATTTGCTATGTGTTGCAAACACCCAGTGATTAGTGGTGTTGTCAGGATTGTGATGGCCCTTACTACTGAGACACTCAATACTGAGCTTGCTTGCCAAATATTGACGGACTGGCACATGAAGAAAAAACGGGGGGGGGGGGCTACATTTGTTAGACTACAACGTGAACTACAGCAGACATTAGTCATCTGTGTCCTTGTGCTTGAATGCTTCAGATTTCCTCAGGTATCGTCGGCTTGATTTGTGCCACGCCCAGTCAGTGCCAGTTTCAACATGCAGACAAACTCATGTCTGGGGGTGTTTCTCCACGGCACATTCAAAAGGTAGATGTGACCATGTGCAGCCCTATTTCTCATTTCTCTAAATCTCATTTCTCACAGCTGGATCTGTGATAATAACCACCATTAATCATTTCATTGTGTATTTGGTCATTTTATGCAAATCTGCAGTGCCTAATCGGCCAACTGCCATGCTGGTGGCAATGACACAGAAGAGAACCCCTGAGTGCCATTAGGTGTCTAGAGTAGGTACCAAAAATCATGAAGCTGGGACCTTCAACATTGTGAAAATCACCAATGGAGAAAAGCACAGCTCCAGTTTTGTGGTGTCAGGTTCCTCTGCATATAAATGTATTAATGTACTGGAGAGACTTGTCTAGTTCATAGACTTAACTAGCCAGATTTCCTCTGCCGCTATGCCAAACAACTGGTCTGTGTGTGTTTGTGCGTGTGTGCCTTTGAGCAGAAGATTACGTGTGGATTTCTGCTGAAGGTAAGCAGTTTTTGAAGCAGCTGTCAGATATTCCTCTATCTTTACCCCTATAGCCAGCATTCGGCTTCTCTCTCTGTCTCTCTCTCTCTCTCTCTCTCTCTCTCTGTCTCTCTCTCTCTCTCTCCCACTCACAGCATGGAGAGTCCCTCAGCATGACTTGTTCCCTCTGTCAGCACACTGGGAATTAGAAAGTGGGAGTCTATTACTGGGCATAGGGTGACCGCGAGGCACGATGGCCCACACAATATTCCTTAGCCTCTGTTTCCATCCAACACCATAGACACCGTCGCAATGGCCCAGTGCAGCCACCCGTGCCCCTGTCCTGCTGAGAGCCGCTGATGGATTGTCACTGTCGTAACAAAACCCAATTCTACAAAATGCTTTATAGAGGGATGGAAAAAAAACATTCTTAAACCGTTAAGCCTTACGCATACATATGCGGGTGCAAACTTCCTGGGGTTCCTCACTCTCATAAATACGTCACTTGCATGTCAGTTACATAGTAGTTACAGAATCCTTTATATGAATTACTGAAGCTAAAGATTAATAACTGAATAATAAGCCTAAGCTAACTTTAATATCCTGTGAATGTTAGTAACCATGTATTAACATTGTAATAACACATTAATGCATTAAATAGTCTCCACTAAAGCTTTTATTTAGGTTTTTAAACATTCTGTACTATTTGCCCTTCAGACCATCAATGTAGCATAGTAATGCATGCTGAAGCCCTGATGCCCACTCGTTGCTTCAATCGCTAGGACTACACCCACCCCATTTAATTACAGCTACTAAATAGGGAGTTCCAGCTATCACTTTCCTGGCAAAGGTTATGTCCTCTGAAAGCCATGTCAAGATTTTCATGAGCTCTGAAATGATACTGTATATCTGATTTATCAGATTTTTTTTTTTTTTTTTTTTAATTGGACACTCTGTCTAATAACCTACATTAGATCTAACAACACACATGTGATTAATCACCATTAACTACATAATAAATTGGTCAATTATTTAAAATCCTATGACAGCCCTTATGTTACTATAACAAGATTTTTATTATCATAGAATTTTGACTATTTCTGTTGGACCATTTGCCATTAACTATTTCGAACATGCAGTAGGCCATTCTCTTTAGGAGATAGGGCGCAACAAACAAGCAAGTCGAAATTAAGTCACAAAGTTTTGATATGACAGTGATAATATTACACTATAGATATAAGGTAAAGTTAATCTTGAATTAAAATGACTTTTAATATATATTTTTAATTGAAATGGTCATTCAGAACTATCAATCAGTTTATTAATACATATTTATTTGTATAGCGCTTTTTACAACCAATGTTGTCTCAAAGCAGCTTCACAGACAATTGATCTGTTTGTGTGAATTTCATGATTAATGGGCCAATAAAAATGGCCCAAAGATCACTTGGAGAATGTCTGGTTCCATTGACTCTCCTGTAAAATCGCTATTTTGTTTTTCTTTGGACAGTGACGATATAAAAAAAGACTGAGCCTCGTTAACTGACCATTCTATATAGAACCTTTTTTGAGAATTGCTCTGCAATGGTTCTGCTATTACTATAATACAGAAGAACCATGTACAGAACCACAAACAACACATTCTCCATAAATCTTAAGAATCATTTCACTATGCAAATGCCACGAAGATGTTTTTTAGGTGTTCATGGGTTTACATAGAGTCCTTAAAGAACCATCTTTTATAAGAGTGCACTCTCAGAGCTTTTAATATTACCATTATAACAGTGTTAAGATCCTTATTTTTGTTGAGTGTGGATTAAGCCCTTAAAAATCCCTTCCTACAGCGCATATATTATACAGTGATTGCACTGACTGTAGTGCGAGCAGTTATTATTATTTAGTTATTGTATAAGTTATTTTTATTATTATTAATAATTACAGAACATATTCTTAAGTAATTGAGCTGTGTATGTTTGGTCCTGGCCATTAGTGTATGCAGTGAAGAGGTTAAATGATTGTAGCCCAGCTGCATGAGGAACCTTACCTACCACACTTTGGGGAACCTCTTGTATATTGTGTTTTAGCTACCTGAGCTCACCTGTTTCGACTCATCAGTGTCAGAATAGACATAAGCAGCATGCAGTGTGTGTGTTGTGTATTGTGAATTGAGAACCAAGTTCTTCTTTGTTTGGGGTTCAGTTCTACAGACACACCTGCACCTACATCCACCAGAAGGAGACACATACTAGATGCTTTGAGTTCAATAATATTCTCCAATAACATACAGGCTTATGACCCACACTATCACCATAACGGATAGGTTCACACTTTATTGGCTGAGTCTACAAGTAAATAAACCCAAGATCAAAGCAACGACTTGCAACAAACTTTGACCTTGAGATTCATCTAAGTAAGTCACAGCAACTACAGTAAATAAGGTCTCATTTAACAAACAACACAGCCGAGGTTACTGATGGGTTACTGATCCGATAATGGAGCATATTGAAAGCAATTGATTTGTTGACCAGTTGACTCGGTGTAGCAGGCAAATAGATACAACATCATTCTATGCCTAAAGTAGACAGATGTTCACACTGCTGGGGAAAAGCTTTAATCAGAAATGGTATAGTCATACTTCTAAGGGTCTCAGGTCCATAGGCAGACAGATGGTTCGCAAATGGTAGAAATTCAGCACTATTGAAAGGGCACACTGTAGAAACCTCAAACCAGCGCCAAAAACCCTAGGGTGGCAGCTGAGCATCTGCAGGCATCTCTTGCAGTTTATAAAGTCGGCCATAAATAAATATTGAAGAAGATTGTTGTTTATGGGAGGTTGCCACAGAGGTTACCGGTGTGGGGGTGCTTTGCTGCCTCAAGGCCTGCATGGCTTGCAATCATGCCCTTAGAATTTCATGGTATTGTTCCTATATGTGACCTCTGTGTTTCGAGATGTGTGTGGAGCATCAAGTTGTGAATGTAAAGAGTTAATAAACATTGTTTTGGTGGAGCCAGTGTAGGGACGCTAGCTTGCTCAGTGGTTGTTTATTTTAAGTTAAATGTCTCAATAAAGCTCTGGGACTACTTGTTCTGTTAGTGGCTGACACCGCAGTCAAGCAAAGCTAAATCCACGGCTAGGGACAGAATGTCCCAAACGTTCTCCTAAACTGCAATCATGTCCACTGCGGAAAATGGTAGTGAATACAGTTTCTCAGATCACAGAACAGTTTACTGCTCCCCGGTTGCATAAATGGTGGGGGCCTACTAAGAGTATCCGTTGATTCATTCGTTGAGAATTTGAATGTGTGTAACTTACTCAAGTCCATTTACTCTAATGTCAATTGCGTTCATCCAGTGTTCACAAACCCGACAGATCTGCCAGGGAATATGATGTTGCTTTGTTGCAACTCAGCACGACTAAAGCTAGGTAATCTCTCTTAATGAACAAAATACTCTGTCAGCTAAATCTATTGAGTCCCACAGTGCACAGTCATGCTGCTGTATGGGCCACTCCATTCTCCCTGTCCCCCCAGTGGACATGCTATCATGATGGTACACTGGCCATTCTCAGTGCATGCTTTTAGTCAGCATAATAGTCTCCTGTCTTTGCCAGAGCCCACCCAACATTACTGCTATGGAGATATTGGTACATCTCTGAGCTAGTCTAGTGTCTCTTGCTAATTATTCCACAAAGTATGCTACCGTATGTGACATCGCCCTTCTTTATATTGTCCTCTTATCCACCTGGGTAAGGTTAAACATAGCTACCTCACTTTAACATTCTGTTGATACGTGCCAACGTTGTTGTTGTTAGCAAGCCTGGTGCATCTGTTAATGGATCAACGGACGGTTTGGCCATATTTCATACAAGGCAAC
This sequence comes from Prochilodus magdalenae, assembly GCA_024036415.1. Taxonomy (NCBI): domain Eukaryota; kingdom Metazoa; phylum Chordata; class Actinopteri; order Characiformes; family Prochilodontidae; genus Prochilodus; species Prochilodus magdalenae. The sequence goes on from JAMWET010004969.1 coordinate 106,428, forward strand.
ACAGAGCTTAGGAATATTGTGGATAAATTAAATATTGCGAAAAATTAAGGAGTCTGTGTATAAACCAAAACACTGTGGCAATGGCAAACAGAAGTCCCAAAATATGCAATAACTGAAGGAGATTTGAAATAAAGCAGACTGTTTTATGTCACAACCTTGTGAATTAGTTTATTATATTGATTATTGATTGCTTATATTCCCGCTTTATTAATTACTTCTTAATTGCTCTCTTAATTCTTTTGCCATTTTGCTTGTTTAAGTTGCTTGTCAAATAGTTTGATTTACGTTAAATTTTCCAGATTAAAATCCATTTTCATTTCTTTTATAGTCCCTTAGGATGTTAATGCTTGGCTTTCTTAAATGTATATCTAAGTGTAAATAAAGGTTTCTGGTTGATTGATTGATTGATTGATTAAATGGGACAAAATACTTCTTAAAGAAATGAATTTCAAATAAAATCTATTCTGAATGTTTCAATATTTTGAGTGAAATGTTCTAAAATAATTGAATTTGCTTATGACTTTATAGCAAAGTACACCATTTACAGCCAAAATGACAAAAGCCTATTGGCAAGGTTGGTACCTGTTGGCCTGGTTTATTGTTGGTCAACTTTATAAAATTATTTTGAATTCAGAGGAACTGTTGGTTTATTGCTCATCCAGAACATTTACATCCAGGCTTTTAGAGATACTGTGTTGCTAATTTGCAGCCATATTAAAAGTGTTGGCCTGCCAGTGTTAATGGAGCTGCGGTTACAGTTCAAAAGCCATACATCTTTTTTTTTCCACCACGTAAATCCCAGTGAGCCTCTATTAAATTCAGGTTCACTGTCCGCTTTGTTACAGCTTCCATCGTTTCCGGAGCCTCCCTTTCAATTTGTCCAAGAAATCCACAGGAATATTTGTCCACACACCAAAGTTCAGTTTTAGAAGTTGGTTGCATTCATGCACAATTCCAATTACCGTGTCTAAATTTAGACTTGCCAGTCCATTAAACATTTACTTCATGTCACAACTTGTACATTGTCTATAAACAGGCATCTTCTTCCCGGAGTGTTGTTGGCAGTTGGGCGATGATGGTGTGCTGCATAATTAAAGGCTTAGGAAGTAGCATTCGTACCACATAAGTCTGGCTTGCAGGAGGATTTCACAGGTAATTTAGTCAACACATCACACGCATGTCTCAGCTCATTTGAGGCAGACTGGGGAATAGACTTTCGACAGTGTGAGACATGCACTAATCAGCTTTGCAAGTACTAGATCCTCATTTAGAGACAGAAATGTCATTCTTTGTGATCATATTAGCCTAGTCCTCTACCCAGTAACATCATTTCTTCCCTTTTTAAAACCTCCCTGTCTTCCTTTTTAGGAAACCCTTGACCAATAATAACTGAAAGCTATATGACAATTACTGGTTTTAACATTCAGATAGAAACATTCAGATTCAGGTGTTGGATTCGATTTGCTCAAACAAGTTTTCGGTTAACCCTCATGGTGTAAAGGTAAAACATTTATTTCTCATTTTATTCTGATTTTTCACAATTCCTGCATGGTGTGGAGAGTCAGAATCTTTCACAGTCTGTCTCACTGTGCATCTAAAAAAGATAGATATATACTTTATTGATCCCAGAGGGAAATTCAAGTGTTTTTTTTTTTTTTTTTTTAGAGATAGATAGATACTAAGGTGCATTTAAAAGCTCTGTCGCAGAAAGTTATTCCCACTGAACACAAAAAATGAGTCACCTTGTGTGTTTAAGGTGGTAGTAACTTCAAGATCCTGCAGATGGTGCTGCACGAGGAAGATGGCTCTATAAATCCCCGTGGGGTGTGAGTGACAGGATCCATAGATTGAGAAGAGGTGCTACAGTGCAGGGAATGTCTCGTTCCATGTGTGGAAAATGGCTCCAGAGCAGATGTTAATGATTGGGTAAAAGGACTGGCTGTATTTGGACATGGCCAAAGACCATAGTGTGAAGGAAGTAGCTGAATCTGCAGGTGTATGGAAGCGTACGGTCATAAAGGTCTACCAGCAGTGGCTACAATCCCAGTCTACAGGGAATTCTCCTCAGGATTGTGCCAGGGAAGGCCTCCACCAAATCTGGCCCAGCTGCGCAATTCATTGATGTAAGAGTGTCTGAACACTGATGTGGTCTACAACCAGAAACTTGTCCAATCAATGCCAAATCCAATCACAGCTATTATTGGTGCTTGTGGAGGTATTACATGCTATTAGGTATGTTTCAGTCACAGGTGACTTCTTTTTTGTTCATTGGACGTAGTTATGAATATGCTGCCAAATGCCAGAAACGTTGCTTTACGATAGATTTGAGACAATGATTATAGACTAAAATGTATTTTCAATTCATTCTTGATGAAGGAGGTTAGTGCAGGGTGTTGTACAGCAAAATCATGTCCAAATATATCAATTACCAAGTAAATTAATTACTAAGTACATTAATTACCAAATACATTAATTACTAAGTATATTAATTACTAAGTACATTAATTACCAAATACATTAATTACCAAGTAAATTAATTACTAATACATTAATTACCAAATACATTAATTCACCATCAATTTGGAATATAAATCTAAATATACTGTCATTGTAGACATTGTCAACTTCACTCACCATATAGGAGCACACTGTATACTTTATTTTTGTTCGCCCTGTTTTTTAATCATCAGGACCCCCACAGGACCACCACAGAGCAGGTACCATTTGAGTGATGGATCATTCTCAGCACTGCAGTGTGTCTGATCCTCACCTACCAGTGCAACACATACTAACACACCACCACCATGTCGGTGTCACTGCAGCGCTGAGAATGATCAACCTTCCACATAATACCTGCCCTGTGGTGGTCCTCTGGGGGTCCTGACCATTCAAGTACAGGGCAAAAGGGAGTTAACAAAGTATACAGGGAAACAGATGGACTACAGCCTGTAATTGTAAACTAGAAGAGCATCTATAAAATTGGCAGTAAATGTAGATACATAATAGAAGAACCAAATAAAGTGCTCAGCGAGTGTATGTTTTATAGCTGAGGCCTTTGAGAGCCTCTGAGGAGTGTATTTCTTGTGGTGTAGCTTTTAGAGGCACTAACTCTGCAAACATCTGGTTCCCATCACCGCCACCATTCTGATGCAGTACGTTTAACGGAGACGTGGAATGGAGCAGCACTGCAGTTACACTGATATGGTGGTAGTGGCATGTGTTGAGCTGGTATGAGTGGATCAGGCACCTTCACTCTGTTTACTGTCCAGTCTATTAGACACTCGCTGGTTTACCTTGTAGATGTAAAGCCCGAGGCAATTGCTCATCTGCTGCTGCATAGTTTGTGTTGGTCATCCTTTGGTCCATCAGTGGTCACAAGACAGTCCCCAAAGGACGCTGCCCACAGGATGCTGCCCACAAGACACTACCCACAGGATGCTGCCCACAGGATGCTGCCCACAAGACACTAACCACAGGATGCTGCCCACAGGACACTGCCCACAGGACGCTGTTGGTTAGAGTTTTGGTTGGTGGACAATTCTCAGTGTGTCTGATCCACACCAGTACAACACATGCCACTACCACCATATCAGTGTAACTGCAGTGCTGCTCCATTTATGTTAAATGTACTGCACCAGAATGGTGGCGGTGATCGGAACCAGACCACCATCACCATGTAGGTGTTGCTGCAGTGCTGCAATGCTGAGCATGATCCAACACCCACATGATACCTGCTCTGAGGCGTTGTGTATGCTTTATGGTTGAGTCCTCAGAGAACGTCATCAGAAGTTCTCAAACACATCAATATGAACCATCAATAAAATGCCTTCTTACTGTCCGATGAAAAAGCCTGAGATCTAACACAAACATAACACGAGGGTTAAACAGTTCTTTACTGACTCAAATCATCATTAGCTGGAATATCTGCTGAGCCCTACTCCCCTCGCCCTTCCTTTCGCCTCCTCTGATCTCTGCTATCCTCATCTCTACTCGGCCCTCCACCTACATCTTGTCTAATGTGCTCTCTTGACCTTTTTCACTTCTCCTTTTTCTTCTTCTTATTCACACCCTCTTCTTTCCTCTCGCTTCCGTGTTCCATTACCCTGTCCCTCCGCCCCATGCCCCACTCTCTCTTGGCTTTTACTCACTCGCTTGCTCCAATCTCCATATATCAGCAATGTAAACACATCGCTCTGAGTCCATGCTTCAAGAGAGCCTTCACGCTGGGTTTTCTTGCCTTTGGAGAATCTAAATGGCTATGAGCCTAATGGCCATGGATGGAACCCCATACTGTTCCTAATGCCAGTGGGCCACAAAGCATGGTGGTGTGGAGAGTGGCAGGCTTTGAATGACTCCTCAGTTAAACGCCAGCCAATTATCTCAATCACTGTTGTGTGAACGGTAGGGAGGGTTGTTTGTTGGCAGGACGTTAAAAATAGACACGTTTCGACTATGAGACATAACTGCGGACCGGCTTTGTAATTGGTTGTGTGTTTGATACCCCCGCTTCACGCCGGTGTATTTGAACACAGACGATTCCTTACAAGCGCTTGAACTACAAAGCAGTGAAGAACAATACAGCGTTCACACGGAGGCGAAGGTTAAGGAACAGATGTGTTTTTTTTTATTCATTGTTGCCTTCTTTGTGGATAAACTGGTGGATTAACTCGTGTGCAAAGCCAAATAATTGGGACCAGACTTGAAGACATTTGTATAAACCCAACAGGACTAAACCGCTCATATTAGATGAGGTCAGATTTGGACCACGTCAAGCTCAGGTGCAAGACAACTTGGATTTACAGTAGAGGTAATACAAACCTGGAGTCATGACACAAACCAGGACACATATATGCATTATCCGTATTATTATTCATAATCTATTTGTGTCATACTTGTATATATAACATCTGATTCATATGGCCACCAGCAACACCGACATGACATGACCACCATGCCACTGGTGGCATTTACATTTACATTTCAGACGCTCTTATCCAGAGTGACTTACAAGGTTATTCATATTACAGGTAGGCCAGTGTAGTGTTAGGAGTCTTGCCCAAGGACTCTTATTGGTATAGCTCAGCATTTGCTATCTAGACTGGGGTTTGAACCACCGTCTCCCACATGGGGTGGTAGCTCCCTGGTGGGTAGAGGTGTTAACCACTGAGCCACACCAACCACAGTTGGCATGTTAGTGTATGCTATGTTACAAGTGGATCAGACACAGCAGAGCTGCTGTAGTGTTTAAACACTGTGTCCACTCACTGTCCACTCTATTAGACACTCCTACCTTGCTGGCCCACCTTGTGGATTTACAATCAGAGACGATAACTCACCTGCTGTTGCACAGTGCAGTGTTAATCATCCGCTAGTTGGCTGCATAGCTTTGATTGGTGGACGATACTCAGTCCAGAAGTGACACTGAGGTGTCCAACAGCACTGCTGTCTCTGATCCACTCACACCAGCACAACACACGCTAACACATCACCACCACCACGACAGTGTCACTGCAGTGCTGATAATGAACAACCACACATATAATGCCTGCTCTGTGGTGGTCCTCTCGGGGTCATGACCATTGAAGAACAGGGTAATAGAGTATACAGAGAATCAGATGGACTACAGTCTGTAATTGTACAACTACAAAGTGCACCTGCATGGTAAGTGGAGCTGGTAAAATGGACAATGAGTGTAGATACCAGAGTAGGAAAAATTCAGCCTTAAATTGAGACTGTCTGGTCAGACTTAAAAACCTGAACTTCTCTGATTCAGATCTGATTAAAGCTCTTCAGGGGATCCGTGCACTGTGTCCGACTGCGAAGACTTTGTAGCATCCGCTTCTAAAAAAATAATGATGGGCTTTAAGGCACTGCAGACTGAGCACTGGGTTCAGGAGTCACACAGTGGTCATCCTGCATTTTAATATCATATGGCTGCTTATGACATGGTTTTGAGTCTGCAATGCATAGGATGTTCAACCCACCTTCTCAGATCCGTGTGCAAAATGTGACTCATCAATTACAGGGAAACTCTTGAAATCTGTTAATTGCTCACACATTCCAGGCCTGTACATGGGAAAGCAAATATGCAGTGATTAATGTGGGAATAGAAGGTTTGGTTGTCATGGGGTTGTTATGTTGTCATTTTTCATTTATCAGATTTCATTTTCCATCTGTTTTATACGACTCAGTAGAATTTGGGCTGTTATTAATTAGACGAAGGTGTACTATCGGGTCTGTGGCCCTTTTGTCTACTACGGAGTTCATTAGCATGCTCATTGGCATTGTAGCATCCTTTGTGTATGGCTTGTTTCCATACATGAGGTTGGTTTCCATAAAGGAATATACTTAGATCATAATATCTCATCATACCTATGGAACATCTGAGTTGTTGGTGATTTGTGTGCTAGCCAATGAGATTAGTGAACCAGAGTGACATACGATCCTGTGTTGTCTTGGTTTTGATGCAGAGCAGAGATGGAAGGCACATAGCCAGAAGGCATGCATGTATAGCTCTATGGGGGTGAACAGTGTGATCCCAAGTCTTCTGTAATGAGTATGTCACATTGAGTTCTCCTCAAGGTTCCCCTTCTTGTGAATACTACCTGGTATAAACAGACTGGCGTCAGAGTAAGCGAGGTCTACAGGCTTCGGTTAAGCTGGAGTTGAAGGAGTAAACGTTGGAGAATTGCTAAGAAGAGGTGGTTTTGATGTTTAGGTGCAATGGCGCATTCTACGTTGAGCAGCTGACTAGACTGTAGCCGGGTGATGGACAGGTCTATTTGGAGAGGCAGTATATCCATCCTCTCGTTCCACTCTGTAGTCCATCACGGTGACATCCAGTATCAGTTTGCGAAGTAGTCTTGTGTAGCCAGATGCCATCTTTTTGGGTTCGGAGTCTTTCAGCGTCTGCAATTCTTCATCTCCGTTCGACATGGATCATGCAGTCCATGTAAATTGTTCCAGATTCTGCTGGAATAACAGCTTCTCTGTTGCCCACAACATGAAGAGCTACAGGCTTGTGAATGTGGAATGTGTTTGAAAGTGGATTTCTTTCAGAAACCCTTGCCTACAGAAAACAGCCTGAGTTCCCAGGTTATTAGAACGACCTTGAATGCTGGCCAGCAAATTGATAAATGAAGCAAGCACCGAGGTATAATGCAACCATAATTAGCGATGCTAGTCACCGCTTCGTCCATTTACTGTATACATTACCTAATGGGCTAAATGTTGCCATGCTAAATTAAAGCCTAGTATGCTGGACGGATACTATCTTTCTTGTTCTGGACCTATGAATGTTGTTTACAGGTGAAGCTGCGTATGTGAATGCCACTTTACCATATGTTTCGCCCTTAAGCGGTGTTGCTTTCCGCATGAATCATCATCAAGCACATATGCATTGTGCACTTTCTGAACACTGCTTCTTAGTAGAGGGTGAACCAGCTCATTTCATTGCACCATTCATCTGAGTTTGCACAATAGAAACATCCTCAGTAAAGACCCGGCAACATCAATATGCAGGTTACCTCAGAAGTAGTGCCCACCTTAATCTAAGATACCATACAGAAGCGATACAGGACACAAAGTGAGTCACCTGTGACTGAAACATACCTATAAGCATGTGTTACCTCAATGAGCATGAATAGCAGCGGTGAATGGATTTAGCATGCAGTGGGAGTTTCTGGATGTAGGCCACATCAGTGTTCAGATACTCTTGCACCAAAGAACTGTGCAGTGGGGCCGGATTTGGTGCCTACCCTGAGGGGTATTTCCTGTAGACTGGGATTTTTAGCCACTGCTGGTAGACTCGTATGACCGTAGCTACTATCACTTTAAACATGAGCTTATAAAACTTCTCAGTAGAGGTGATAATTGAATGTCATGTTCCTAAGATGCCAATTATACATGCATAGCGAAGCAGCTAATCAAGATGACTTAAAGCAGCACTGGGAGTTAAACAGAGTTCGGCATGCTCAATGAAGGAAAACACATGCTTGTAGCTAATGGCATGATCTGTCAATCAATCATTCAATCAGGCAGTCAATCAATCAATCAATCAAAAGATCTTTATTTAAGCTCAAGTTTACATTGAAAGGGGAACCCTTAATTACAGTGTAGCCAAGAGCCACATGGAGGGTACAAATAGCACATTAAGTTTTCAAGGTAAAGCTAAAATAATTAAAAATAAATAAATATTTAATTAAGCACACACAAGCAATAAAAAAAACAAATAAAGATTTGGCGAAACAAAGATTGCAAAGTAGAGATAAAATAACCATAGCAGCATTGAACAAAATAAAATAAAATAAAATAAAATCAAAAAATATAAATAAATAAAATATTTAACTGAAACATTTACAAACAAATATAATAAGCAGAAATTAAACATTTAAAAACCCTAGTAGACACGAGCGAGTCAGGCTTTAGAGCACCTTGTACCTTGTTCCAGTTCTCTGGTGCACAGTGACTAAAGGCAGCTCAGCCCAGCTCAGTACAATCTCAGGAAACCTAGAGTAAAAGATCATCATCTGAGTGGGTTTTATTAAGTGATGTCAGTGTTTCGTCTTTCCACATAATAACTTTGAAGACTGAGCATTAAATTTCTGGACTCGTGTGCATGAGGACTAAACAGATCAGATTTCAGAGTTAGGATGTTCCTGTAGTGGTACCTGGTCCGTACCAAACCCCTCAGCCAGAAAGTGGCTTCTTGCTAGCTGTTGGGTGTTGACAGTCTCCCAGAAGTGCTGCTGTAAATAAGCAATTAATCTTCTTGTATCTTTCAATGACCTCACTTCCTGTCTCTGCAAGAGAGCATGGCTGATGCGTGAAATCACTTTTTGCTCAGCACTAACTTTTTCCGCATCTCCTTCAGCTATGACCCGGACGCCACATGGAGCCTCTGTTGTTGAAGCTCTTTCCAAATACCACTCTCTCTCTTTCTCTCACTCTCTCTCCCTCTTTCTCTCACTCTCTCTCTCTCTCTCTTTCTCTCGCTCTCTCCCCCCTCTTTCTCTTTCTCTTTCTCTCTCTCTCTCTCTCTCTCTTTCTCCTTCTCTCTCCTTCTCTCTCTCTCTCTCTCTCTCTCTCTCTCTTACTTTCTCTCTCTCTCTCTCTCTCTCTCTCTCTCTCTCTCTCTCACTCTCTCTCTCTCTCTCTCTCTCTTTCTCTCACTCTTTCTCTTTCTATCTCACTCTCTGTCTCTTTCTCTCACTCTCTCCCCCCCTCTCTTTCTCTTTCTCTCTTTCTCTCTCTCTTTCTCCTTCTCTCTCTCTCTCTCACTTTCTCTCACTCTCTCTCTCTCTCTCTCTCTCTCTCTCTCTCTCTCTCTCTCTCTCTCTCACTCACTCTCTCTCTCTCTCCCCTTTTTACTCACTCTTTTATTTCTCACATTCCTCTGTCATCTCTTCATCCCATTCTCATCTCTGATATCCTCTAGAGATGCCCTCTCAAACATGAGTCATAGCCTCATATTCATATTCCTATTCAAAGACCAGCTATATGTACGAACGCAGGCACAGAATGAGTCCTGATGCACATCACTATGCACCTGAATATTAACACTGGGAGTTACTTCACCTACTGCACACTTATCAGGCAAAGGGCTTGAAGTGAATGAAATGATGGAGCTGTCAACAAGCTCAAGACCAAACATAGTAATTGCGTTTCAGTGACATAGAGATAATGATGAACATGGATCGTGCCTGCAAATTCCGGCTCTATCACCGCACCTCTTTTGTGCTGGGTATTTTTTATCTGTGATTTTGAGACTTTAATCAGTGTTATTTAATTTTCTGGCACATATCTGAGACTTGTCTACCCACGTTCCGTGTGATCCTCCCACGTTGTCAACAATCTGCACTCAAATGCATGTGCATGAGGAAGCGAGGCCCAGTTTTGCAGGTTGTGTTTTGCTATGTGCACAGTCCATTGGTTCCAAATAGCCTGGCTTCATAGACACAAAAACACAACTACTACAGATAGAATGTTATGGAGTGTATTTTTAGCTTTAGCTTGCTTCACTTTAGAATAAATGTAAATACATGGAACTGTAAAATAGCACTCATGGAATTGTCCAGTCCACCTTAAAAACCTCCAAAATGGAACTTTTACAGGGGAATTAAACTGCTTTCTTAAGCTGCAATGGAGGTTAATGTAACTAAGCAAATTTGGGCCAGTTCTATTGGTCTGTCCATCATCAATATTCACTAAACTGAAAGGGTAACTAAGCATTTGACTGATAGTGAACATGAGACTCAATACTCAGACTGACTCACAATGTCTTTGTTCCATTAGCCCATTAAAAGCGGCCTCCAGAGTGTTCGGTGTGTGTGCTTGACTTGGATGGTCATTGTATGAATCAGTATGTGGACCTGAAGCTTTCTGTGCTATGCTCTGTTTCCTATCACTGTATAAAAGAAGCTCCATGCTGCCTATATAATTTCTGTGTGAGCATGGCACATATACAGAAGTCATATTCATAGTGCTATAGAAATATTTATTGATCTGTTTCTGCAGATAAATGTTGAAAACAGAATGAAGTTCATGTACATAAAAAAAAACAATGTTGGCTAATAACTCCTACATTTTCTATTATATGTGACAAACTACCACAGCAAGCGAACATATGAACGTACCATTACACTTTTATCCACGTACTTTTAGGCTATTTCTGTTGGTCCATTCATCATGAAATCTACACATTCTAAAGGGCAAAAAAAACTGACAAAAATAAAGATGGAGAAGGCTTTGTCGTGGTAGTTTGTCACATACAATAATAATGCAAGAATTATTATTAGGTCATTTTAATTTTCCACAGTTGCAAAATTAAGAACACCCCATATCAAATTACACTGTGTTATAATATAATCATAGTGCACATTGTAAAATGAATATATCATGTGAAATAACCTGTTATAGAGTTGAACCTATATAAATGGTGGTTGGGGTAGCTCAGTGGGTAACACCACTACTCAGGGTGACCCACCATCTAATCATGTGGGAAACTGTGGGAGTCGAATATCCAGTCTGGGTGACTATGCTGAGCTACACCAATAAGAGTCCTTGGGCAAGACTCCTAACACTACATTGGCCCACCTGTAATCATTAACCTTGTAAGTTGCTCTGGATAAGAGCGTCAGCTAAATGCCGTAAATGTAAATAAATGTGAATGTAGACAACAAACACAAACTTTAGTTCCCAAATTGTATTTGTTTAATTAAAGTAATTCAGAAAATTGTAAACATGTACTATTAGTAATGTAATTTATTTTCACAAAGCAGACTTTGGTATTACCGAAGTTCTCTGGCTTACTTCTCTATTGTCCTGTTGGATTAAATGTACATTCAATAATATTGAATTTAAATACAATAACAGTTTTAAGAAATCAGTGTGTTGGAAAACCATGTTACAGTAGAGCAGAATAAAATAGTCCGATTTTAGTTCCAGCTAGCGAGACCAGCATTCCTTTCAGGTAATGAAGTATATTACTAAGGACAATGTTTAGAACTGCCGCAGAGAAAGTGAAATACAGCCATGTAAATCTTTATGATCTTGGTCATTAAATTGATAATTAGAACAGTAAATCCTTATTTCTCCTGTTGACTCAACGTCCTTGCTCAAACTCAGTTAAAATATGAGTAATTATTATTATTACAATAATTTTTTATTTTTAGGGCACCTTTCTCGCACTTAACGGTACACAAGGGCACTAGAAACATCCGGCACATAACCAGTATAAGCATAAACCACTAAGATGAAGTGTATGTTATTAATATGTAATAGATATGTAATGGCTGAAGGAATAACTAAGTCTTGACTATTATATTTCATTGAGATGCTGTGTAGTTTTATGCACAGCTATACTTAAACTTGACCTTGACTTGTAGAGATGTTGTCTCATTACTCAGCAGTATCCGCATGTGTGCCAGAAGTGGGGTTCTCAGTACAGCTGGGAAGAAAAGGTTATGAGCCCTTTTGCAGTTGTCTGTGTATCTGCCTTTATGACTCATATGTGATATGTAAGGATGTATTATAAGTAAAGAGAGTTTATGTAACAACCACACAAAATGACCATCATCATACTCAACAAATGTGTTAAGGAATCAAAGCCGATGAAACTTTAATATTATTTTTAATTAGTGACTGTAGGAACTGGTGAAACATGTATTGGTGTCAGCAAGGCTGTCACCATCAGTTGTGTTAATCAATTTATTGTCAGATTGAAAATTGATTACGTGACTTTACTTCTGTGTTGGTGCATATGGTCCATTATCCACAAATATCAAAATATTGTGGTGTACACTCATCATTAAAAGAATAGTTGCACCCAGAAGGAAGTGTCAGATTGCAGTGCTGTTGGGAATGAAGATAAAGGTTACCAGGAACAATAAATAATATACATACACAATACATAATACATTTAGACTGATATGGGAAATATTTATTGAGCTATACATATCGTCTCTGTTCGAAAGAAAAACAAGTATCCCCAAAATGGCAACTTTACAGGAGATGCCAAAAACCTCATTCAATTTTAATGTAAGTCAATGGAACCAGATGTACTTCTGAGCACTTCTGGGCCACTTCAGTTGGTCTGTTCATTATGTAAATCTCACAAAGTGTAAATGGCTGTTTTCAAATGATGCATAAAAGTCAAAATGGACAAAAATGGAGATACATGTTTTTCATTGGACAGCAATGATATAGAAGTAGTGTCTCTCTGTATGGTATCAGGCTGCCATGTTTGCTAAACGTCAAGGCATAGAGTTGTAGAGGTTCCTAATGGTGTCCTGCGATAATCCATCCCTGTGTTCATCTTGCTGCTGACCACGATGCCTCCACACACAGATTCATTGGTTGTCTCCACCAAGATTAAAGCAGGACTCGTTACTGAAGATGACCCGCTGCCATTCTGAGTCACTCCATGACAGTCTGGCGTGACACCATTGCAGTCTTTGCTTTGGTTGACATGGTAGTAGTGCAGTCCTCGTAACGGTCTGCGTGCGTGTAGTCCTGAGTTGTGCAGTCGTCTACCAATGGTGCTGGCACCAACAGGATAACTCATGGAGGTCATCACTGCTCACTGAATGTCCACAATCGTGGATCAGACAGGTACAGCGATAAGGCCCGTATTTGCTCATGTCATATGCACAGCCAAGCTTGAAACTTCATTTGCACGTCTCAACAATATCAAACCTACCCACCCAGTTTTTTTACTGTCGGTTGATTGCTTCCGGATTCAACTGTTTGTGCAACTATTCTTTTGAAGATGAGTGTATATGTTTGTAATTGCAATTAGCTTTAATAACTGCCAATCAGCTGAAAGTAATCATTGCCACAGGCCTGCTCAAGTCATTTTCTATTACTCCCCCTTAGGACAGACCCTCAGTAATGTTTTCATGAGGGATAGATATCACCGAGCTTACGTTCAAGGCTTAGTGGAGTTGTACTTTATAGGGCGCTTGCTGCATTACAGGGGTTAGCTCCTGTTTTTGTATCACCACAGACACAATGCACGCAAGGATGACTTAAAATCAACATGGCTTTTTTGGGGGAAGAAGAAGATTACATTTGTTGAAAGGTTGCTGGATTACATAAAGCTCAACAAACAAGCAGACGAGATTTACATGTCATTAGCATGTGCCGGGGTGCTGAGTGTTAGGAGGACAGCAAACAGAAGGATGGTGGATTCAGCCGAGCTTTAGCGTTCTCTTCACTCTCACTTTATTTGAGTTTATTTTGAGCGAATGTCTCGCTGACAGATGCGTGACAAAGAAACATCCACAAGCCTGAATCACTGCGAGTACTGTGCAAATCTATGGGTTCAAGTTCAGTTCAGCGCGCTCGGAAATTCAGGTTGGGAAAATGGCTGTGCAAGTTTTATCGATTTGCTTATACACTATATGCCATAATTGCTGAAAGTGTCAGTCAGGGACCCTTCTTCTCCAGACACTTGATTTCATGCTCTCTAAGTCTTTATACCCTTTTAACAGGTGTTATTTCAGCATCGGTTAGCTGGAATACAGCCTGTAATGCAGGGGGTGGAACCCTTAGCCTGCTAACTTAACATTACATCTGTCACTCCAACACCACTTGATCAAATTCTTCCTCTCGTTTGTTCTCGCACACGAGGACAAGGGCTTTTATTGTCTACACATGTAAGAGCAGCGGAGCAGATGAATCAATCTACTGTACTGTGGCTGTATTAGGATCTAGTAGATAAGCTAAATAGGCTGGAGGAGCCATTTCGGATTAGCCCGTCTTGCTGAAGCATAGACCAGCATGTACTCTATGCTGGTTTTAGATGGTACACTGCTGGTCTAGTGCTCGTTTAGCTGGTCACTCGACATGGTTGTGCATGGTTGACCAGCATACTTGTAGTAAAGCATAACTTATCACCGTTATCCAAAGAAAAATAGGTTTCTCCAAAATGGCTACTCTATAGGCGAGGACAAACGCCTAGTTCAATTGTAATGTAAGTCAATGGAGCCAGATCTTTATTCCAAGCAATTTTGGCCATTTCTGTTGGTCTATTCATTACAGTGTAAACAGCAGGTGCTGTGGCCAAATGACATACGTGTTTTTGTTTGGACACCCACGATATGCTAGTGTCGCTGATGACCAGCACATTGACCTCCATTGCTGCTGATTAGCATACCAACATCACACAGCAAAACACAACATATACTGGTTTTGCCAGTGACCAGCCAGGCTAGTCTAAGCAGGTGTCCACAGCAGGTTAGCTAGGACACCACAGATCTAACCGCCACGTGGCTTTTCTGTCACCTAAAAATGGGCTGGTGGACTATGTATCCATCCTCTTTACTGTCTAATCACACATCAACGTAGCTTCTGTTAGTCAATATTAAACCTGTTTCGTATTGAGAAGTGCTGGCAGCATGCTAGCTAAACTTAATGCTAACTAATGCTGATAGTCTAACATTTAGCCATTATTTTTACAAAGATGTCATGGCTTTTATTGATTTATATATATATTTTTAACCTGAACTGATTTGATTGTTTTCTCATTCTTAAAACCAACCACTGCACTTAGAACCATCATTGCATCATCCCATCCAACAGTTCTGTGATGCTGAGAATGGATGACTGAGAGTTTGCAAACTTTATATCAAGTCTGTGGACATGACATTGGTATGGGTCCTTCAGGTGCCTAAAAATGTTCAGCCTTACAGTTGAAAAGAGTCAAGAGATGAGGCTTATGGGTAATTTTCTATTAGGTAAGTCAGCATCACTATTAGATCTATGTGGTCATTAAGCCCTTCATAAAACCTTTTACAAACGCTGTATGGACATATACAATGATACAATGTTATAGTGAACAACAGTACAGCAAATAATGTAACCAATGTTAGCTAGTTTGTGGGTTAGCAAACTGTCATGCCGCTGTGATGCTAACCAGTTACTATCACAACAACCACCTTAAATGATGCAGCAGTTAAATTCTGGCACCTCAGCGTCTTTTTCACATTTTACCATTCCACCTTAAATGTTGCAGCAGTTCCATGCTGGTGCTGAGGTCTACCCATTCAGCTTCTTACATGTTCCACCTTAAATAGCACAGGACCACTGTTTAGGGTGGCGAATGGGAAGCCAGCTCGTCAACTCTCAGAGGTCTCTCCACAGTTGACGCGCCTCACTGACTGACATTAAATTGGCTCTTTGCCCTTGCCTGATAAAGACCTTCAATCTTGTCAGTCTGTCAGTCTTGGTTCTTCAAATCTTTTCCTTATTGGTGTGTTTTAGCGATCTCTAGTTTTTGGCGATAGACAGAGTTCAGCATATAGCCCCTCCCCTTCTCTCTGTTCTATGCACAAGCATGCACACCCAACTTGTCGCTGATTGGCTGGAACAGTATTGTGTGGCTTGAGATGAACCACTTTGTTTATTTCCCATTTACACGGTCGTGTAGCAACTCTGGATTTTTTCCCAGAGCTCCCACAGTATGGACAGTTATTGCACCATCAGGAATTTGACATACTGAATTAACTTGGCTTACTGCTTTTTTCACTATAAAATATAAAAACTAAAAAAAAAAAAATCCTCTAATGGAAGGTGGTCTCTGACTTTTGCACAGTCCTGCATAAACTCAGTGTAATATTACTGTAAGATGTTTTTCTGGTCCAGGTCAAGATGTCTCATTGAAGCTGGGCTGTGCTAATGATCCTACTTAACCTGGTCATGTTCCAGTGTCCACCTGTGCAGGGGTCAAACAGGGCCAAGTGGAAATATTGCCAATTAAAAAAAAAAATGCAAGCCTTACTTTAAATTAATATTTTGTTTATGCTCCTTTTTTGCTGGCCAACCTGTCCATACAACCTGTTCATGAGCATCATTAGCATTTTAACAGCGCTGGTGACGCAGAGAGACAAATGCTCACATTAATTATCCACTTCTACACTGCATTTCTGAAACAGCTGCTGTGTCAGCAGCATTTGCTCCTCCCTGTATACGAGTCTAATAAGAGTCCATAAATGCTAAATGATGTTAATGCAATCCTGTTGCATCAGCTTCGGCTTGTCTTGGATGCTACAAGCATTACAAACACATCGTTCCCTCTTTGATGTGGTTGTACTGTGGTGACACTTTAACCCTTAATTGGTTCCATTCTATTCTATTAATGCTGATCAGTATATATATATATATATATATATATCTCCATTCATAGCACCCAGGGGGCAGTTGGAGATTAGGTACCTTGCTCAAGGGCACTTCAGTTGTGTTATGTCCATTCAGGAGCAAACCATCAGCCTTCGGGTCACCAGGCTGGTTCCCTAACCTCCATCCCAGGCCGAGTTGATATTGATATTCTAAATGAAGATGAGTTAATACACCCATAAACAAGACCTTGGACAGGTTGTCAG
This sequence comes from Prochilodus magdalenae, assembly GCA_024036415.1. Classification (NCBI taxonomy): domain Eukaryota; kingdom Metazoa; phylum Chordata; class Actinopteri; order Characiformes; family Prochilodontidae; genus Prochilodus; species Prochilodus magdalenae. The sequence goes on from JAMWET010004969.1 coordinate 123,308, forward strand.
TCACTTACAGGGCAGGCACATACATATACACATTCACTTGGACTCTCCAACTTACCTGACTGCATGACTTTGGACTGCGGGAAAAAGCCAGAGCTATCTGGAACCATTTTGTGCTTCAAGCACATCCTTTATGATCAGGTTGTGTATCTAAGAGCCGCTTGACGACCAGCATGACAAAACCATGGGGTTTAAAATTGACACCCATAACAGATTCTCTTTATTTGTTTCAATCATTCAAATTCATATAAAATACAAATACAAAATGTGTTATTTCTAATACGATCCGTGAGTTCCATAACGCATTGGGTGGAACCCAAACGTAACATTACATCTGTCACTCCAACACCAGTTACTCAAATTTGTTCTCTTTCAGATATGAGGACGACCTTGTATTGTCTACTCATATAGGAGCAGCAGAGCAGATGGAACCAATCTACTGCACTATAGCTGTGTTAGGATCTACTAGATAACCTAAATAGGTTCGAGGAGCCAGTCTGCATTAGCCTACCCTGAACCAAACAGCATAGAGCAGCTTCCATTCTATGCTGGTATAGTGGTGGCCTAGTACAGGTTAACTGCTCACCCAACATGGTCGTGCTGGTTGACCAGCATACCCGCATCGAAACGCAGCATGTGCTTTTGTTATTGCTGATGCTAAAGTCTGAGCATAGGCTGCAGCTCTGCCTTACATTTAGCATTATTTGGGTCTTGTCCTGTCTGCAGTGCTACCGTAGGGCCAGTCAGCATTTGCTTGATGCACATCTCTATGGATTCATACACATAGTTGAGATTTTACTGAGAAATGAAGTGCTGTGAAAGCAAAGCTCTCAGAAATGGACAGACTTTATGAAAGCACTTATATTTCAAGTACATAAGTAACCAAGTATGTGGCCTTCAGATTTTGGACATCTATGCTTACCCATAAACCCTGTACTTTAGGGATCCCTGCTAAGTTTATGGACCCCTGCTCAAATGACATGTTAATTGATTTTGTTTAATGGAATGAAGTCGAAACAGACCCATTTTGCTTTTCCTTCAGCGTGTTGTAGCTTTTTGTGCACGTTCATATGTAAACGGTGTGCAAAGTTATAAAACCCAAAGTACACGCCAGAGGGAGAAACACTCTCCCAGCAAAACCGCTTCTCTCAGCTGCATGAAACACCTTGAAATTCCAGCCCTTTTCTTTGTTACATGCTTCATAACACAATCCTTGCCTGCCTACCCGCAAGCTTGGCACTCCCTCACACAACACACAGAGAGCTAAAGCAGTGGAGAAGTAAAAACTGCTCTGGTCTAGCTTGTGAAGGTTTGTCCGATCTACCAACTGGTTCTACCTGACTTTCACAGCCATGTGGAGGTGGGAACTGTAGCACGATGCTGCGCTCTGGCAGTTGAACAATCAGAACAGAGTGGGCAGAAGCAGATCAGTCAGAACATACTGAGCTTATCAGGAGGCGGGGCTTAAAGACACAGGAGCTCTAACAGAGCGTTTCAGACAGAGGGTGAATACAGATGTACAGTATGAGGCAATATACTGTGTCATTGGGGGAAACTGCAACATGTATTCCAGTGGATCCCAAATTACAAACTTGAAAAACTGACCATAATATGACCATAATTTAAAAATTCCTGTTTATTTTTTCATATAAATCTAACATATCAGACGTACATTAAGTTTTTATGATGTATTATATGTTGGTGCTGCACAGTCCTGTCTGTTTACTGTGTCTAATGTCTGTTTAATTGATCATATTTCATGTATTGTTTTCTAGTTTAATGTTTTCATTGCACACCTAAGTCTGCACATTCGCACTTTGTACTCTTTTTTGTCCATGTAGCACCTTGTTCGGGTTTCACTCCTGTACTGTACATGGATGGAATGAAAAAGCCCTCTATATTTAAAGCTATACTTTTGTATATTTAGATGTAGTTGGTAACTCATTTTTGCAAAGAGAATCAACAAATCATATTATTTGACAGGGAGTTCCTAAAACTGTTGTATTTTGCTGGATATAGAAATGGCTGACGTTGCACTAAACACAGAGAAGTGAAGCCACTTGGCTGCCATATCGTTCCTCCCTCTCCGCACTGTTAAGGCAAGGCTAGCTTATTTGTATAGCACCTTTCATACACAGAGGCAATTCAAAGTGCTTTATATAAAATGGAGAAAAAACAAACAAATAAAAGGAAAATAAATAATTTAAAATATAATTAATATCACTAATCATTAAAATCCTTCAATAAAATCTATCTATCTATCTATCTATCTATCTATCTATCTATCTATGAGAGAGCTGTAAACATATTCCCAATAAATGTTGAAGTCTACTGCATTTGTCCCCAACAAAGTCCCAACTTGGACAGTTCATGTTTAAGTATCTCTGTGGCCTTATTTAATTACTAATGTAACGTGTCCATGTTTTCTTCAATTGACTGTGTCATTACTCAATTTAGAAAACCAAATGCGGAAATGTATGTTACACTATATGGACAAAATAATATCTATCTATCTATCTATCTATCTATCTAAAGTTACCACATAGTTATAGAGCCGTTTTATAGAGTCAACCACACTGAGACACATAGTGCAACGTACAGACATTGCCAGGTGAAGCTTGTTGACGTCAGTGTGGTACCAAATAGGATGCCATCATTGAGTAAAGTCAGTTTTTGTGGAAACTTTGTGCACCAGGAGCTTTATGACATGGGTTTCAATGGCCAAGCAGCTGCATACAAGCCTTACATAACCAACCACAATGCACAAGTGTAGCGTGTTCTCTGGAGGGACGAATTACGCTTCTCTCTGGGTCTGGGTTTAGAATGCCAGGAGATTGCTACCTGCCTGCATTGTTCTGACTGTTAAGTTTGGTGGAGGAGGGATAATGCTTTGGACTTGTTTTTCCGGGGCTGGCCTAGAGCTCCAGTAAAGGGAAATATTAATGCTTAGGCAAATTAAGACATTTTGGACAATTACATGCAGCTAACTTTGTGGGACAAGTCTGAGGAAGGCCCTTTTCTGTTCCAGCATGACTGATTGAACACCTTTGGGATGAACTAGAATGGACATTGCAAGGCAGGGCCTTTACTTACAGTTTCCATGCGGTATTGGAGTGATGGACCATGGGCCACACTCTCTGATGCTTCTGCAGGGTTTTGTCCTTGTATGTCCATGTTGCAATAGAGGAATTCAAAGTCAGCTGAGTACTTTCATGACCACTATATGACCTTATGCAACTGCCTGCAACTGCAAGGGTGCTTCTATAATGATATACTATATATATATATATATATATATATATATATATATATATATATAGAGAGAGAGAGATATATATATAGATATATATATATATAGATATATAAGGCAGAGATTGCATGGAAATATATTTTGCAATCCAGCCATGCTGAGGGAGCATTCAAGTGAATAAGCAGTGCTGACCACCTGTGGGGGGCGTTTCCTGGTAGATCATTAATTCTGTAGGGATTACAGAAGCACCTCCAACTTTTGCTGACAGGCCACTTTGGTCGAATTCAGGGAAGTTTCTTCTCCGCTGGAGATAAAGGTGCTAGTTTGCCCTCTTGGCAAATGGCCTTCTCTCTTCTATCTGCCGTCTGGTGCTGCTTCTAAACGTGGAACGGCACTAAACGCTGGGCAGATAGAGGGGCTTCTAGACCAGAGAATTCTTCTCTCTTTCAGATATCATCTCCACTAATTTAGGCTTTCATCACTCTTCCTCCGCTTGTGGCTCCACTCTTCTCGCTGCCAAGCGGCTCGAGAGTGGCCCACATTTCATAACCTCGTAATTTCTGCTCTAACACAAAAGGGGGAAAGCCAGGCCTGGTCAAAAAAAAGGGAGGGAGGTGGGGGTGAGCAGGATGCAGTCCTTCTTTGAAGCCTTCATTAAAGTTCTTCCTTCATCATCATTAAAAGTGCAGCCAAGACTCTCTCCCATATCCTTTGCACATAAAAATAATTTTTAATCTAGCAGATTCATAATACAGTTATTAAACCTCCAATGCACCCTGTAGGAAATTATTATTGGTTTAATTATCTCCCGTATCAATTTACGCATTCTGCTAATAACGCCGAATACCCCTCAGAATGCCTGTCCGGCGTAATATGCGGAGAGTAATTAAGAATGACTTTTCGCTGGCCTTCCACTCTAATGAAAAGTTGCACTCTGAATGGAGTACAGGCCTTCATTCTGTTCTTTCCATCAGGACTGAACAGAGCGATCCACATGTCACTTGGAACACTGAAAAAGGAATAGGCGGTGGGAAAACAGAGAGAGTTTGTTTTCCTACATTCTCAGGACAAACATACCAGAGAAAACAGACCTAGGCTGTCAGATAGCATGGCACCGTCCAGGTAAATTTTAGTCCTGCATCGCACATATTATGTAACTGCATCCTTAATAGTATCCCAAGATCCTGTGTGCCCTAAATGGGTTTCTAAGTACACTAGATGGCCTTTCCCAGAAGAAAAAGAACATATATGGCATATAACTTGTTATATTTTATTGCAGCTGATGCTCTATATGTATTTATAGAAAAGCAAGTATCTCCATCTGTTTCTCTGCATACCCTGTTACCCTTTTCTTTAATGGTCCAGACCCCCATAGGACCACCACAGAGCAGGTATTATGTGGGTGGTGGATCATTCTCAGCACTGCAGTGACACTGACTTGGTGGTGGTGTGTTAATGTGTGTTGTGCTGGTGTGAGTGGCTCAGACACTGGAGACTGTTGGACAGTTTAGTGTCACTGCTGGATTGAGAGCTGTCCACCAACCAAATCAACAAATCAGGCCAATGGCGTCCCATGGGCAGAACCCTGAGGCCACTGATGAAGAGGATGACTAATACAAACTGTGTAGAAGCAGGTGAGCTATTTTACATCTGCAAGGTGGACCAACGTCAGTGTCACTGCAGTGCTGAGATTGATCCACCACCCACATAATACCTGCTCTGTGGTGGTCTTTTAGGGGTCATCATTTTGAAGAACAGGTTCAAATGGGTTAGGTTTAGAGCTAGACTCTCTTTGGAGGCCTTTGGAGGAAGATGGCCTGTGTCTTCTGGCACCAGGATGTTCCTGTAGATCCTTCAGGTCTTGGAAGTTATCAGTTGGAGCTGCCACAAGTTAGGCTTGTGTCTCCAGCACAGTCTACACATGCTGGGTTGGATTATGATCCTGGGAATTTGGAGGCCAGGGGACCGCCTTGAACTCTTTGTGATGTTCCCTAAACCATCACAAAACCAATCAAACGATGTGTGCAGTGTGGCAGAGCGTATTGTCCTTCTGAAAGAGGCCCCTGCCATCAGGGAATACCTTTTCCATAAGGAGGTGTACACAGACCACTACAATGTTTAGCTAAGTGAGACATGTCCAGCTGAGGTTCAAATGAATGCCCATATCGGGGCTTTTTCAGCAGAACATCACCCAGCACATCAAACTTCCTCTTCCTGTTAGTCTTCTTCCCAGAACGCATCCTGCACATGTACATAGTCATACCCTTGAGGTAAAAGAAAACCAGACCCATTAAGGCATTGTTTCTAGTTCTGGTCTATGTAGCTGCCCATTTCACCAACAACCAACGTTGACAAAAAGAAATAAATAAATAAAATTTAAAAAATGACTGTTGGGTTACCATAGATTGCACAGCAGAATTATACCCACATGCTTATAATGATGTTATTATAATGTTATTATAATAGTCAACTTTATTTGGGAATGGTCAAAGTTTTGCCTCATCCACTTATATAGACTTCGTAATACTTACATTTACATAAAACATATATCAAATTACACATTATGGAATGCATATGGTATATGTTATTACCACGAAAAGGTATTTGTGTATTACACAAATAGGATTTTACACAGTTCTGCCTTTATTACAGCTTGTATTCTTTTTCATGCTTTCAGTGTTATGCTGGGCTCTTTCACAGTGCTCCAGATTAGGCAGTCATAGGGTTATACATTCTTCCCATCTTTTGGTCAGGATACTAACCACGGACCAGTCTACATTCATGTCCTTGCAGGAGTTCACAGGTCATTAGGGAGGACTGTTAGGAAACAGTGAATCATGTCTATATGGCATCACTATGTGTGATGTTGACAGTTTTGTGTTCTGAGAGTGTGGAGCTGTTCCTGGGTGGCCCAGAGAGGACAGGATAGGCTGCCTATCCTTCAAAGAGAACTTGAGGTAGTAAATGTGGTAAACCATTTCTGTGAAATTGTGGTTGTAATGAGCTATTCTTTCGTCACTGCTGTGCTTAGCACTTAGCCTTTAGCGCTTTGGTAGCATGTTTATAGTGCTGCTTAGTGCTGCTTAGTGCTGCTAGCACTGTTAAATTCTGAGCAGGTGATGTTATCGTAACATACACTTATTATTAAATCAATAGTTGCACCCAGAGGGAAGTGTTCAGCCGCATGTTTGCTAATACACCATGCCAGACGTCTCGGCATGGGGTTGTAGAGGTTCCTTATGGTGACCTACAATAATCCATCCCATGCACCTTGAATGTTCTCACATAGTTCCTGGAGATGTTGGAGGTTGGAGTGACCTCAGGCCTTCTGGATGTGACGTGTGGCACCAAACCATTTATCCTGGCACTGACCACGGTGCCTCCACACACGGATTCGTTGGTTGTCTCTACTAATACAAAAGCGGGACTCATCAGTGAAGATGACCCGCTGCCATTCTGAGTCACTCCATGACAGTCTGGCATGACACCGTTGCAGTCTTTGGTGATGTTGACGTGGTGTTGGGGCAGGTCATTGTAATGGTCTGTGTGCATGTAGTCCTGGGTCGTGCAGCTGTCTGCCAATGGTGCTGGCACTAACTGCTCAGTGGATGTCCACAGTCATCTGGGTGCAACTGTTTGCGCAGCATTTCTTTTGAAGGTGTTATTATGACATTCAGGCACCTATGCATATGCATGACCCCTAACACTACAACCTAACACTGTATGAAAAAACAAACCTCTGTGTGTGTGTTGAGAGGTTGAGAGAGCCTGAGTGCCCTTTGGTGTGTGTGTGTATGCGGGTGTCTCATCGCTCTTTGCTGTAATTCTGCTCCTGATGCATTCCCTCTGAAAGGGATCCTCATGAATTTTTCATCCAGGATGCAGCGGTGCATGCTGGGGGATGATGTAAGGGGGAGAGTGCTGGTGTGGCTCAGCTAAACCGGTTTGGTGCGCTAATTGCTGGGATTGATCAAAGGATCGATCTGTTATCAGTAATATTTCTGAAGGCACAAGGACGTTTCTATAGCTTCACTCTACAGCCCCATTAGATCATAGTGTTATCACACGCTGCTCTCCCGCACGTTCAATCAGGATTGCATAGAAGTGCATCCACGCTGGCATTGTCCTCTCTCTCACACATGCTCGCAAACACAGAACCACCATCCCCAATCCATGGGTCGTTTCTGTGTAACATCAAAGATGTACCGAAGTACATACACACACGTACCTACTCCTTCCATCGATCAGCTGTACGTCAATAGGCCACGGACTGTGAACCTGCTTGGCCTGGAGAGATTGAAGGCATGCTTTTGTTGCTGCAATGATTAGATTTCTTTGGGGCTTTTAGGCTGCCCCCCTTAGCCTTACCCTTTGCTGGTGACGACAAATGCACCCCTGGGCCCATTATGTGAGGGCCAAGAAAACAATCACACAATGAAAAGCACCATAGCCTATACAGCTTATACAGCATCTACGTTCACAGCATTTTCCCCATTTTAGTGCTTTTATAGTGGTGGTATTCTTCAGGCAGTGGTGCTCACGAACCCCTAAAATGCTCCGCTATTTGGGAGTCACTAATAAAACTGATCGTTGTCGCCATTTCTTTGTATAATAATGACATATGCAGTGTAGATTTGGATATTATAACCTGCATACCAAATGATAGTGACTTATATTAAGTATTTTTTTAAAAGATGTCATCATAGTACAAATCAGTATACTGTACTTGGTAGTTATTTGCCCTGAGATTTGATCAGGACTTTGAAGATACAAGACGCTCTGGATGTTATTTTTGGGTCACCTTCCTGAACAAGGAGCCATGGGCTATATTTACATTTCAATGGAGAATCTCCATTCGCATTGCTGTGGTATCCAGCACTAAGCCTAATCCCTGTCTGGGTCACCTTCGCTATACATCCAAATGACTGCATCCAAATGGCATCCAAATGACATTTCCTTGTTGATTCAGAAAACCAACTGTAATAATTTCAGGGTTATTCTCTCTGTGCAGTCCCGGGAGGGCTGTATACTAGATAATGGAGCATTGCTGTGAAGGTCAGATGCTGATGTTGGATGCATAGTCCTGGATGGAGCTCTACCACTCTAGGAAATGCAGTTCCTTTGCTCCATAGCACAATGCTATAGGTGGGGGTATCCCTTTCTAGCTGATCCAACAGCTCGTGACAGCAGAGCTCAAAGAAGGAATGACAATGTGCCCATCAAAACTGTGGTAAAAGTAAAAATGAAGTCTTGCGAAGAGAAATGGTTCAGTTTAACCAGCCTACTCTTTAGGTTTACAAAAATCACTGGGCTAGTAATAAAGGTTGACAGTGGGTCAAGAGTGGTTACTTCCCACTCACAGTTTAAACTAGAGCAGTGTTTCTTAACCCTGGTCTTGGAGGCACTGTGCCATGCACATTTTAATAGATTCCCTGCTTTAACACAACGTGGATGGGCTTTTTAATGAGCTGTTAAGTTAAATCAGGTGTTTTGGGACCAATGTTCAGGGTAGAGAGCCTCCAGGACCAGGGTTGCCAAGCCTCTTCCTAAGAAATCTCATTTCATTCAAACCTCCCCGTAACATGCTGCTATCCCTTAATGAACCTGACCAACAGCTTCTGAATAAGTTCATTTCCTGAAGAATAAGTAAGTGGCAGATTGTGATTGGAAAAGCAGATCTCACAGAGGTGGTGACCACATCACTAGAACATTTTGGGCTTGGGTCCTAGAGGGGATTGTAAGTTATCATGCACCAAAACTTGAACCCAATGAGGTCTATGGGCATTTCATTGATTTTGCATATATCTTATTGCTCATTTAAAGGAACTTGGATGTCTCGTGCCATGTGTGGAAAATGGCTCCAAAGCAGATGTTACTGATTGGCTAAAAGGAGTGACTGAGCATTTGGGCGTGGCCAAAGACCATAGTGTGAAGGAAGTAGCTGAATCTGCAGGTGTATGGAAGTGTACGGTCATACCAGCAGTGGCTAAAATCCCAGTCTACAGGGAATTCTCCTCGGAATTGTGCCAGGGTAGGCGTCCACCAAATCTGGCCCAACCTAGCAATCCTTTGATGCCAAGGTGGCTGAAATTTGATGTGTCCTACATCCAGAAACTTGTCCAGTTTGTTGACTCCAAAGAGTTAATATGCAATCACATCTGGCCCATTAGGACTATACAAGTCTGTGCAGAAGTTTTGCAAACCAGAGGAAATTATATTTAAAAGCTGCTTATTATAGCGCTATTATTATTGCTGAGTCATCTACAGCTCTGATAGCTCTCCTAATCATCTGAAAGCTACGGAGTTGCATAAGAGTAGCATGCCAAATGAATTTTATACATTTATCTGATTAAGCAAATTAGTTTTGTAATTCTGGAAACTTAGATTTTAAAGTTGTGGTGTAAGTGTACATCATTGCCCTCTAGACGTATCAGTATTCCAGTCTCGTTTCTCCCTAAACCACCTCATCCTAAATAATCAATGCGATGAGAGTTTGAATCGCTAATGGCATTGGTTGTTTGTCTGCTGTGAATCAGGATGGGGCTTTGAACAAGTGTACCCAGGGGAACAGGTGTTCTTGTACAGTCACATTAACACTGTGAATTATTTGTGTTTATTTCCCGCTAATGTATTTTCTTAAAGTCAGGCCTCCCAATTAAGTAAAAAAAAAAAACTATGGAAAAAAAAAATTAGCATCAGGTGCAAAAAGCTGGCAAGGGAAAACTGCTAAAATATTCATAGAAGATTGGCAAATCTGATTTTCACCACAAATTACATTACTCGGGGTTGATGTCTTTCGTTTTATCTCCGTGTTCTATTCCTCCGAAAATATGCATGGCTGTTTTGCAGCGAGTGCCACATAAACAGTAGCGTGCCTGATAATACGGCTTATTGTGTCTTGAATTTAGCGCACCTTCTGTTCCTCCAGGAAAATAACGACCCGTTTCCGAGAGGCCTGCCGATTTGAAATTTGATCCGCACCTTCCCAGGCCGACCTTTTTCAAAAGAGCTGACAATTCTCCATTTGATCCAGGCTTTCCGAGCCCTCCCCGTATCTCCACCCTTCCCTCTCTCACCCTTTAGCTCTGGCTCATCTGGGCATTTTTCACATGTGGAAATCAATTTCAATGTACCTGGTGATGAAAAACAATATGAGTCCTCCTTGTAATGCTCATATTTCCCTTTAGGTTCTTCCATTCACTGCATACACTGGGGAAGGAGCACAGAACCATAAGAAACAGCTTTCCTATTAGACAGTATTGCTCAGTACACATCAAGACAAATAGTTGCATAAACAGCTGCGCTCAGAAGGAATCAACCAGAGAACTTGATAGGTGGGTTCGACATTGTAGGACATTTGAATAATTAAGTGTCCATGATGTAAGCCAGGACGGGCCTTATCGCTGTACCTTACTAACCCACTATGCATGACTGCATGCGTGCAGACCATTGTGACCGTGTCATGCCAGACTGTCATGGGGTGACTCAGAATGACAGCGGGTCATCCTTAGTGATGAGTCCCACTTTTGTCTTGCTGGAGACGACCAATAAGTCTGTGTGTAGATGCACCGCGGACAGCGACCAGATGAATAATATTTTGTCACATGTCCCATATCCAGAAGGACTGGTGTCTCTCCATCTCCACCCCTACCGCAAAATCTGCAGTAAGGTATGGATTATCACAGGACACCATTAGGATCCTTTGCAACTCCATGCTGAGATGTCTGGCTTGTTATGTTAGCAAACATGGCGGCCTGATGCCCTACTGCGAGACATTACTTCTGTATATCGTCGCTGTCCAATGAAAAACATGTATCTCTATTTTTGTTGATTTTGACTTTTATGCATCGTTTGAACGCAGCACTTGCCAGTTAGGTTGTGTGAAATTTTTATGAGGAATTGAATAACAGAAATTGCTCAAAACTGCCTGGATAAAACGTCTGGTTCCATTGACTTGCATTCAAACTACACTAGGTTTTTGGCCTCTCCTGTAAAGTTGCCATTTTGGAGATACCTGCTTTTCATTGGACAACGACGATATGTAGCTCAATAAATATTGCCCATATCAGTCTACATGCGTTATGCGGACCACGCTCAGTCCTGCTCAGACCCCCACTTGCTTTATCTGACTGTTTTCAAGAACACTAGCAAAACTGAGTTGCTTTAAATCGCCTACTTCAACTGCCCCGGCATCAGTACTGATAGAATTCTGATAACACCTTCTCCCCATGTCAACAGTCTTTGGGTTTTCTTTGCTCCTCATCTCCTTTGACATTCTTACCAATTCTGTAGTTGAGACAGCATTTTTCCATCTTCATAACATTGCTTGTCTCTGGCCATCCCTCAGCCCGGTAGAGGTAGAAACACTTGTGACATTGCAGTTAGACTCCAGTAATGTTCTCCTATCTGGCCTCCCCGTGAAATTCCTCAGTAAGGCCAAAATATAAGATGCCACGTCTTCACTGGTTAAGCTCTGCACAGCCTGGCTCCTCATTACCTAGTTGAGCTTCTTTATCTATATGTCCCATCCAGACTGTGTAATTTGGGTAATGTTCCGAGTTTAAATTGATCTCAATGGGTGGTTGATCATTTAAAGTGCGAGCTTCCAAATTATGTAATACTCTGGCCCATGTCTTTTTGGGATGCCTGTATGTTTTCAGTGTTCTTCTTGTGCTAGTACTTTCTGTTTAATATGTTCATGGATTGCAAAGCTTTCTTGAGCATGGGGAAGGCACTATATAAATAACAGTGATGGAGATGATACAATAAGGTGTACATATCAAGGTTTTAACCAAAAAAATGTACTGGGAAAAAAAATTCAAAATTTGAAGATGTTTTCACATTCGTATGGAGAGCGAGAATTCACAATAGTTCACAGTTCGCTTCAGAAACCAACCATTCTTCTCTTGTAATGCATATTAATGCAACAAGGTTGTCAAGCACTTCTATTCATTTTAAAGTCATTACATCACACACCATATGGAGAATAGTATTGGAGCACCTTGAACATTACACCTACAGTAGCTTTCATGACATCCCAATCTAAATCCATAGGCTTTAATATGAAGCCGGTCCCTTTTCTACAGCTAGAACAGCTTTTGCTTTTCCAGGAAGGCTTTCCACAAGATTTTGTAGAGTGTGTCTGTGGAGATTTTTATTCAGAAGAGTCTCAGACTCTGACTCAGACTAGCCTTTGTCCTGCTCAGACCCCAACTTGCTTTATATGACTGTTTTTAAGAACACTAGCAAAATGAGTTGCTTTCAATCACCTGGTTCAACTGCCCCGGCATCAGCACTGATGGAATTCTCATAACGCCTTCTCCCCACGTCCACAATCTCGGAGTTATCTTTGCCCCTTTGACATTTATATCAATTCTGTACTTTTCAATCACTTCTGTCAGCATGTTTCCATCTCCATAACATTGCTGGTCTCTGGCCATCCCTCAGCCCGGTAGAGGTAGAAACACTTGTGACATTGCAGCTAGGCTTCAGTAATGTTCTCCTATCTGGCCTCCCTGTGAAATTCCTCAGTAGGTTACAGTATATAAGATACTGCTGGTAGGAATCTCCACCATTTGATGAAGACTGACCATGTCCAGGTATTAGAGCCGTAAAATGCAAATGTACTTATTTCCATCTTGTTTCCATCTTGACCCATTAGGTCATAACACCAGTTCAACATGGTCTTGTGCTTCACATGTAGGCCCACCTATAGACAAGTACTGTTACCCAGGAATAGGTGAGGTAAACCTATCACTGACTTGAAACCACTACAACTGCTCACTTCCTATACACAAAGAACTATAAAATAAGCAGGCAATTTCTAGTGAAGTATAACTTATCATTATTTTCCCATTTTATAATGGCCTTGTTAATGCTCACTACAATTTCTGCTTTATTATTTAGTAATAACTAGGAAATTGACATTTAATTAATTATTTAATATACATTGTTACCGTAAAATTACAGAATAAATTATTCATTAAAATTACAGAAATATTTATTTATTTATTTGTTTGTTTGTTTACAGAACCCTGAGCCATGCTTTATTATTTAGTAATAACTAGGAAACTGACATTTAATTAATTATTTAATATACATTGTTACCGTAAAATTACAGAATAAATTATTCATTAAAATAACAGAAATATTTATTTATTTATTTATTTATTTATTTATTTACAGAACCATTAGACATGCTTTATTATTTAGAAATAACTTGGAAATTGGCATTCAATTAATGATTTTAAATAATTTGTAAAATTATCAAATCATCACCTACTTATTACCCATCTGTATATATAAATGCTACCACATTATCCCTCCTCCACCAAACTTTACAGTTGGCACAATGCAGTCAGGCAGGTAACTTACTGCTGGCAGGTGCCAGACCTAGAGTCGGCTACTCACAGCTGATCATGGAATATTATGGTGGTTTGTAACATGCTGGAATTCATTGAGCTCTTTAGAATGACCTATTCCTTCGCAAATGTTTGTAAAGTCAGATTGCATGACTAGGTGCTTGATTTTATACACTTGTGGCAATAAGCCTGGGCAGTCACTATACTTTCATCCATATACTATATTGCAACAGATACATAGTTTTCAATAACTCAACAATATAAACATTGATAATGTACAGACAACATCTGAGGCCATGCCCTTTACTGTCTCTAATGCTGTCAGCTTTTGCTTCAACGTCCTAATGACAGTTCTATAACATGCGGTTCACGTGGGATTATCTTTACATGGGGAGGTGGGCTGATGTAATTTTAATATAAGACAACAGCTTATGACCAGCAATTAACATCTTGCATGCAATCATCTGTAAAATGTTTGGTTAATGACACGTACAAAAAGCAAAGTGAAGATTTTAATTTAATCATAATTACAGTCCTCTACATCTACTACATACCTAGCTGTCAAGGGATTTAAGTAAATGCAGTAGGTCATTAGCATTGCCATTAGCTTTACAGCCAACAGTCTAACACCCTGAATAAAACGAGCCTCTTTTTATTTTACATGTTTTAATGTTCAGAGCCACTTGAGGTGAATATACATCTACATCTACGGCATTTAGCTGACTCTCTTATCCAGAGCGACTTACAAGGTTAATCATATTACAGATAGGCGAATGTAGTGTTAGGAGTCTTGCCCAAGGACTCTTATTGGTGTAGCACAGCACAGTCACCCAGGACAAGAATCGAACCCCAGTCTCCCACATGGGACGGTAGCTTCCTGGTGAATAGTGGTGTTAAATGTTGTGCCACACCAACCACAAATAATGCATATTAGCCTGATTTGGGATACAGAGAATACAAGTAAATGCTTCTAGTGCCTCCAGACACAAAAAACTCCATACCAGAGGACATGACGGGGTATTTACGGACATATTAACGCTCACAGGATGAACAGAACCTGAGTTTGTTTTGAAGCAGGTAAAACGGAGTGCACAGAAAGTACTGACTAGGTGGATTTAGAGTAAGTAAAATATAGGGTTAGGGTTAACCATGTCCAAACACATGTCGGCCCACCTATAGAAAAGTACTGTTACCCGGGAATAGGTGAGGTAAACCTATCCTATTATATCACTGGCTTGTAACCACTACAACTGCTCATTTATTATACACAAAGAACTATAAAAATTAAGTTGTTTTTAGGTAAGTACAACTTTTTAACCATTATTTTAACATATTATAATGACCTTGTTAACACGAACTACAATTTCTGCTTTATTATTTAGTAATAAATAGGAAATTGGCATTCAATTAATGATTGTAAATAATTTGTTACCATAAAATTACCAAATCATCACCTTATTATTATTATTATTATTATTACCCTTCTGTAAATATAAGTGCTACCCCATTATCCCTCCTCCACCAACTTACTATAAAAGCTTAAACCATATGAGAACCATGGCTTTAAACACATATTTTTTCGCTTGATATTAATATTAAATATAAGAGTAACTAAGAATTAGAATTACGTATGTAGTGAGATAGAAAAACCATACAGCCCTGATGTTTTGTCTCTCAGTGTAAGGTGCTTTCCTTTTCTATACTTGAAGATTCATGGATTTAAGCCCTTATTTATTTATTTATTTATTTATTTATTTATTTATTTATTTATTTATTTACAGAGCCATGAGCCAGGCAGCAGTTACACTTTTAATGTCTGTGCATGCGTGAAAGTTCATTGCACTGGGAGCAATCAATCTACCTGTCAGCACTGTAACCACTGCCCCCGCCCAACAGCTCAGCTCATTGTCATTTTCACATTGCTACCAGAGTTTGATAGCTAGAACTGTCTTCAGGTTGGAGCCACTACTGATATGCAAAGTGGGACATAAAAATGGTGTCAAACAAAAAAAACAAAACTGTAGCATGCAAAGTGATATGTGTGCTGGTTAGGAATAGGAGGTTTGTGGGACACTGGAAACAGGATGGCAGCAGGGGATAGACTGCAGAATGTAAATATCAACATGAAAGCCAAAACAAATCCTGGAGATTTTAGACAGTTTAGAAAACTCAGCTGGACATGGCTGCTCACAAAAGCACCTGACTCCACTGATGGCTCCACTGCTACAATAACTCAATATGCATTTGGGGCATTAGCCACTGACTACATAGCGGAGTCACTTTAAAGGAAGGTGTAGGCTAACGATTGGCAAAGAGTATGGGATGAATGAAAGCTTGGATATGTCCTGGAAGCGGAGGATGTATGGTCTTAGCTGTTCATGACATGGTCTCATTACTGTACCTGACTGAATCACAATTGGGGCGATTCAGAGAGCAGTGACTCCCTCCATGAGTCCTCCTGTTTGTGCCAGCACCATTGGCAGACGGCTGCATGACGTAGGTCTACATGCACACAGACTGTTACAGTGACTGCCCGTAACACCACATCAACGTCACCAAAGACTGCAATGGCGCTGTGCCAGACTGTCATGGAGTGACTCGGAATGGAGGGAGGTCATCTTCAGTGATGAGTCTTGCTTTTGTCTTGGTGGAGATGACCAATGGTTCCATGTGTGGAGGCACCGTGGTCAGCACCGAGATGAATATACAAGCCTCATGGGATGGATTATCATAGGACATTATTAAAAACCTCGAAAACTCCATGCTGAGACGCCTGGTATGTTGCATTAGCAAGCATATGGGCTCCACGCCATACCAAGAGTCACTACTACTGTATGTGTAGCTCAATAAATATTGTTTATATTAGTCTATCAGCCTGTATTGTCCCTGGTAACCTTAATCTTCCTTCCCCAATGTATTGCAATCTAACACTTCCTTCTGGGTGTAGCTACCGTTTTAATGATGGTGTCTATGATGTTCCAAAAGGGAAATTATTCTCGTCCTCAAGTCAGAATTTAGCTTCATAAATAAAGGCTTGTTTCCCATCAGACTGGTATCTGTAGCGAGCTTAGTGTACAATACACCTTATATGCTGTGTGTGAATGTGGGCGGGGTGCCTGAGGCTAAGTCTCCATTACCCCTATTATAGCAAGCCACATGTCTGCCTCATCATCAGAGATTTTGTCCATTTAGGCCCCGGGGGACACAGTAAAATATTAAAAATGTTTATATAATAACAAAATAAGCTGCATTACACATCCAGCAAAGCCTTAATGACAAATCTAAGATATAAATATAATAAAACATGGCTGATCAGACCTATCTGGAAACTGTGTGCACATGAGAACTGTCTGATAGGTGAGGAAATAAAGTGAAGACTGTAGTCCATTGTTGACATGTCCAGTCCATACAATCCATCAATGAAAAAAAAAAAAAGCTGAGCTGCAGAAAGACACTAATATGAATTCAGTCTAATATGAGGTCAATACATATATATATATATAGGTGAGTTATCATAACCTCTATATCAGTGACATCCTATTTAGCTGGATGGCTGGCTCGGGGATGTTTGTCACATTTTAGTTGAAAATGTAGCACACCTTCAAACACAACCCCCTCCTGACTTTCTAGTCCATTATATCTGCACTAATCTACTTTGTTTTAGAGACAGTGGGCGAGAAAGAATGGACCAGACCAATTACCCCACTTCCTTTAGTACCCCATAAGTAAAAAGTATCTAGAAATACACTCAATTTAAGTATACTTAGTATACTTCCTTGCACTTATGATCAATGTACTGAAAGTGTGATATATACAGGGTTTGGACAATGAAACTGAAACACCTGGTTTTAGACTGCAATCATTTATTAGTATGGTGTAGGGCCTCCTTTTGTGGCCAATACAGCGTCATTTGGGCAGCCGTGGTTTTATGTTTTTTGGATACAATCCGGGTTAGCACCCGAACATCCCTTTCAGACAGCTTCCTCTTGCATCCACAGTTAATCCTGTTGGATGTGGTTCGTCCTTCTTGGTGGTATGCTGACATTACCCTGGATACCGTGGCTCTTGATACATCACAAAGACTTGCTGTCTTGGTCACAGATGTGCCAGCAAGACGTGCAGCAACAATCTGTCCTCTTTTGAACTCTGGTATGTCACCCATAATGCTGTGTGCATTGCAGTATTTTGAGCAGAACTGTGCTCTTACCTGCTAACTGAACCTTCACACTCTGCTCTTACTGGTGCAATGTGCAATTAATGAAGATTGGCCACCAGGCTGGTCCAATTTAGCCATGAGACCTCCCACACTAAAATGACAGGTGTTTCAGTTTCATTGTCCAACCCCTGTATATATATATATATATATATTATATGTACTTAGCATATTAATTATACATCAGTGCTATTAAAATATACTTGCATTCATAATAAATTCAACTAATTGTACTTCACTGTACTATTTTGAGACTCCACTAAGATTCAGTAATTACTTATGTACATATTAAAGTACATTTCTACCAAATTAGAATATACCAAATTCTCGACCTTAGCCCACCCAAGAGCTGCCTAACTCTGCCTAGTCAGATGCATGAGATGACACTGCAGTTAGGGCCTTGTGAGAGAAACGAGCCATGAGCAGCTGGTACTGAAGCGTGAAGGATTGTGATGCTTTCCAAATTGCGGCAGCGTCTGGTTGGAGGGGGGGCATACAGGACGTATGTATGGGACAAATGACTTGAGAAATTGGACAAAGCTGAAGTTGGCTTCTTGTTTGAATTTCTTGTTCTACCTTAAAAAGATATTCGGCTTTTGTACAGGTGCCAGAATCAAAACACTGCTCCATTGAAGGTAGAAAAAAAAAAAATATTATTTAGCCATCATTTTTTTTATATATGTACACCCCCGCGCCACTTTATTAGGTACTTGTATCTACGCTCATTGTCTATTTCATTTACATTTATGGCATTTAGCTGACGCTCTTATCCAGAGCAACTTACAAGGGTAATTATATTACAGGTAGGTCAATGTAGTGTTAGGAGTCTTGCCCAAGGACTCTTATTGGTGTACCACAGCATAGTTACCCATAGTTAGTGGTGCTATCCGCTAAGCTACACCAACCACACTTTACTTACCATATAGGGACACTCTGTAACTCTTCAACTACAGACTGTTATTCTACATTCTTTGATAACCCCCTTTCACCCTGGTCAGGACCACCACAGAGCATGTATTTTGTGGGTGGTGGATTATTCTCATCACTACAGTGACACTGCTGTGCTGGTGTGAGTGATTCTGTTGTGATGTGCTGCTGGAGTGTTTAAACACTGTGTCCACTCACTGTCCACTCTATTAGACACTCCTACATTGCTGCTCCACCTTGTAGATGTACAATCAGAGACGATAGCTCATCTGCTGCTGCACAGTGCAGTGTTGATCCGCTCACATCAACAGAGCACACACCATCACCATGTCTGTGTCACTGCAGTGCTGTGAATGATCCACCACCCACATAATACCTGCTCTGTGGTGGTCCTGTGGGGGCCCTGACTATGTATGTAGAGGAACAGATGGACTACTCTGTAACTGTAGAACTACAAAGTTCTCCTATATGGTCAGTAGAGCTGATAATATGGACAATGAGTGTAGATACAAGGAGGTGTGCCTAAAGGGTTGGTCAGTGCACATATAAGACATGGTGAATACTGAAACCAGCTGAACCATACCATCCCCCACTTGTAAGCAGACTGCTATGCTGTGTTAGGATACACCCTGGCTATATTATATTGAGATATTTGAAATCTGAATAAAGATGAATGTATTTTTACTGTGCTGTTGCTTTTGGGATTCTGTTGAATAGAGCATGCATGCTTTCACTCTTAGCATTCTGCAGAACAGCTCGATCGGCCGATGACGCACTCCTCAGACTGAAGGTTTGAGTTGTGTTTCTGTCTGATGGTAAATGAGCTATTCACTCCGATTATTTGAGACACTCCATGATACGGCAGCCTCAGAGACTTTTTTTTATTTTTTGCTTTTCTTGTTCTTTTTTTGAACTTGTTTTGTTTCAAAGCTCTGTGAATCAGAGCTGTCAGTACGACACCCCCGACCCACACACACACACAAATACACACACTTCAGATCAGCCGTCAATGTCTAAGAGATTGGCTGCAGAAATTGGCAGAGCTGATTTGCATACATGGAGAGATAATGCAGGGGGCTGATATGAGAGGTTATGACAACTCTAAAGCAAATGCTGGTTGATGCAAACTAGTCGGAGCTAGTCGTGCGTGGTATCTGAAGTGTTAATGCCCGTTCTAATTACAATCCCTTACCAATCTGATATAGCACTGCCTCTGCTGATAAGGCGGAGGGTCATTACTTCAGATGGATTTTCTGCCTAGTTGAGTAAATTTTCCCCTAGTTGCTCCTCTCAGGGGCCCTGCCGCAGTGCCTAAGTGCCACGTGCCTCCAGCAGTAGCGTGGAGGACTCCGGGCAGGAGTTAGAGATAGGATTTAAGGCATTTCATCTGAGATGTGGCTGAGATAAAATCAACACCCCGTTAATCTAATGCTCCGTCAGACGGAGTGGAGTTTGCTCAGGGCTGCTAGCGCCGACCCCTCGGATGAGATTCTCCATTAATGCGTTTTCTGTGTCGCTTCCGTGCTGGAGGAGGCCAAGATTGAGTTGAATGGGAAGATATGTCTTGTGTTATTCTGGGCACTCTCTTCTTTTATAACACGCATGCGACAGGCCAACTCTTTTCTAGAGCTGTGATTTATGGTGAACACTGTTGGCTGCTCACAAAAGCACCTGACTCCACTGATGGCAAACTGCTACACTAACTCAATATGCATTTGGGGCATTAGCCACTGACTACATAGGGTGTGCGCATGGTTGGATGATGTATACAAACTGTACACCAACACACTACTTACAGCACACTAACGCATTACACTTACCGAGTTACTGTATACCAACACACTACTTACAGCACACTAACGCATTACACTTACCGAGTTACTGTACACCAACACACTACTTACAGCACACTAACGCAGTACACTTACTGAGTTACTGTACACCGACACACTACTTACAGCACACTAACACATTACACTTACTGAGTTACTGTACACCAACAAACTACTTACAGTACACTAACACATTACACTTACCGAGTTACTGTACACCAACACACTACTTACAGCACACTAACGCATTACACTTACTGAGTTACTGTACACCAACACGCTACTTACAGCACACTAACGCATTACACTTACTGAGTTACTGTACACCAACACGCTACTTACAGCACACTAACACATTACACTTACTGAGTTACTGTACACCAACACGCTACTTACAGCACACTAACACATTACACTTACTGAGTTACTGTACACCAACACACTACTTACAGTACATTAACACACCCTGGACAACCAGACAGGGCCAAACCAGTGGTGGAGGGGGAACATCACGTCTCCACCTAAAAGCAGCAGAAGTGATAAATACGCTTGTGGAGTCGCTCTAAAGGCAGGTGTAGGCTAATGATTGACAAAGAGTCTTCAATGAATGAATAATGTAGCATTAGAGTCTTCCTGGCAGAACTTTCATATTTGGAAAGCTATTACACACAGCAGTTGTGTCTGTATTAACAAGGGCTGTCCTGCTACTGTCTGTGAGTAATCAGTATAGTGCTCCAATGCGTAGCTATGAAATAGCCCATACACATTTACAAGAGGTTGTTATGGTAACGAGAAAAATAACTATTTATATTAAACTTAATGTTAGTTTGAAAGTGTATAGAAATCTATAGAGGACATTTAAAGCTGATTAATGTGGTACTCGCTGAATAGGTGCTGGCAACGTACTATTTAAATCTACACTATATATTTGGTAACCTGCTTTATAGGACATATATTGATCAGTCAAAGAGGAAATCAAGTTAGCACTACACAGCTTTAAATGTGAATATATTTGCAGAATTCATATTTCAAGACATTCAGATTATCTTCAGAGGCACATGAACATGCTGAGTTTCCCAGGGTGTGGCTGGGGTGAGCAGTGCCTTCCTGAAATCTGATTGGCCATTCCAAATGCTACCCCTAAATTTCTGCCATGCTATAGGCTTCCACCTTGTAGAAGGTGGGGGTTTGAAGCTTTGAGATGAAAGTTGTTTTGCTATCGGGGGAAAAAACTCACCACCACAAAGCTCAATTACACAATGTCTAACCCCTGTACATCCTACCAGTGGAACCTTCCACATGCATACCAATTAAACTGTATTTGCATAAATAAACAAAGCATTCACATTTTATTTCTTGGGTTTGAGAAATGCCAACCCTAAACAATGTTGAAGGCCAGTAGTTTATAAAGCATAAGCAACATTTGCTATTGAATGACAAGAAAAAGAGCAAATCACCTTTTAAAAATAAAGAAATAAGTGAATAAATAAATACATACAAATAATTAGTCTACTTACTCAGATGTCCAAGAATACTATGACCGGTTATTCAATGTTTATTGCATGGTAAGCCATCTTTATCCTCCTACTTCATCATCCGAATGCCTATGAGAAAATCCAGTCCTTTGGAAATGTCAGAACCTTCAATCATGGCAGAAGAAATCGGGAAAGGAAAGGGGTCCTGGTCGATCAAAGCTAAGCTAAGCCACTGTTCCTCCCTCTCCCTCTCTTTCAACTGAGTGGAGGTGAGAGAACCCCATGTAGCTTATGGATCAATACTCAAGGTTACATTCTAAATCATATTTCCGGCACCTGGCCAGCTGTTGTGTAGTAAAGGAGGTTTAGTCTTAACCACTGACCTTGAGAAAGAACTGCCCAGTGGTTGAACAAGGACGTTATTTGTGTGAGGTGAGGTATCACAGCCCAGTCTCTAGGCATCAAGGTATTTTTGGCGACTTTGTGTGCTTTCATGACCTTCAAACACTGAGGAAAAAGAATTTTACGGGCATGCGCTGGGTTCCCTGACGGAAATCAGACTCGCTCAGGCTTTCGTTCATGCAGGCAAAGCGGCGATGCAAATTTGGGCACGTCAAGGTTTCAGCTATTCTCGATGAAGACGAAAAACTATAGACTATCAACATTTCTAAACGCTGTAGTAAGCGTGAATTTGGCTTTATTTCCTCCAGTGCTGCATGATGGCTCATTTTCACATTAATACCTTCCGCTGACAGCATCATTAATCAAGCTGATCGAAGGCGACGTTTCTCTAATCAAACTGCACCCGCATTCCCCCAGTGCCCTCTCTGGATTCTGAGAGTAGCGCTTCATCGTGCTCGCCGTATTTAAGTAGGGCATCCTACCCTTCCACCTGCTGCTAGGCTGCTCCAGTCCACTCCGTCACTACAGGCCAAAAATAACAATGATAAAAGTACAAAAGCAGAGGCTGGCAGAGAATTTGGTCTCACAAGGCTTTTCTAAACGATATCTAGAAATGATTCACGATTAACTCAATTTACAATCAACTCAACGTGTGTACTGATAAGCCCACCAGACTAAAACTGAGTCACCTTCTGTGTTTAATGTGGTAGTAACTTCAGGCTCCTCCAGATGGCGCTGCATGAGAATGATGGGGCTATAAATACCTGCGGGGTGTGAGTGACGGGATCCATAGATTGAGAAGAGGTGCTACAGTGCAGGGAATGTCTCGATCCATGTGGCTCCAAAGCAGATGTTAATGATCGGCTAAAAGGAGGGACTGAGCATTTGGGCATGGCCAAAGACCTTAGTGTGAAGGAAGTAGTGGTTGGTGTGGCACAATGGATAACACCACTACTCACCGTCCCATGTGGGAGACTGGGATTTGATTCCCGGTCTGGGTGACTATGCTGTACTACACCAATAAGAGTCCTTAGGCAAGACTCCTAACACTACATTGGCCTACCTGTAAAATGATTAACCTTGTAAGTCGCTCTGGAGAAGAGCGTCAGCTAAATGCCGTAGATGTAGATGTATCTGAATCTGCAGGTGGATGGAAGTGTACGGTCATGCAGGTCTACCAGCAGTGGTTCAAATCCCAGTCTACAGGAAACTCTCCTCGGAATTGTGCCAGGCATCCACCAAATCTGGCCCAGCTAATCAATTCTTCGATGCAAGAGTGTCTGAACACTGAACTTGTCCAGTCTATGCCAAATTTAATCACAGCTGTTACTGGTACTTGTGGAGGTATTACATGGTATTGGGGATGTTTCAGTCACAGGTAATTCATTTTTTATTTGGTGAGCTGATTTAGCTGATTTAGCATTCACAGTCAAAGCTTGTATCAGTGCCTAGTGTTATCTGTTACAACCTCGCTAGCAGTGTAGGGGTGTGAAGCAAACCAGTGCAAACCAGAAAAAACTATACATACATATACAGATTTACTTGGGTTTTTGTTGCTCTCCAAAATACTAGGATATACAGATATACAGAGTCACGAGTGGCTGTGGGCTAAAAGGCGGAATCTGAACACGAATGGCACCAAAGAAAAAAAATAAATAAGAAAAACTGACCTAGCTCAAGTTTAATTACCTCCTCTTTCCTAAACTGCGCTACTAAAAAAATACAGGGGCTGGTGCCCGCCCCTCACCTAATGTATCTATACAGTCAAGTTACTATGTGCCATGGAAATGTCTGAGCGCTCGTCTTACCTGTCCAGAAACCCCTTATCCACGCAGGATAATCCAAACTGACAGAGACAACATGAAAAATCAAAGACCAGCCGATACAGAAAGTGGCTAGGGCTAGGTGCTAGCTACGGGAGGCAGAGGGAAAACTAACAAAAACACAGTTGACCCGGCATGAGACTACTGACAAGTGTACAACACCAACAACACAAAGCGCAACCGCCTCAGTTCCTTAAAACACACCCACTAGCCAGCAACACAACAGCAGACATAAATCATCCAGCCTCCCACTAATCTGAATCCCCGGTCTTATTTGAAACACAAGCCCCGCCTCTCACGTAGGAAGAAAAAGGTTCCAGATTGGGCGTCAGAACTCGGAAGTACTCTGAGGACTTCCAACGACGATTGTTGGGGCAGCCAACCTATAGAAGAGACAGACAAGTGCAAGAGGACAGCGGAAAACAGCAGGCCAGATGACCTGAGCCCAGGCACCTACTGTAACATATCTAATATACAAACTAATCCAAACCTGTTTATTCAGTTACTGCATCCTAGGAGCCCCTGAGTGTGAGAATCATGGGAGCCGGATAAGAGCAGCCATAAAACTGGATAGGGGAATCACCAAGTTGGGCTAGGAAAATTATTAATAATTAATATAACTGCTTCAACTGCCTCATCCATGCTCCTTTCAGGCAACAGGTCGTGTAGCAACAGAATGTCTTTTAGCATGCAAAGCTGTGAAAACTAAGTGGAACAGCGAAACACTTCAGCGTCCTTAGTGCCGACTACTTTCTGCGTTAGCATCCCCCCAGAGATTTGATATGGGAGTTGTACCTGCATGTTTCCTGATGACTGCAATTCCTGCACCTTTGAAAGAATCAATAATTTATTTCAGCAATTTGCATTTACATTGGGCGGACCTTGTAATGCCACAGAAGCTTGAAAAGATGCCAGCAAATGCAAGACAAAGGAGAGTGCAAGCGTGTGTGGGTTTGGTTGAACAGCATCTTCGTCCTCTAGAATGTTATTGTTGAAATTTTACTCTGAATGGAGCAATACAATTACTCCAAAGTTCCTCCAAAAGGAGAAAATAAATCTTGATTTTATTCGTTTCCACTATTTAGAGTTAAGGGCGCTGCATCAGCAATGATATACAAGGGTCTATATGTAATATTGGAAATATGTAAACAGTCTTGGCCAGTTAGCTGAGCTTTGGCAGACATACTACTATAGTAAAGAGATTATGAAAACATGATTTACTTTACTTTTCTATCAAATATATTTAGATTTGATATGAACACTTGTTTATGTGCTCTTTGAGTAACTTACAATATGTTTTAATCAAAGCAGGTTTATTTGGCTTTGTAAATAAGTAAGTAAGTAAAAAGCTAGCTACTAACTAAATAAATTAATACACTGTTTTGGAGGCCGATGTATGGTTCATTCAACCAAATATTAAGTTTATATTTTGAGTTTTACTGACTAATTTTTTTTTTAAATGGTTCATTTGGACTGGTTGAATTGGAATCCTTTTAACTGGTTTAACTGATTTTAGCTCACTCATAACACTACCAAAACTTTCGTGACTGCTTTGAAAGTGTCAGTATTAAAAACACAAAGTTTCATTAATTGCATAATAAATATGTTTCCTTAGCGATGGTTTTGAATGTACACAGTGGATTTTAGACTTCGGGTCATATTTCCTTTAAACATTTACTTTATAGCCATCTGCACATCAGTAAATTTAGTGGTTTGAGACAGTTGCCTTCTGTCTCAGATAAAAAGAGACAGTTACTCATTACTTAATGAATATTTAAGTTTAAAAATATCATAATATGTGAGGTTTAAATACTTATTTGGTTTCTTTATCTATTTCTATATAACTATAACATGTCACAAATGTTTTATATATATGTAATAGTGTTCATAATAATAATTATTATTATTTTTATGTTAAAAACTTTCAGGTACCTGTGTGTGTGTACATATATATATATATATATATATATATATATATATATATATATATATATGTATATATATATATAGAGGGGTTGGTCAATGAAACTGAAACACCTGGTTTTAGACACAATCATTTATTAGTATATGTATCCTTTTGCGGCCAATACAGCGTCAGTTCGTCTTGGGAATGACATATACTGCGTCCTGCACAGTGGTCAGAGGGATTTTAAGCCATTCTTCTTGCAGGATAGTGGCCAGGTCACTACGTGATGCTGGGGGAGGTTCGTCCTTCTTGGTGGTATGCTGACATTACCCTGGATACCGTGGCTCTTGATACATCACAAAGACTTGCTGTCTTGGTCACAGATGCGCCAGCAAAATGTGCACCAACAGTTTGTCCTCTTTTGAACTCTGGTATGTCACCCATAATGTTGTGTGCATTGCAGTATTTTGAGCAGAACTGTGCTCTTACCTGCTAACTGAACCTTCACACTCTGCTCTTACTGGTGCAATGTGCAATTAATGAAGATTGGCCACCAGGCTGGTCCGATTTAGCCATGAGACCTCCCACACTAAAATGACAGGTGTTTCAGTTTCATTGTCCAACCCCTGTATATATATATATACATACACACATACATATGATTGGACCAACAAACTACACCTATCAAATAATTTCTTTTTATTTTTTTCTTCTGGCTTTCAAAGTACAGGACCACTTATCCTGAAAGTCCAAATCACACATGCCCAAACATATCTAAGCACAAACTTTCTTTTACATATATAAAGCCACATCAATTGGTTTCTATTTCCGGCTCACTGCCGTCTTTCACTGTAGACATTAATTAGCAGGTATTCAGAGTTCTCTATGAATAAGACTCATTTGATGGACACCATAAACTTCTTTCGTTCTGTGCTAGAATTCCATTATTACTTTCTCCTCTTTGTCATCTTCCGTCTTCCAAGTTAGACGACGGATGACAGTGCAGCCTTTAAAAAAGGGCAAGTCCAGTATATATAAAAGCTTTGCATATTGTACGTTGTTTGATATCGCGTTTTGAAGCCACACAGAGTGTAATCTTTTGCTGGGCTTTGGACTGGCCTGTGTTTGTATTAGCGCTGGCTGGATATTATCATTCCTCCAGGTACCTCAGGCTGGCTTCCTCTATTTCCTGAAATGCTAATAATTTCAACCTTTTGGAGCATCAGCATTTTTTTTTTACTCTTTGGGAAATTGAAGAAATGGCGTACTGTATGTGTGTATATGAGCGTGAGTGTGTAGTGGAGGGGTGTTACTCGGTTCTCAGAAGTTGTTGCTATTTTCTGAGGGGTTGGATTTGTGTAGAATTTGTGCAGTATTGCACAATAACAGTGTTTTGTATGGTCTTGTCATCCGTACAGAAGTTTTATTTTTACACATGTGCATAGCTATAACTGGAAATAGTGCTTGTCCTACTTCTCCAGACAGTACAGTTTTCCCTTATTTGGCTGTAATGATAGCACTTCCGTTGATGACTGCATGTATGAGTGCGTTTCCCCCTCTCTGTGTTTGACGAGATTACATCCTGTTGTACAGTGAATTTGCATCAAATTAAAGCCTCTATGACTGGTGGGGAAAGCACTGATACACAAAGCTACTGGCAGCTCGTTAAAACCGACGTGACAAAAAATAAAAAATCAAATAAATACCAGGAGATCAAAGGTTGGCTGGGGTTTTTAATACCTCCAGCAGTTCTCATGCACTGCCATGCACAAGAGAGAGAGACCCTTTGATAAAATGCAGTGGTGTCAGAAAGATTTGCACGTCGCAGAGTTCTGCGTTCTTCGTTTGGGCTCGTGAATCTGGAGGTGACGGCTGGAGCAGAGATTTATCAAAGTGAGAACTTATCTTGGCTCTCTGGGACCTGAAACAACAACGAGTAAATAAATGAACAATGAGCAGATGGAGGTACATAATTGAGTTTTATTTATAGGCCATGTTTAATTGACTGCTGCTGTGCAAAATTCTGAACGAGGGAAAAAAAAGACAAGCACTATGACAGGATCACCAATAAACAGACGAACACCTAGAGACTACTTTTGGTTCCCTAGCTGCTTTTCTCTGAAGCTGTGGTTCTAAGAGATCCTCAGACATCAGCACTTTTGTAACATAACTTTGCAGTCTGAAAAAATGTGGTTCCTTAATGGTTCTCCAGTATAAACTCTAGTATAGTTCTATCTAGAACACAGTCATAGAGCTGTTTAAATGCTTAACTGGTCCTATGCATGATCAAAAGGTTCTTCCCTATCATGGAACACCAAGTGCACATGCTTTAATGGGAACAACAAGGGGTCTACTATTGTTACAATCCAAGAAGCCATGTTTCAGGATTATGTAGTACTGGTTTGTGTGTTGCGAGTTGGGTTGGAGTGAATATGTAGGTTCCCTTGGGGTCCCTGAGGACTGATCTGAGAACCACTGCTCTGAAAAACCTTTCAATCGATAGCTCTTTAAATAAGGAATTCCGATATTTAGCTCTCCTCTTTGTCATTCCATGTTCTTCTGAGTTAGATGATGAATGACAGAGCAGCCTTTAAAAAAGAAAAGGTTTAGAGAAAGATGAAACCTTTACATATTTTACATTGTTTGATGCCACATTTTGAATCCATAAAAATTCTAACCTACAGGGGTTGGACAATGAAACTGAAACACCTGTCATTTTAGTGTGGGAGGTCTCATGGCTAAATTGGACCAGCCTGGTGGCCAATCTTCATTAACTGCACATTGCACCAGTAAGAGCAGAGTGTGAAGGTTCAGTTAGCAGGTAAGAGCACAGTTCTGCTCAAAATACTGCAATGCACACAACATTATGGGTGACATACCAGAGTTCAAAAGAGGACAAACTGTTGGTGCACGTCTTGCTGGCGCATCTGTGACCAAGACAGCAAGTCTTTGTGATGTATCAAGAGCCACGGTATCCAGGGTAATGTCAGCATACCACCAAGACGGACAAACCTCCACCAGCATCACATAGTGACCTGGCCACTATCCTGCAAGAAGAATGGCTTAAAATCCCTCTGACCACTGTGCAGGACTTGTATATGTCATTCCCAAGACGAGCTGACGCTGTATTGGCCGCAAAAGGAGGCCCTACACCATACTAATAAATGATTGTGGTCTAAAACCAGGTGTTTCAGTTTCATTGTCCAACCCCTGTATATGGATTCTAACAAGTTGGAATGGAGTAAAACTGTAGACTCTCTTGGGGTCTCTGAGGATTGATTTGAGAACCAATTCCCTGGAAAACCTTTCAATCGATGTCTCCCCAAATAAGTTTATTTAATAATTTTTTAAAAATTACATGCAAACTTTTATAAAGGTTAAAGAACTTCCACATAAAGGTTTTATTATGGGATGTACAGATATGGGAGATTTTCCTGTACATGTCTGCCAGTGCTAATGCTGACACATAAATGTTTGTGAAATGTTGAGATGTCCTAAACATTCAGCTCTTCCAAAATGTAAGAAGTGCACAAATGCAAATCACACCTGCAGGTTTCTGGGTGTAGGCCACATCAGTGTTCAGACACCCTTTCATCAAAGAATTGCACAGTTGGGCCAGATTTGGTGGATGCCTTTCCTCGTAGAATTCTGAAGAGAATTTCCTTGTAGACTGGGATTTTAGCCACTGCTGGTAGACCCGTATGACCGTACGCTTCCATACACCTGCAGATTCAGCTACTTCCTTCACACTATGGTCTTTGGCCACGCCCACATGCTCAGTCCCTCCTTTTAGCCAATCATTAACATCTGCTCTGGAGCCATTTACCACACATTGAATGAAACATTCCTTGCACTGTAGCACCTCTACTCAATCTATGGATCCCGTCACTCACACCCAGCAGGGACTTATAGCCCCATCATCCCCGTGCAGCGCCATCTGCAGGAGCCTGAAGTTACTACCACCTTAAACATGCCAGTGAGATTATATACATGGGAAATACCGGATATCAGCACTGGCCCGCAAGTCCCAAACCAGTGCCTCCAGATATAGACCCTGTATGTGAAGGTTCTTTAAACTTTACAGACGTTTCTCTTGCACATCTCTTTTTTAAAAATAAAAACTAATTATTTAAAGAACTATCAGTTGAAAGATTCCACAGGTTAGTGATTCTACAGTCAGTCCTCAACTTGCAACTCATAAATTCTTAGCTTATATTAGCTCATATAATGCTGAAAAAGTGCTTCTTTGATCTGTAATAATAGTGGAACCCTTGTTGATGCTTTATACATCTATTTTTTAAACGGTTCCTTAGAATAACATGTAAGCTCCCTGGAAAAAGGTCAATGCTGATACATAAGTATTGAAATTTAGATATTGTCTAAACCAGTGGTTCCCAAGTCTGGTCCTGGAGGATGCTACCCTACCCAAACATTTGAGTGTTTTCCCTGCCCCCATTACACCTAAGCCAAACGATCTGTGAAATAACCAGCCATTTCTGAGTTCAAGTGGGTGTGGTTTGGTAAGAGCATAAAAATATCCAGTACCCATCCTCCAGAACCAGGGTTGGGAGCCACAGGCCTACACATTCAACTCTACAAGAGTAATAGAAATACATTTCCAATCATCAGTTCCAAAAAATCAGTCAAATCCAAATGTCTGTCCAGTGCTGCTGATATTTACCGCATATCAACATCAATAGTCATATTAAAAAGTTTCTAAATCAGAAGTTCACCAGCACTTTTAAGAAGTATTAGACTAGACTGCAAGGTCTATGCTAGAATGAGTAGGAGGCAGAAAAGCTTGGTGCACAGTGTTTCTAACCTCAAGCTGGCTTTTTAATCTGTTTTTGTTGGTCTGTCTTATGAATTTTAAAATAAACAGGCTGGAAGAGGCACTTATGAAAAGCCGCTTTCAAAGCAGCCAGAGCTACGGCAATAAATGTCAGTCTTTGACACTGGTAATGATTGCAGCTGATTTGTTGTGACTCCTTAAGAGGTTTTGAAAATCTTGACCCCCTGCACCCGAGAGGGTAATGCGTTCATTAACACCACAATAAAAACGGAAAATCCAATTTACCAATGGAAGAAAATGACTTAATGGTAGAAGGAAAGATATGCTATACTATTGTAATTACAGGATCATTTTATGGGTCTGAAAATAGAGCATACACAGCCTGGCCAAAAGAAACGTTGCACAATATGTGGTTGGGCCAGCTTTAGCTTTAGCTTTGATAATGTTCATTCAAGATTCATTCGCTGTGCAATGTTATACAACATCACAACATTCATTTCTACTCTCCTGTTACCAAAACAAGATCCTGGTCACAACACAACTATCCAGCACATCCCAAAGACTTTCAGTGGGGTTCAGGTCTGGACTTTGTAATGGCCAATGCATTAGTGAGAGGTTATTTCACTTCTTGGGATTGTTGTTCTGAAATATGGACATGCTATCCAGGAAACAATAAACCCAGTGACAGGATAAGATCACCATTCGATACATTTAGATGGTCAGCTGACTTTTTTGCCACACGACATTGCTGAACCTCATGTTGACCAACTGAAGGATCCCCAGATCATAACATTTCCTGAAGAGGTTTGTATGTAGCAACTACACATGATGGGTGTATTGCTTCTTGGACTTCCTTCTTATCCTACGTGCACCATCACTCTGAAATAGGGTAAATCCAGCCTCCCTAGACCACATAACCTTTTTCCATTGGTCCAGAATCCAACCATCAGGCTCCCTAGTAAATTGAAACCTTTTTTCTTCCATTAATAATTTTATCACCCCATATTTCTTCCTCAAAGTTATGGGTAACCTCTACACTGTAACAGAATGTAGGTTCTTACAACTTAAAAAATGATAGTGTTACCTTAAAATGTTGAGTTAATTGAATTTCAATGAAATTTGAATGTCTGTTATGCCCAGAAACATATTATGTCAAGGTGAAATTGCTCAAAATATTAAGGCAGCCAAGAGACCACCTTTTTAAGCTAAAATCACCTTGTTTCTTCAGAGAATTGATAGATTTTAATAATGCACTGAACAGTTTTTACCCAACTGAGGTAATTTCAGCTTCTCCTTAACACGCACAATAATTTTAATGTTCTGAAACACAGTTACATCTTTTCTATGACCCTGGAAAATGTAACATATGCTTCCAACAAAAGAAAAAAAAACAAGATGTTACTTCCTGCAACAGTTAGGAAGTGTCCGGCTTTACCATAGACAGTATTACTTCACTAAAGTCTAAATTGGGACTTTTTTTGGCCGGGCAGTTTATATTACTGAGTTTTGTATATTAGGTTTATCACAGTGGTCTGAAAATATACAGTCACCTCCATTTTTATTTTTACATCAAACCCACCTTCAGCGCCTACTGCCAAGAGGTTCCCTTTCTGGTTCCAGTTCGAAAGAAAAGGCTCAAGCACACATGCTACATGATTTATAGGCATGGAGGTGGCATCTAATTGCAGTTTTTGGAGACTTGGAATAAATCTCTTTGGAGAAATTTTCATTTTTCTTACCATTCTCCTCCTTCTGGGTGGGGTTTAAGGTGAGGGTAACAAGCGTGCATCCGCCTTCAGGTGGGTTCGCTAGGGCCTTGGTTGTTTTAAACAATGGGTAGTTTTAAGACATTTAACTATTGAGGATACAGCCACTGCTCATGAGGCTCAACGCACTTTTGCATAGTTTCATTAGTGTATGTTCTAATCATTACCATAATGAAGAGATGCTGGCTTGTGGGTCACCTTATACAGCCAGGGAAACTGGAAGTGAGGAATGATAGTGAACACTCAATTGGACCATAACTCAAAAAACTTCTAACTCCTTTCCAGTTCTGTTTATAAGCTTCTGTCTACATTCCAGTTCAGTTAATAAGCTTTTAACCCAATCCCAGTCTGGTGTATAACATTCTAACTCAATTCTAGTCCTGGTGATTAGATTATAACTCAGTCCTAGTTCTGTTTAGATCAGACTAAATTTGCTTTGAGTAAAGCTTACTAACTCAACCCCAGTCTGGTTTATAACCTTTTAACTCATCCCCAGTCTGGTTTATAACCTTCTAACTCATCCCCAGTCCTGTTTATAACCTCCAACCTCAATCCCAGTCTGCTTTATAACCTCCTAACTCAATCCCAGTCCTCTTTATGAACTTCTAACTCAATCCCAGTCTGGTTTATAACCTTCTAACTTCATCCCAGTCCTGTTTATAAGATTTTATCTCAATTCCAGTCTGGTTTATAACCTTCTAACTCAATCCCAGTCCTGTTTATACAATTCTAGCTCAATCCCAGTCTGGTTTATAACCTTCTAACTCAATCACAGTCTGGTTTATAACCTCCTAACTTCATCCCAGTCCTGTTTATAAGATTTTAGCTCAATTCCAGTCTGGTTTATAACCTTCTAACTCAGACCGAATTTCACAGTCTGGCTAACAAACCGCAAGGACATTTTTATCCATCTTTACCAAGCTTAGCAATAATTACAGTGCTGATTGTAAATTATCGCTATCCATACATGCTTCCCAGTATGGAGTCTGTAACAGTGCTCCCTCAAACTTTCAGGGACCCTATAAAAAGGCATATATCTGCCTTTGATATATCAAATATATATCTGTTTGTTAGGAAAACTAAGCTGTGTTTCCAGCTACGATAATGTGAATAGCATTGGTGTAAATCATTTCTCCAAAGAGGGGGCCAGGAGTCTGCAATGAAGTGTTGAATTCTTTATTTGAGAGCATGCTGTCCATCAGTTCTACCATACAGGTGACCATTTGCTCTGCAGCTATCTGCTAGTCAGGAAACACATACAAAAGATATTCCCAATGTGGAAGCTGCCGGCAAATTTAAAGCATTAAGCTGAATAAAGAAAGAAAACCAGCAGAAAATGGCAGTCTCAGCCTTGAAAACTGCTTTGGCATGGCAGTCTGAGATTTATAGGTGGCTAGCTAGATGTATTTTCTTCGCCAGTGCATTATTCACAGTACTGTAACTAATCTTTGATATGGTGTGGGATTTCAATTTTAGCAGAATAAAAATAATACAAGGTACCGGTTGCATACTAAATCAGTGCCCAGCCAGGGTTATTTGTGGTCCTGAGCTGGTGAGTGAATTCGTAGCTGGAACCTGTACCTCTCCTCTGTCTTCATTTCTAACACAACAGCCTTGAAAAAGAGCAATCCTGCTCTCAAAGGCCCTACCATGATTAAAAATAAAAAAGAGAAGAAAAAAATATAGTAAGCCATAGAGCCGAAAGCCTTTAATCAAACCGCTATAATCCATGTCCAAATGGTGGGGAGGCGTCAGGGCCTCCAATTAATTTTCCACAAATTACAGCATTTCCAAAAGCCGGTGGTATACCAGTACATTCACGAGGCACATCTAGGTGGAGCCCATGACAAAACAAATAAAGCTGAAGCATATATAGCTTTTCACGAGCCGGCGAAATGATTTCACGAGTCATGAAGGCACGGGCGAGGAAGAGATAGCGGCGAATTTAATGAAGCTGTAGGGTTGACCTTCAGCCATCTCCCCTACAGAATCACAGAAGGCTCGGCTAGCGCTGGAGAACAAAGCCCAAATGCTCCTGCGGTGACGGTAGGAGGGACGGAGAGCCTCGCTGGTTCTCTGCCTTCAAAACAATCCCCCCGTACATTACCATCCAGACGAATCTCATGTTTATAAAAAACATGTCAAGGTTTTCTCTTTATTACATCCTGTGCACATCCCAAAATCTATACTATTAAAATGTAGGCATGTTTTGCTACACTATTCAAACATAATACACAGTTGTATAGTTAGTTACATGGTAATTACATAGTAACTAACAGTAATAAGGTTGTTTTGGTTGATCTTCAGAACAAAACCATACATGCCACTATAACTTTTCCTCAAATTTAGATCATGACAAAATATCTTGTACCTGAAAACCCAAATGTGATATTTTAAGGTTTGGAATTTCTCCATAATTCATTTCAAGGAGCTACGGTTGATTATTTATTGATGTATTATTTGGATCATATTTTTAGCACTGAAGAGGCTCATAAAGTCAAAAACAATGCGATGCATTTCAGCCCCATAAAAATGTGATGTTGAGCCATAAAATGCTATTTTACAGAAACTCTTCTGTTCCTTCTTTGAGGCCTTTGAGAGCGGGATTAATATTCACCTCTGCATTGTAAATCTACCACGCACGTCTACTGGTCTCCAAGGTGCAACCCACACCAGTGATTATCCTCCCACTAATTAATAATTACCATACATATCCCTGTGCTGAGGAATAACCTTCTTGAGGCTGTGCACTCAAATCGCCAATTCTCCAACGTATATGGCTCTCAGGTGAAATGATTTCAGACCTAGATGAACAATGGTAATTCATAATTCATGGTGAAACAGTCACTTACCTGGTGGTTCACACTAAGAAAGGTTCCAAAGAACACTCATAGTGTCTAGAGTGTGTATGGCCAATATGATCTTGATGGTTTTGTGTGGTAGAAATACGCAGAACCTTTAATGCTGATTTTGATTTAATAAAATACTGTGACATTAACTATGAAAATGTTATGATGTTTTCTATTGTAATTAATATTAATAAATAATAAAGGAATGACAACTTTACACTATAACGTAATATTTCTCTAGAACTTCCTGTAGTTCTAACTAACGTCCCAACTATGAGCTATTCTGGCAAACCATGAGTGAACACGCCAGCCTCAAGCTAATGTGCCAACCACAAGCTAATGTGCCAAACACAAGCTAATGAGCAAACTGCGAAGAAACATGTTCACCATGGGCTAATAAGCTAACCACATGCTAAGGAAAGAGGGATAGAGTAAAAGGACAAGGTTTCTACAAAGTCTAATTTAAAAGCATTTGGGTAGGGCCAAAATGAATGGGACTGTATAGTGGGATGGAGGAAGAAGCACAGACTGCTGAATT
This sequence comes from Prochilodus magdalenae, assembly GCA_024036415.1. Lineage (NCBI taxonomy): Eukaryota > Metazoa > Chordata > Actinopteri > Characiformes > Prochilodontidae > Prochilodus > Prochilodus magdalenae. Next base: position 159,439 of record JAMWET010004969.1, read on the forward strand.
CAGGTCAGACCAATTTTGCATTTGTGCTCAATGTTGTGATGTCTTCTATTGTAACTGATATTAATAAATAATAAAGGAATGACAACGTTACACTATAACGTAATATTTCTCTAGAACTTCCTGTAGTACTTTGTTCTAACGTCCCAACTATGAGCTATTCTGGCAAACCATGAGTGAACACGCCAGCCCCAAGCTAATGTGCCAACCACAAGCTAATATGTGCCAAACACAAGCTAATGAGCAAACTGCGAAGAAACATGTTCACCATGGGCTAATAAACTAACCACATGCTAAGGAAAGAGGGATGGAGTAAAAGGACAAGGTTTCTACAAAGTCTAATTTAAAAGGATTTGGGTAGGGCCAAAATGAATGGGATTGTACAGTGGGATGGAGGAAGAAGCACAAACTGATGAATTCAGGTCAGACCAATTTTGCGTTTTTGCTCAATGTACATTATTTATAGCATTTAGCTGACGCTCTTATCCAGAGCGACTTACAAGGTTAATCATACTACAGGTGGGCCAATGTAGTGTTAGGAGTCTTGCCCACGGACTCTTATTGGTGTAGCACAGCGTAGTCACTCAGCCTGGGATTCGAAACCCAGTCTCCCACGTGTGGTGGTAGCTACTTGGCGGGTAGTGGTGTTATCCGCTGAGCTACACCAACCACATGAAACAGCATCTCCTGGTCAAGTTAGTACAGTAGATGGGTGTGCACTTTCCCACCTCATTTATTCTTATACGGAATTCAGAATTCAGAATTATATATTTATTGAGTTTTTTTCCAAAAAAACTGTGTACAAGGAGACCACTCCTGGGCAGACTTAGTGTTACAGAGTTGAAACAGTGTTGATATCTTGAATGTTGAACACGAAGAAGAAGAAGAAGAAGAAGATATCATTGACTAACAGTAGTGTTGCACATCAGCCAGCTACACGAAATTCCTGGTGGTCCTCATGGCAACCAGTCAGTAGACAGAGCCACCTCAGCCCCCCGCCTGCCTTCACCCACATTAGGGGTAAATTACATCCGTTATTACATCCCAACCTGCCAAAATGACCATCTCAACAATTCTAGCGTCTACATGTTGGGAAGCTCCTCCATGCGCGCGTACCCGTGTCCAGGTGGTTCCGGAGAAATCCTAATTTACTCTTGGCATATAATTACAGCCATGGCGGTAGAAGCTCTCCCTGTTTCTAATTTCCATCACTGTCACCCATTCCATTTGTGTTATAATACATCCTTCATAATTTATGAGGGGCCATTTCTCTGGCTGGATAGCGGATACAGGGGCTGATGCGGACTGATAAAGCCCCACAATCCTGCCGCCCGGTCCTCTGCATGGCCCGTAGCATCGGTTATTGCCTGCGCCCATCATTTCAAATGCCTCCACTCCACAAAGCGAGGATGAGGCGGCTCTGGAAAGCGCCCGCATCGTGAGGAATTAGGAGCCATTAGGCTGAGCCTCAGATGCAGCCGGGATTAAAAAAGCACCTGGAACACATGAGGCACGAAGCCACAAATTGCTGCAATTCAGCCGAGGAGCCGAGCGTGGAGAGGCCCTGCCGTTCAAGCGGTGACAGGCCGGCCCATTGCTTGCCTGACAAATATTTGTGTGGAGAGATGATATTTGATGACTGCCAAGGCCTCGGGACGTGGGAAGTGTTTGCCTGTAATAAGAGTTAATGAGAGCGGATGGGGTTGATGAATAGCAGAGAAAATACCCGGCGTCTGGCCCCACCTCTACCTGGGGTCCCCTCCGTCTGGAAGAAACCTTATCCCGGAGCCTCCGAGATAAGCATGACAAGTATAATGACGATGTGAAGCCAATGAAGGCAGGCAGCTCACAAATGCTTAACTAATTGAAAGAAAGAGGAGATAATTAGGCACATCGAGTCTGAAGGACTGTGCGAGCAGGTTTCCACTCGCCCGAGATGTCTGGGTGGCTCAGGTGTTTATTTGCAGGTTATTAATCTCCTGCCTTATGCCCATATTTAGGGTGAAAGATTAGGGGGCTTTAGGAATGAGAATGATGACTCCTTGATAAGTTAACGAGTCCGGATACTGAGCGGTTTAATTGCATTATGAATCAGTTTTATGAGCACGCATGCTGCTTCTGCTGAGCTGTGCCTGATCTGGAAATACGTAGCATGAGGTCATTACCTATAGACTGTGTGGGTTCCGCTTCATCTGAGGATTTCAAGCCTCGTTTGATCTAATCATTACTGAACTCTACAAGCATATGGGGGGCTTCCAGTTGCCCATCATTGCATCTGAGGTTGGCTAAAGGTCTTCAGAGCACTAGAAGGCTGTTTAGCTGTTAGGGTATGACTCGGTGAATGGCATAATGTAAACTGATATGTACAGCAAAAAATTTATGAATGCATTGAATTCAGCCATTACCTCTAGAAGTAGATGCAAGAACAGATGAAGTGCAGGCTGTATGATGGTTAATACTCTGATGCTGTGTAATTTTAGCAGTAGATAATGGTATGGAATACGTAGCGTTGTAGCCGCACAGCCAGAAGAGCATGCGTTCAGTTCCTGGCTGGGGCTTTGGGGGTCCTTCTGTGTAGAGTTTGCAGTTCTGCCTATGTTGGTGCTCCGGTTTCCTTGCACAGTCTGAAGACATGCAGTCAGGTGAATTGGAGATGCTAAATTGCCCTCTAGGTGTGTGTGTGTGAGAATGTGTATATCTGTGTGTGATTGGTGGCCTGTCCTGGGTGTTTCCTGCCTCCCGCCCATTGAATGCTGGGATAGACTCTCATGACCCAGAGGGGTAAAGCGATTTAGAACATGGGTGGGTGAGTGAGTATGTCTTATAATATCAGAATCCACAGAAACAGATTATGTAGGCTGCGTCTGCATGCCCCCTAGAGGCCATGCTGACATCAGTTGGGAATTTATTCAGGCATTTTTAACGAATGAAATATATTTAACTCTGTTATCAGATTAGCTGTTGGCTTCCTGTGTGTGAAATGTTGTAACTCTATATTGAGCTGCTAGTGAGCAATGATAGGAGTAAGAATCCCCCTGCTGTGAAATCAAATCACTCATTCTATGATTTGATGCCTAATAGCAGTTAATACCTCCATAGATGTAATTCAATTTGGGAAGGACTGGACAGGTTCTGGATGTAGGCCACCTCAATGCTCAGTCACTCCTGCATCAAAGAATTGCACAGTTGGGCCAGATTTGGTGGATGCCTTTTCTGTTATTTCCTTTATTTTGGCCACCACTATGACCATAAGCTTCCATACAACTGCAGATTCATCTACTCCCTTCATGCAATGGCAAATTCAATTGTTCCATACTGTCCATCATTAACAACAGCTTTGGACCCATATTCCACACATCGAACAAGACATTCACTGCACCGATGTAGTTACTACCACCTTAAACACGCGAGGTGACTCATTTTTTTGCAGTTCCATTTCATTCCAAGTAACTCTTATACAGTTTCATATAAGGCCTCATAGCTTGACTGCGGAAACCGTACAGAACTACTGATAAACACTCTTTTCGAATCTACCTCTGAAATCAATGCTGCTGTGGCCTTGTCATTCTCAGCAGTGATGTATGGAGGTAGGTACAGCGGGCATGTGAATGTTAAATGTGTGAATAAAAAAAAGTGCCGTTGCTGTGTTGGATCATGCGAGCTGTCAGGAATCATGGCCTGCTGCAACGGTGATGAGCACAGCCTCGGTCCTCCGAGCCTGTGGGCGTGTTGGACTTCTTTAATGTTTATTGTCGGAGTCAAACGCCGCAAGTCAGTTCCGATTAGACATGCTTGCGGTGCTCCATACACGCTTTCCATATGAGCGATTCCTGCTTTTCCACTGCCTCCATTCGTCATTCCAGCAGGGCTATGTCATTCACCAGCCAAGAGTAGACATTGAAAAGCTGAACATCTGTCCTGACCTTTTCAAATGGAGAAGTCCATCACACCGTCCTACTCAGGGAGTGCAGAATCATTCAGGATTTTGACTGTTGGGTTTACGTAGTGTTAGAAATATAGTCGTGACTAAACGGCTTAATAGCATTTCATCTAATCTTTACTGAACTCTATAAGCATATGGGGGGTTCCAGTTGCCCATCCTTGCATCTGAAGTTGGCTAAAGGTCTTCTTTCAGGTTTACTGTTGAGTCAAAGGCCCTGAGTCAGTTCCATATAGACATGCTTGTGGTGCTCCATACATGCTTTCCACATGAGCGATACCTGCTCCTCTGTTCCCTCTATCCGTATTTGTCATCCGCCAGTTGAGAGTAGACACTGGAAAGCTGAACATCTGTCCTGACCTTTTCAAATGGAGAGGGTCCAGCTCATAGTCCTACTCAGGGAGTGCAGAATCATTCAGGATTTTGACTGTTGGGTTTTACGTAGTGTAAGAAATGTAGTCGTGACTGAACGGCTTAATAGCGTTTAATCCAAACTTTACTGAACCCTACAAGTATATGGGGGGCTCCAGTTGCCCATCCTTGCATCTGAAGTTGGCTAAAGGTCTTCTTTCAGGCTTATAGTCGAGTCAAACGCCCTGAACCTGCTGTATAGACATGTTTGTGTTGCTCCATACACGCTTTCCACATGAGCAGTTCCTGCTCCTCTGTTCCCTCTATCCCTGTTTGGCATCCGCCAGTTGAGAGTAGACACTGGAAAGCTGAACATCTGTCCTGACCTTTTCAAATGGAGAGGGTTCAGCACGTAGTCCTACTCAGGGAGTGCAGAATCATTCAGGATTTTGACTGTTGGGTTTATGTACTGTAAGAAATGTATTTCTGATTGAACTGCTTAATAGCACTCTCAGAGTGATCCAGATGAGTCAATATCAAAGCAGCGGCATCCCTTAGAACCGACGGCAGGGTTGGCATACGAAGAACGAAGAAAGTGGCGGTAAAGTATTGCATCTGTATTCATAGCCTATGTAGGACTATCCTTATTTCAGATCCTGCACGGGCTCCACTAGGTTTGCGGTGTCTTCAGAACTCGGCTGGTAGGCCGATCAGGCCCGGGGCCTTACTGAGATTATTTTGTTAGATTGCACGATCGATTCCCTGCCTGAAAGAATGACTCAGTGTAGATTTTGATGTTTGTGGAGCTTGATGCAGACTTCAGAAGATTTAGACAGGAGACTTGAAGCACTGGAAGGTTTTCTTTCCAGGCTTCCCGAACACTTGGAGGACAAACAAACACACACGAAAAAAAGGGAAAGGAAAAAAGCAATGTGTCCCAACTGTTGCCATACCTACTGATGAACACAAGAGCCCTTTCCTGTTCGGATTCTTCTAGCTCGTGAGAGTTTGCACTTTGTTATGTGGTTTCTGTGCCAGATTTTTGCGCATGGGTGCTTGAATCGAAGGCTGTGTGCAGTAAACTGCCGAGCTACCTATTAACGCTAGGAAATGATTTACTGCGAGCGATCAAGTTGATAACGTGGTTTGTCAATAATGGGTGGACACTAGTGCTTTATATCCCCAGTGGCTCCCAAAGGATTCCATTAGTTTTTTATGATTTTTTTATGACTGTCAATTTATGAAGTTTCCCATAATGTCACAGGAACAAATGAATGTCAGTTAGTCAATAAAAGTAGCTCATTGCCCGGCTGTAGCATTAGATCCTATAACCAGCCAAAGACGCTCTGAATGCATTTCTTGACGGTAATTAGTCTGCATGTATCATACCTCCTTCAACACTGCAATGCTGAGTGTCTTAATGGAGGCTTTTGCCAAGATTAAAATGTCCTTCAACGTCTGTTTGTTACATGCATGTCTGGAAGCATTCTTAATTACTAAAAGCCTCTTCAAATCAGACAGCAATAAGGCTAATGCTCTGTTTAATTGTCCCTTGACAACACCCAGTGCACGCCTCGCACCCCACGGTGCCGGAAAAGCGTGCGGCAGCGGCTTGGCTTGGCTGGTGGCGGAGCGCCTGCCTGCTGGAAGCCCGGTGGTGATTTAAGGGCTGCATTTTTACCAGGCTACCAAATAGACCTATTTGTGCTCAGCGAGCTTCACTTAGCATCAGTCGGGAGACTATTTGACTTTAATCAGTTTACGACCCTGCCTTCTCTGTGGCTTCCAGCAGAGAGGCCAGGGGGGTGTTACCGTTTAAGAGTTTATGCCGCAGGAAGCCCACTGCCAGCTCAATTATGCATCGGCCAATTGAATTCCAACTCCTCAGCACCCTGCCAAAGCGACACCACCTTTATATGCACGTCTAGAGTGGCCTACTTGTGGCAAGGCCCGGCATGCAACGTGACCAGCGGAGTTCGTTCGCGTTGAACGGTGCAAACGGGAGCTCTTATGCTCGACCTTTATCAACAGCCGCCTGGAAGTTTGCGGCAGCCGAGCGCCGCTATGCAAACGTGATGCATCACCCTGTCCCGGTGGCTTCCTCTCAAAAGGTCAGTCGTCTCCCTGCACGAACCCTCCACAACTTTAAATCATTGACGAGCATCGCTCGGCTGGCTTGACATGTTTTTTTTCCAGATCCCTAAACTAAAAATAAAAGACTTTTGTCTCCGGGAAGGAGACAATAAAGGGAGAGGACAACATTTGCTGAGAAGGCTATGCATTTTTAATTATGCCCAAGTGTGTTCATGCTGAGTGAACATTGACAGTAGCACTTTCTTTTCAGCGTCTAAATCGAAGGTGGTAATCCCTTATTTCCCGGTTCTGTCAGGGCCTAATTTCCAATCCCAGTTCACACGGCTTGGCAGAAAACACAGAAAACCATCAGCTTATAGATTACCTATACTTGATCACTAGCGTTTGTCATGGTCTGTTTTATTGATGATGTTTATTCTACTGCTGTGTGCAGGTTGCGGAGGCATGCTAGCTCCATCAACATCCCTTTTTCCTCCCGTTTTCTTTTTTCTCCCTCTTTCCCGAGTGAACGAGAGACGCCTCTTTAATCTTGGAGGGCCGAACATCAATTACTTGATGAATTGCTTTAATATTAGGATGGACTTGGAGTACATTCCGCATGATTGTTCATTTTCATTTTGTAATAATACTCAGGTGCTATCGTTCTCAGTGCCTGTGGATAATAGTGCAAACACATCAGCCTGTCCTTAATGAGTAATTCTGTTTGTTTGTTTGATAGCTCTGACAGTCACTACGTAGTGACTGAGATGGAGGACGCTAAAGCCTCTGAGGCGTGTTTGGGAAATGGGCGGCTATTAGACCGTTGCTTCCTCGGTGCCTCTTTTAGTGGAATGACTAGCGTTGCAGGATAGAGTATAAACAGACAACTATCAGAGGAGCAATATACTTTCACTACAAGGTGAAAGGGTGAATAAAAAGGGGAATATTAGCATCCATAAAAGTTCAGGAAGGTCACGAGTGTCCTTATCCTTGAGAATTCCCTCAGCTTTTACTTGGTGTATTCATACCCGACGTGGTGCTCAGATTCGACCCTCACTCTCCGCTATATTAGACACACTTATGCCGTCCACTTTTGTGCTCTGCCTTCCTTACTGTTCCACAACAAAGATGCTATGCACAGTTTTCCAGCCACCCTTTTCATCCATTCATCAAAAAAACATAAGTGCATCTGCTGAAAACAGCCTACTCTGTTCCTACAGTGGGTCTCTAGAGTGAGATTTTCAGGCTGAATGACTAGGAGAACCCCTATCTTATTATGTGACTAGAAGGTGGGAGGAACTTTAGAGAAACTTCAGCTGGAGTGCGTTTTCAGGTGCTGTGTTTGTTTTCCTTTTATTTTTTGTTTTACTAGCTGCTAAACAGATAGCCCAGCATATTAGCCCAACACCAACTGACAGTAGCTGGGAAATGAAGTACCAAAATAACAAGCTAATTGCTAGAATTAGCCAGGTAGATGGATATCAAGATATGCTACTTCGGTTCAACTTTTTGTTTGGCTGAAAGACTTGGTTTTGGTAGTAATTAAGAACAGAATCTACAGGGGTTGGACAATGAAACTGAAACACCTGTCATTTTAGTGTGGGAGGTCTCATGGCTAAATTGGACCAGCCTGGTGGCCAATCTTCATTAATTGCACATTGCACCAGTAAGAGCAGAGTGTGAAGGTTCAGTTAGCAGGTAAGAGCACAGTTCTGCTCAAAATACTGCAATGCACACAACATTATGGGTGACATACCAGAGCTCAAAAGAGGACACATTGTTGGTGCACGTCTTGCTGGCGCATCTGTGACCAAGACAGCAAGTCTTTGTGATGTATCAAGAGCCACGGTATCCAGGGTAATGTCAGCATACCACCAAGAAGGACAAACCTCCAGCAGCATCACGTAGTGACCTGGGCACTATCCTGCAAGAAGAATGGCTTAAAATCTCTAGGCCACTGTGCAGGACGCAGTATATGTCATTCCCAAGACCAACTGACGCTGTATTGGCCGCAAAAGGAGGCCCTACACCATACTAATAAATGATTGTGGTCTAAAACCAGGTGTTTCAGTTTCATTGTCCAACCCCTGTACATCCACTGGTCTATAGACCAGTGACTAGCCTTCTGCAGAAAAAAAAAGTTTTTTTTAAGTGTAGTATTAAAATATTTCTTTTAAACTTAAAAAACAAGTCTTTTAAAAATGTCTTTTTTAAAAATAAATAAATAAATAAGTGACTTTTAGTTTACAAGTTTACATCTTATGAGAGCTACACTAATAAATACTGAAGTTTAATAAAGCATGGCCTATATGATAAAGTGTACTGACCAGCAAAAAATAAAATTCGAAGTATCCACTTTTCCTATACTTGTATTTAATATTTTGATACATATAATGTAGATATATTTGACCTGCAGAATCCACCACAGTATCCTGCGACGGGTGGCCATAATTTCAGTGTCATGTGTCGGAGCGGGCGGTTAATCAATCTAGTGAGTGATGGACCACGACCACCAATACAAATAGAAACATTCAGCAAATCCATATATATATATATATATATGTATATAATGTGTGAGTATGATGTATGTATTTGTGAATACAGTATGTTAAATATTGGATGCACCCTTGTACAGGACTGTGCAGAAACGTCGGCGGAAGCAGGGTAAATTCTAGGAGAAGTGAGCTTAATATATCAGTCCCATGCAGACCCTTTTCCCTATAGTTCAGGGAGGAATAGTACATAAGGGGCCTTAAACCTACTCATGTAGTCAGTGTTATTAACCCACCCAGAAACAGATAAACATTGGGCTAATTTTATTGGCAGTTCTTACAAGGTGTAGAAGTTAAGTCTACCTAAAATATAGTAAAGGTACGGTACAGTAAATAGATCTGAAGTACTTCAAAGTGCAAAAATCCTATATGAATAGTAAACTGTAAGAATTAAGTTCACTTAAATAAAACATAATATTGTACTTATACTACTAATAAGTCACAGGTTTACTATGGAGGACCGAATCTGCCAAAATAAAAAATAAAAAAATAAATAAATAAAACACTAATACTTAAATTAAAATGGTAAAGAAATAATGATGGTAAATCTAAAAATAAATAAATAAGCATAGAAATAAGTATATCAATAAATAAAAACTTAAATAAATGTGTAATGTGTATTTATTTTGTTATTTGTGTTACTTAATGAACATTTTTATTTTAAATTAATGTATTTACCTAATTATTTATTAATAAATTCATTTATTTATTTATTTTTGTTTTTCCTTACCCTTATGGTAATAAAGGGGCTGTCAATCCATGACGTCAGTGTGTCTTAACATTCCTATTGGTTGATCGACATCAGATTCCGTAGATCGATTGTCTTGCTCCATCAGCAGTAACTATGAACAACCCGGTGCACTAATGTCTGCTTACAGGCAACAGGTAGCAAGAGACCTGAGACTCTTAGCTGACCCTGCTGAAAATGCAGGTGCAGATTCTTTACTCTTTCGGGTGGAGGCTGTGGCTGGCAGTTTATTCCATTATGCTACATCTTCTGATACAGAGATCGACCCCATAGTGGAGGAGGTAGTTCATCGTCTTTCCCTGCTAAATTCAGATCATGCAACACCTGGAAGCTGCCTCTCTGAGCAGATCCGACACCGACCTCGGAGTCTTTCACCCGAACGCATAGCCACGCTACATAGCTCTGCTCGAAATCAACTCCTGTCGTTCTGCACTTGATTGCTAAGCCTGAACATGAAAAACACGCCTCCTCATTATCATATGAAAGAAGAACAACAGAAATAAATAAATAAATTAATTAATTAAAACAAAATAAAATAAATGTATAATTAAATTATATTTTATGTAAAAATAATATGTATTAAATAAATAGATTTTAAAATTACCATGTTTAAATAATATATGCAGAAAATATATATAAAATGAAGGGAGACATTAATAAAACATTAATAAACAGTACAAGAATAAATAAAATGAGGATTATATAAATGCAAGAAAAGGAAATAAGCGTATAAATAAAATCAAAGCAAGCAATATATACAAATTCTAGTTATTTGTATTTAAATGTTAATTTTATTTAGTCTTTTATTTATTTATTTTTCATTTTGGCAGATCCGGTCCTACATAGTTTACTGGGGGTATACCTAAAATTATACTTCCATGAACCACAACGTGGGCCAATTAGTCCCATTAAGCATTAAAATACTCTTTGTTATACTTAATGAGACTAAACTGACCCACTTTTTAGTTTCTATAGCTCATAAAGTATACCTAAGCAATATATCTCCACTTTAGGAACCTATATTTTAGGAAAACGTGTCATCGTAAGTATGCTTCCATACTGGGGGCATGAAGATTTCTTGAGAACTGCAGGGATTGCCAATGGGTATATTCAATACATGTGAAATGCATGCTGGGTACTATAGTAAGAATACTTCATGACACAACAAATGACATATTAAGTCCTCATTTTAGGCTGCGACTGTCACTAGCGCTAATTACAAAACCCAGAACTCGAGTCTGGTCTCAAAGTAGAGGCCGGCTGCTACACATGGTGCATCAACAGATGGGCTACAGTCTGTAGCTGTTCACCATTAAAGTACTATCGCTAATAGAGCGAGCCCAAGAGAATACATTCCTACCTAGGAATTATAATGGCATGTGTTGTACTGTCTTGTAATAGGTCTGTCAGAGCTAAACTGTTGGATTCCAGTATTTACCGCTCGCTGCTCCGAGGCCTCCACCTCTATTAGCAGCGAAAGCATTCTGGAGGGGCACTCAGCCGAATCCATCAAAGACCACAGCGTACACAGATATTTGTTCTGACCATGCACCACAACACCACCACAACACACCACTAATTAGGCTCTCTCTTCTCCGCTAAAAGGAGAAAGCTCATTAAACATATCAACCGGTGATGTGTGGGGGTTTGGTAAAATACCTGTAGACGGCGCCGGACACACAAAGCTGAGATTTACAGCGAGGAAACAAACGAGCTTTCCCGCACCGCCAGGAAAAGCAGCGCCCATTCAATCACCAAAGAGCAGACGCCGTTTATTTTACTCTGTGCTGATCACCCAGCATCCCAGCACAATCCCAATAGCTCACAGTAATGGGGCATTTAATGGGAGCTTTTTATTTTCTCCTCCAGCAAGTCTTTTCCTGTGAAATAATGATTAGATGGCCAGTCATGCCTGTAGAGGCTGCTGCCAGGGTAGATGGACTGCTTGACAGGTTGACCATCTTCAGACAAATTGAAGTCCAGGATTCTGTTGGCGAGCGGAGAAACGAGACGCATCGGGGGTGAGGAGAAAGAGAGGAGGTTTGCGAAAGTTAAGGATGCTCATTATTCACTTTCTCAGTCTCCTTTTCTACAGTGTCTACTGCCAGTTCCTGTTGTTCTGTACTTTTTTTTCTCGGCTCTTGGAAAGCTGGATGAAAACCTGGACATGAATGCCAAAGAAGCCAAAAGTTTTTTTGTTTTTTTTTTATCTGTTCATTCAGTGTTTCCTTTGAAATAACAGGTATTCAAAGAGAGACTGTTTCGTTTGCTTGAGCCTCTTCCCTCTTGAAAAAAGGTTTTACATGAAATGCTGGAACATTGCTGTGAGGATCTGATTGCATTAAGCCACAAGAGCCTTAATGAGGTCAAGCACTGATATTTAATAATGAGTTCTGAATCAGGAACTCCTCTCCAGCTGATTGGATGCTGTTCTCCTATTCCACAGCCTTAGGCCATTGGGCTTTATGCATCATTCATGATCAGAACTGGGACTGGGAAGTTACCAGCTTCCAACTGAAGGATATTCAGAACTCCAAATTACCATTCCCACTCTTACGGTTCCAACGCCACTGTTATCTCACTTGTGGTGCCCATAGAACAGGAAGTAACAGCTTGTTCTAAGCATTTTGGGAAGATTGTTGAGTTGATGCTTGGCATACAATGTGCTGTTTGTGTATAGTTCAGTGAGATACGTATACAATGGCATGCTTAAGTTGTGCTGTACAAGGTTTTTAATCAAACTTGGGGCTTTCTAGTCACTATCTTTGCACTATTAATGCTGGATTATAGCAGCCTTGCATCAACAAATTAGGGACTGGCCTAACAAAGCTTTATCTTTTATGTAAATGCTTTTTATAAAGTTTTTTTTTTCGCCCACAGCAGAATAGCTAGATTACAGCAAAAAAAGTCTGTTTCTGCCGACCACAAACCGATAAGCCTGTGTAAAAGCCTTGAGATGGGCAGCTACTCTAGCTGACACTTGACATAGGGCATAGTGACCTGAGGCTGCTGTGCAGCTGCTCCAGAGCATCCCAATACCTTGGTCAGGGCTTTTCTCCAGGAGGAGAAACTGCTTCCACTCCAAACGCGAAAGCAGCACACTTTGGTGTAATGAAGTCTCAAAAGGTCATCAGATAGTTTATGCAGTTTAAGCGATGAGAATGTGCGCTGCTTAAAACGATCGATATTTGGCCTGGACTTTTGCCTTGCCCTGATGGATTTTTGTGTTCATACAATTGCAATTAATTTTGTAAATGGTAAGGGTTTGGCGCTAAAGCCATGTACACCCAGAACTCTCATAAAATAAAATTCAAGTTTAGCCAATGCCCTTAGCGTACTCTTCATTCAGGGTTACTTGTAACCATGATCATTACGCATGCTGTATTTGCACTAAGCCTAGAGATTAGGCGAATGGTGACAGGCAGACAGTGTAAAGGCATATCTACATCAGTTGAGTAGTGTCTGCAGTGGAAGCTGAAATTAAGTAAGCCCCCCGCTGCGTGAAGTGATGGCCCACTTCCCTGTCTGGGTTTTGGTAGATGTACCTGGACCAGTGATGTTAAGCTCCTATACTTGTGTTGGGAGATTAGCATATTACAAGACATCCACTATCTTCGGTTTTATTCTGATGGCTATCTCTCTTGCCAAGGTTTAGGTAGGCTCATGAGTGGCATGAACCGAATTGGACTTGCATGGTGTGTAAACGTGTTCCTTTGTGAGATCATGGGTACAACTAGAACTAGAACCCTGCTAATCACTACTGTATTAGTGAAGAACAAGTACTTCTTGGTTCTGAAAATACTTCTGGGTTCTATGTCCATTGAACCACCTACCCATATAGGAGCACGTTGTATTTCCACAAACAGAATCAAATCCATCTGTTTCTCTGCGTACTTTGTTTCCCCCTTTCATCCTGTTCTTCAGTGGTCAGGACCCCCACAAGACTACAGCGGACCTCAGGACTACAGTGACACTGATTTAGTGTTGTGTTAGTGTACGTTGTTCTGGTGTGCAGTCAGCGACAGGCCACAGAACAAACCATGTGGTGATTAAGGTGAAGCGTACTCCATAATCCACTTCTGAACTATAAGGAATTAGTCTCTGAAGTTTTGCAAAGCAGCAGATCGACTTTTCAGGAAGTTGGATGAGACGATGTGCAGGATGTTCAACATCATGCATTGCTAAATAGATGGGATAAAGAAACTAGCACTGAATGCCTTTTTAAATGGAAAGAGATGACCAGAAAATGTCCACCGGAACATTACTCACCAAATGGTGTGGTGAGGAGGACTCATCATTGATTTCTGAACGTTTTTAAAACATCTCAGTGATAATAATGTAAAGAATAGTGCATACAACCGTGAAATAATATTCACTCAACTCATTTTAGGTTAAAAGTCTCTAGTGTCACTCTGTCAACCAATTTTTCTAAACAGAAAGTCATTAATACGTCTGACACTGATGCCTATTCAAAGGATCATAAGCACAAAACACAGAAGGTGAACAGGTTCCATTAGCTAGAACCAAGCTCTGTCCAACAGGTTAACACAAGCTTAAAACAAAGTGACCCCTGTACCTGACTGGTGGGCTCGCTTCACACTTTTTTCATTTGGACATGTTATGTTTTTACTTAGTATGCTAAGATATATCATTAGTGCTATTAAAATATACTTATTTAGAACTAATATACATATATATATTTATGTGTGTGTGTGTGTGTGTGTGTGTGTGTATGTATAATAAAAAAAATCCGTTAAATATATCATATAGGGGACAAGCACAGTGATATTTGAGAAGTGAAATGAAGTTTATATGATTTACAGAAAGTGTGCAATAATTGGTTAAACAAAAGTAGACAGGTGCATAAATTTAGGCACTGTTGTCATTTTATTGATTTTCAATTGATTTTCATTTATTTCCAACAAGACAACGACCCTAAACACTGCTTAAAATCTACTAATGCATTCATGCATAGGAACAAGTACAATGTTCTGGAAAGGCCATCTCAGTCCCCTGAATAGACCTGAATATTATTGAAAATCTGTGGTGTCACTTAAAGAGAGCTGTCCATGCTCGGAAACCATCAAACCTGAATGAACTAGAGATGTTTTGTAAAGAAGAATGGTCTAAAATACCTTCAGCCACAATCCAGACTCTCATTAGAAGCTATAGGAAGCGTTTAGAGGCTGGTATTTCTGTGAAAGGAGGATCTACTAAATATTGAGTTAAGGTTTTTTTTTTGGTGCCCAAATTTATGCACCTGCCTAATTTTGTTTAGACAAGTATTGCACACTTTCTGTAAATCATATAAACTTAATTTCACTTCTCAAATATCACTGTGTTTGTTTGAATTTTTTTATCCAAACAATCAATACTTTATAAAGGTAAATCAGGAAAATTAACAACGCTGCCCAGACTTTCGCACCCCACTGTATATATAATTACACTAGTGTAGTATTTCAAGACACCATTAGGCTTCACTTAATTATATGTAAGTATATATTACGTACATTTCTAGTACATTAAAACGTACTTATATATACACTTAGTATTTCATTTAAAATTCCTTAAAGTACTACTGAGCAAAAATGTAATTGTAATTATAAGGTATATATACTTGTAATATATAAACTTTATAATTAATGAATAATAATTATAATAATTTGCAGAAATAATATGTAGAAATACACATATCAGATTGTCATGGTATCTGCAAAGCAGAAAAACATAAAGTTCTCAGATTAGGACTGGAGTGAAAAAAACAGCTTAAGCAGAACATCTAAAACCAAACTTTCCACAGTTCTCAGCTGGATTCTATTCTTATGCATCGGATAAGCAATAGGGATCCAGCAAGTTCAGCTCAGAACCCTCTGTGTGCAGGACTTTCCGTGAAAAGAGTCTGTCCAGGAACTCCACACGCCTTGTTCTCATTCAATTCCGAGAGAATGCAGGCAGAGTTTTACCTGATAGCAGGTGACAGGTGTCCTGTTCCCGCTCTTCACTGCCTGACACACTCGACAAAGGACCATCAGTCCGATTGGCACCGATGAAAAATCCGCAGCAGGATGAAGTCCCACTGCAGCAGCCCCCGAACAGTTGTTTAAGCAGACAAGCAATGTGAGATGCCATGAATAAGCAAATATGCTCCATCGGCTAAGGACTCTAGGCTCTGTCAGTGACACTATGTATATTTCATCTGTTTGGTCCCAATTGGGATGTCACATAATGACGCATAATGTGCATTAACGCAGATGGATGGGATATTAAAGCAGAAATTAAGCTGGTGATGAGTTTTCATTATTTAATTAATTATTATAATTTGTTTCTTTCAACATCTGCAACGTTCCGAACTGTTACTTATCTTTTAATGGCTTTAAATTATCTTTCCTTAGTTGTGTCCTCTTCTGCACCGAGGTCCAGTGACAATATTCGACCCCTCTCCAGCAATCCAATAAAAATGATTCTAGAATTAACCACCCGTTATCAAATCAATTTGTATTAGAGCCGTGTCTGGATTCATGGAGGTCTGTGGGGCTGCCCATGCAGAAAAAAGGAGGGATTAAGGGGAAAGAAATGGGGGAAAAAGTCAAGTGGCCGGGGAGGTTAAGGATGGCAGGATGTCTCTTGTTGTATCCTTCGATCAGCCCGCCCACAGTCCATCTAAACGGGTTCTGGTAGCGCTAAAAAGAAGCTACTCTGAAGAGAAGCCTGATACGGCGTAGTGAAAGTCCTGCTGTGGGAAACAGCCTTAAGAGATGCAGCTTATTGCAAAAGGCTTATCATTATTTAGGCAGTGCGCGCCGAGCCTACACAAAGCTTCATATGAATCACAGTGCAAGCAATGCTTTCATAAACACGGCCGATTCTATTTACCAAGTAATAACTGTCACCAGTCATGATTTGAATATCTTGAATTGGCCTGTTTCTCCGAGTAGAAATAGGATTGGACTCGCATTGGATCTCCTCATGAAAGTGCTTTCAGTGCTTGTTTATATGTAGCTGCTTAAACGTGAACAGAGCAGATGCTTCCCAATTGTCCTCTTAAATATTAGGCCCTTTTGAAGCAGTACCGGAGAAGAACCACTTTTGGTTCTCTAAAGAAATTTTGGTTTTCGTTTTTTTTGGTTCTGTTATTGAGATGGACCAGGTTGAATCTTGAATTTTGAATTTGTAAGCTTGAAGAGCTTCAGCCTTCAAAAACTGGGGCCAAATTCTTGCAGAGACAATATTCTTTGGGCCGGGCCCCCAGCAGAACACCATCCACAGTACCAGTCAAAAGTTTAGATACAGCTACTCATTTACGGCATTTAGCTGACGCGCTTATCCAGAGCGACTTACAAGTGTAATCACATTACAGGTAGGTCAATGTGGTGTTAGGAGTCTTGCCCAAGGACTCTTATTGGTGTAGCACAGTTACCTAGACTGGGAATCGAACATTAGTCTCCCACATCTGGTGCTGGTGGTTCCCTGGAGGATAGTGGTGTTAGCCGCTGAGCTACACCAACCAAGGCACTCATAGAAGGATCTCCTTATTTTTAGCTTAATGCCTTACTGTATTTCACTGGCCATAGTGGGTTTTTCGTTCTTTATTGAAAGGGTGCCAACCATTTTGTCCATGTGTGCATTAAAGGTGGCAACATGGCAAAAATATAATGCTATGATACACCAAAAGTATATGTGGTGTATTGGGTTATGTATTGTTTCATATCATCAGTTGGAGCTGTAAAGTGTAAACCTGTAGAGTCTTTAAGATAACACCAACATCCATGGAGTTGGGTCTTGAGTGTTCCTGTACATTTAATTGAACATGCTCTCTCATACATATTCATAACTCTTGGCACTCTCATCTGGTCACTCTTTTTCCAGTTTGGTTATGTTTATATAAGAGTCAGTGTGAAACTTCTATAAAGGTACAATACAATGCTGTTGAACCAAACCTTATATTTTCAGTTGGCATAATCTGAAATTGGCGGTTGACATTTACATTGTGTAAAATTCCATGCTGAATGGTCCAAACTGATGAATGGCTCAAAATTACTTTGGGGGTGGGAGGAGTCTGGTCCCATTCACTTACATTAAAAAGTAAAGTCATTTTTGAGGTAGTTTGGTTGTGACGTCAGGGATATACTAATACATCTACAATCAAATATAACAGGTTGTCTTTTAGAAGCTTCAGATTTCTGAGTTTTATCTAGGATGGCCTGCAAATGTCAATGTGAATGTGACCTACTAGAATTTAGACAGACTAGAAATAAGAATTCAAGACGTTGCTGTAAAAGTTCCAAGTTGTTACTGGAAAACAAGACCCTTCTACAGATTCTGCAGAGACTCCTCATTCTCAGTTGCTGTTGGTTGTAGAGAGATTGATGTATTATATTTGGGCATAATTTACATAGAACTAAATAATAATGTTTTGGAGAATGAGTTATGGGCAGATGAGAAGTAATGTTTCCATAAGAGTTTCCAGATTTTTGCTAGTGCCTTCCATAGAAACATGGTTCTTGGTGGTGTCCAAATTATGTCCTATAAGTAATAATGGGACTTGCTTTTCTTGATGGGTTGAAATCTAATGGGAGGTTCTAAAGGCTTAACAGGTGCCCTAGGACGGATCCCAAATGCAACTGATGGTTTTCTAATAGAATCTAAAGGTCCTACTTGAAGGTAGGGGTCTACGACGGTAACCATTAAGTAAACCATTAAGCCTAATGGTAATCCTGAGTGTTCTAATGGTCTGATTTTTTCAGCAGGGATACATTCAAGCCGAAGGCCATTTAGAAACTTTTTGAAGTGTGTTACATGGTAGCGCAAAGCTCAGGATTCGACATCACCCTATGGGTGCTCTCAAGAAAATTGCCATCTCTCTTCGGTTATGGCTTCCCACCAAGCAAGACTTTCATCGGAAAGACTTTCTCCTGAAAAGAATGAATCATATCAGTCTGTTTCTCAAGGCTGCGAGTCGTCAAAGTGATAAGAGATAAGGCGATAAGAGGAAACCATGTGCGTTGGAGTCGTGCTAGCCGCCAGTGTGTCATCGTTTCTGGTGTTGATAGTGTCTAAAGGGGGCTTTTTTACATTTTGATGAGTGCATCATCTAAACACTCTTCTCTTTCTACACCCGGTCTTTGATTGATCTTCCCAATATCTCCCTCTCTCGCTTTCTCTTTATCGCTCTTTCTCTTCTCTCCTCCTCCCCTTGTTTGTCAGAAGATCCATTTATAGATCTTTCCTTCCATGCCTTCCCTGTTATCTGACGTGCAGCTTCAGGAGCACTGAAGATGTACTGGAGAAGGCACAACTCCCAGGTGTCGCTCCCCTGTTAGGCTCTTGCCGTCTCCCATCAAAGGATGAATAATCCCAAACAATTACCTCACCAAGGTACACCCAAGGCTTGAAATAGTCCTTCCATTGTTTTAGAGAACAAAGCCACGAATATGAACAAAACCGAAAAGCCCTCTACTTACTCTACAATGCTCCGCTCGGTTCACTATAGGGAAGTGAACATCGCATTCCCTACCAAGAGTATAATGGATAATTGACATGAGGCAGCAGATGATGTGTGGTTTTGGTGGTGTATGGAAACAGTGTTATTTTAAGCTTTTTAGCAGATACACCCAGGATCAGGATGTAGCTACAATGTGGGCTAACAATGTTTCATTAAACTAAGGCTGTAGCTAATCCTGCAAAGTATAAATGCTAATTGCACTGTGCTGGTATGGTGCAGTATTTAAAAGGCACAACAAGGTAGCGAACAAGCTCTGGACAAAAAGATCATTAGCAATGAGAAGATTGAGGTGTTAAAGTTGCTAGTCGCATTCTTCAGTGCAGTGGCGTAGCTAGAAGATTGCTTTAGCAGGGGCCTTGTTACAGCTTTGGGGGACCAGCTACTAAACATAAAGGCCCAGACACATTGGTGTAGTGATGCCAAAGACCACAGGTACCAACCTCAGTGTCAGAAACAAAGAACTAGGCACGACGCTAGCAGTGCTAAAAGACAAGTGAGCTTTATTATGCAAACCAGACTTTACACACCAACAGAAACCGAGTCAACAATGCAAAAAGACAATACCTGGTCATGAGTCGAGTAAGACAGGCGAGGGTTGAAATCCAAGAAGACAGATGAGAATGCATACTTAACCAGAGGAGAAGCAAAGCAAAGTCAAAGGGACAGAAACAGAGTCAAATACCGGAGAAGCTAACAACAGGCAAACTAATCCAAAGGGAGAAACGAAAGGAGAGGTCAAAAGGAGAACAAGGTCAAAGCCAGAGATCAAAGACATAGTAGGTAGACCACTCAGAGTTGCAAACAAGTGTTTGGCAAAACTTTGCAAAGTGTGAGTGTTTGTGTGGCTTACATACAGGAAGTGAGTGATTGCTAACAGCTGTGGCTAAAACTCAGGTGACCTAGAGCGTATCTGATTGAATGGTTGAGTGCATGTGGGTATGACATCATCGGGCTGTGCTTTCTGGGAAGTGGAGTCCAGAGGGTCTTCAGAGTCAGCCAGACCCACTGACATGACACTCAGTAAAGGTTATGAAACATGAAAACAACATGTACTTGCCTACATTCACTTTAACTAGCTAATGTAACAAGTGACAACATACCATGATTAGCATTGGTTAGCTACTGTTTACTGGACTAGCAGTAGATGTCTAAGACAAATGACTGAAGACTGTCTAGGGCAAACGGTTGAAGAGTTCATACTGATTCAGAGTAATGAACTTAGCTTTCATTGCCATGGTCAGCTACTGCTAGCAGTCTGTATAAGAAACTAGCTCAGCTCAGCTAAGTTCTCAGAAGAAACAATTGAGCAACCATGTGCTGAGATAATGACACATTTAATGATCGACTGGGGCATGCAAGGATGTGCCTGTTGACAGCATTAGCTGAATGTTTGTGAGCATCTAATGAAACCTTTGTCACGTCTTCCTTGTACGTATTTAAATGAATGAAAATGCAGGAAAGAAGTATGTGTGCACATGGCACTAATTTTTACATAACAGTGCTTACATAAAAGATTTTAAGATTAGAAAATAGATTTCAAGTAGGAGGACCTAGGCTTCCTTAAGCCATGCCCATAACTATGCAGGTGTGTTCTTCTGCTCTGGGTCAAGGAGCAGAGTTGTGGAAACCCGATATCATAGGAATTAGGCCAGCTCCAGAAACACTGAGGAAGTTTTAATAGTCTTTTAGCTGCTGTGGTCAACCTGAAGTTCAAACGTAGCTCATGTCCTTGGTCTTGTTGAACATAATTCATCATGTCACATCATTAAAACAATAGAACATTGCTGTTTTTCTAAGTTTCTTTTGATCATAAAGTAATGACTTTTACCCCACTCTAAGGCCAAGTTGCAAAACACAGAAGGACACACAGTAATTCATCTTTGGATGCCCCTGAATGTTTTAAAGCCTAAACTAGTGGTCGGTGTGGCAAAACGGATAACACCACTTGTCATTGAGCTGCCATACCATGTGGGAGATTGGGGTTCGATTCCTGGTCTGGGTGGCTATGCTGTGCTATACCAATAAGAGTCCTTGGGCAAGACTCCCAACACTACATTGGCCCACCTGTAATTTGATTAACCTTGTAAGTCGCTCTGGATAAGTGTGTCAGCTACATGCCATAAATGTGAACTCTGAGGTGGATTTGGGGGTCCTATGTATATATAATATAATGAATATGAAAGTTTGCTGTCTGTGGTTTAACCATGCTCCTCCCACAATAACAAACTACTGTCTATCTAGACTATTTAGAACCACGGCACTGATCTGCCTCAGGGTGGCACTGTAGCAAATAAGCTCAGCCAATTGCTCCTTCAGAACCTACCAATGCCCGGCCACGGAATACGTTTCGTTTTGAGAAAACATCCCCAATTTCCCAACAGAATGATGGAAAAAGTGAGTTGTTGCTGATTTCTCAAGCCCTAAGACAAAAGAGGAGACCCTTATGAAACGATAATATATGACAATGTATTGGAAAATATAGTGCAATATATTAAATAATACAATGTCATATATGGTAAACAAGTGCACATATATATATATATATGCAAACACATATGGAGAAATTCATATGATGTCTATTACATATAAAATTAAATATATTACAGTATATATATATATATATATTATTATTATTATACTACCATACATACAATATATGAAAAGCGTCAATTCCTTATGTATTATACAATATATTGTAATATATTTATCACTATATAAATATATGCAAATATATATGCACTTGTTTCCCATATATGACATTGTATTATTTAATATATTGCACTATATTTCCAATACATTGCCATATATTATCGTTTCATAAGGGGAAGGAGCAGCCAGGCAGCGCTACAGAAGCAAGCTAAGCACTGTCTAAAACTCATTTTTCTGATTCTATTATCCAGTAATGTCACTTGTAACTATCTGTATTTCTCATATCCCCATCCCTTCATCCTTCTTAATCCTCCCTGTACCAACATAATTATTTACAATGTAACCAACCAAAGCGCATCCAACCCTTTTCATGTAAATGATGCATGCTATGAGTGTTTTGGCTTGTATGACAGATTCATACATTAACATGTGGCCAGAATGCATCCTGCTCCAGAAAGCTGGCAAACAGGCTAAGTACATCTGGCCCTCAGTGTTGGCAGCTCTCTGCTGAGGCCTGATATTTCAGTGTTTAGCTAAGCACACACAGGCTCTCGGTCATCTACCAGCCTAGTAAATACTTCACATGAAAACACAGGTCTAAATATAGAACCCCCGAGCTTATAGTGCTACAGGAACCCAAGCCATACCAAAGCTGTGTGCTGATGAATTATTAAAGCACACTAACAAGAGCAAGAAGAATGCATAGGCCGAGTGTGTACATCGGGTATGTGCTACCAGATTGCATATTCTACTGTATATGCAAATTCATCACAGAGGAACGTGCCTTCTTTACGACCCTTGCCGAACAGAACTGCCGTAAGAGCTTTGCTTATAGAAGGCACTGTGGTAGCTGAATTGGTGCCGGGGTATATGTGTCATCTTTACCTTTTGGCTTGATATTTGATAAATGCCGCTGTTGTGTTGAGTAATGGCTTTGTGAATAACAGCTCTTGACTTCTGATGGTCGTTTGTGTTTTTTCTTGGCAATGGGCTGCACCCTCTTCCTTTCATTCATTTTGTTATTCCTTTATTTCCATTTCACTGCTATATGTCAAACATTTAAGACACAAGGGCCCCCCTAGCATCGTTCCTTCTGCTTGACTCGTCCCAAAAATATGAGTCTAAAAATAAGATGTGAGTGAGACAACAAAACTGCAGCCGGAGAGATTGGAGCGGTTGAACACGGCGAGGTTTTTGAAGGGTCAGCTGCTTAAAAGAAAGAAAGAAGGAAAGAAATGAAGAAAGAAAAGAGCTGCCATTGTTCTAGATGGCCAACCAATGAGAATTTATTGCCGGTGCCCTTTTCTTTTTAACCTTAAAATCTTAGGCACTACTTTCGATGCAATTATAATAGCAGGAAAAGAACGCTCGGCAATTTGTCAGGAAATAATACAGTGATTAATATCGTACGGAGCGCGGTAGGTGGCTATTCAGCAGTATGGAAATATCACCTGCTCTCCCTCTTTCTCTCATTGTGTAGCATCTTGACCCCACCCGTGCCTCATGACAGCTCCATTGTGCGTCCAGGTAGGGAGGGTTACCTGCTTTGCTTTGTGACCTACTTCATTTCCATCGAGTCGCCAATAGGGCGCATATCCGGGGTTTCGGCACTGAATTAAACCTAATGAAATTATCTTGGCTTTTTTTGATTACGAGCTGTGGGGCACCAATTAGATCCAAATCGCCAAAAATGAGTTTAACCTTTTGAAGCCTGTCAGTTTGGCTTGCTTTGCTCTTCGCCTTAAAGATAACAATCCCTGCATGGCCACTCTAATCAGGCTTCGGGACATGAGGAGGAGTCTGTCACAGTTAATTAAGCCATATTAGGCCATATTAACATTAGTCAAAAATTCTAATCAGCTACGTCCTTGTATCTGTGCATATGCAGAGTGTGTGTGTGTGTGTGTGTGTGTGTGTTTGTGTCAGGGCTACTGAACCGTATAGTGCATTGTTTGTTAATCATTATTGCAATATCAGCCTTTGCAGTACCGATACCCTTCCCAAAGTGTCGTATGCAAATCAGCTTTTATTGAGTGTATTATGCAGATTGTCCAGATTCATTTCTGTGGAATGGATTTATAAAATCAAGATCAACCAGTAAAATGCATTTCCAGGAGAAAGCATAGAGTGCGTGTGCAGCTTAAGCCAGTGCTAGCCAGTTGCTAAAGCCTGTGCTAGCCAGGGATGCTAAAAATGAATAGGAATTCATGTGAAGAACGAGGGATGACAAATATAGGAGCTGCTCATTGTGGCTATGGGTTAATATTTGGGGATCTAACCCGAGTGAATACATGGAGTTTGGTGGATGTCAGGCCAATGAAACACTAGAGTTTAGGTGGGGCCAAAATTGAATGGGAGGAAAAAGAAATGGAAGGAAAAAAAGACAAACAGATGTGTGTGGATATTTGTGCTTCGGGGTCTGCCCTAAGATATGTGTATGGGAAACTGAATCCGATAGTCGAGCAGAAGTAGAGTAGATGGCTGTGTATTTTTCCACCAAATTAATTTTTAATTATTCAGTGAATATTGAATTACGGTACGCTAGCTGTACATTCTAGTGCACCACCCAGTGTTGGTACCCAGTCCTGGCTCTGTAAACAGGAAATAAACAAAGTGACTCGGGAAGAGCCACACAACTCTTTTTCAGCCAACCAGTAACATAGGGGTGTTCATGCTAATCCATAGGACAGTGGAAGGAAAAGGGTTGCGTGCTCACCTCCTTGCATTATCAAGATACAGAGATGGTAGAAAAACAAAATCCCCATTAATGTGGAATAGGATAATTGGGATACGAATGCAGCTGAAGAGCCAGAACATAACTTTCGCAATATTTAAGGTGGAACCAAATCATTTGAATGAGAAGCTAAAGAGACAGAATGCAAGCACTATTACATTTACGGTGGACTGGGATCATTTGAATAAGAAGTTGAGGAGCCAGAATGAAGCTGCTGCTCATTTCGTTTAAGCTGGAATGGGAAACTTGGGAATTTAACTGCTGCACCATTTAAGGGGGAATAGGATTATTTGAGAAACCATTCCGAAAGAACCATTTGAATGGTTCTTTGCTTGATTGGGTGTTCTCCAAAATGGAAAAACAGACTTTTATGTTTTTTATATATATGCCATTTAGCTGCCCTTTTATCCAGGGTGACTTACAAGGTTAATCATATTGCAAGTAGGCCAATGAAGTGTTAGGAGTCTTGCCCAAGGACTCTTATTGGTGTAGCACAGCGTAGTCACCCAGATCAGGAATTGAACCCCAGTCTCCCATATGGGATGGTAGCTTCCTGGTGGGAAGTCACACCAAACACAGAATACTATAAATAATGGTTCTATATATCACCATCCTACTAAGTCATATATATATATATATATATATATATATATATATATATATATATATATATATATATATATATATATATATATACAGGGGTTGGACAATGAAACTGAAACACCTGGTTTTGGACCACAATCATTTATTAGTGTGGTGTAGGGCCTCCTTTTGCGGCCAATACAGCGTCAGTTGGTCTTGGGAAGGACATATACTGCGTCCTGCACAGTGGTCAGAGGGATTTTAAGCCATTCTTCTTGCAGGATAGTGGCCAGGTCACTACGTGATGCTGGTGGAGGTTCGTCCTTCTTGGTGGTATGCTGACATTACCCTGGATACCGTGGCTCTTGATACATCACAAAGACTTGCTGTCTTGGTCACAGATGCGCCAGCAAGACGTGCACCAACAGTTTGTCCTCTTTAGAACTCTGGTATGTCACCCATAATGTTGTGTGCATTGCAGTATTTTGAGCAGAACTGTGCTCTTACCTGCTAACTGAACCTTCACACTCTGCTCTTACTGGTGCAATGTGCAATTAATGAAGATTGGCCACCAGGCTGGTCCAATTTAGCCATGAGACCTCCCACGCTAAAATGACACGTGTTTCAGTTTCATTGTCCAACCCATATATATATATATATATATATATATATTACACATATAAGGCAGACCACAGATGCAATATGCACAAGTACATTATGTCCACATCATATGGCCTGCATGTGCACATCCATGTACTTTCACACGTAATGCTACATTTTGCTTCTCACAGCATGTCAATTGCGTGTGGGTGCAATAGGATGCACAGAACAGAACTAGAATAGCACCTATTTATAGATCACATTTAGAATCACGCGGAGATACAAATTACATATCATCCTTCTATCTGTTCAGCTTCTCTGTTGAGGCTCAAGGATTTCTACCGATTAGCAGGGAGCAGAACATAAGGGTGCACCGAGGACGATATATTTAGGCCGCTCAAACAGCGTCCGTGTATTGGCACGCTCAAATGTCTTCTCTCTCTCTCTCTCTAATAAGGCTTTTTCCAGGAAAATCAATCAATATTTTTTTTCCGCAGCACACACAGGCCGTGTGTTCTGAACCTCCCGCACGACATGCTTTCGTAAACCTGCACCTCTGCTCTGAGGTTAATTGCCAAGATGATGATTGAATCGCCACACCATAATAACAAAGCACACATATATATCAGACTTGAAGGATGCTATGAATTCAAAGCATAATTATTTTAGGCATCCGGTGGAAAACGAAGTATTAGTCACGCTCCTCTGTACAGCATTCAAAGTTCAGCAACCTTGGCAGTGAAATGAAGGCTATTTTCGGCAGATTTTGTCACATTAGTCACAGTATTTAATTTGTTTTCATCACAGATTATCCAGCAGGCTACTGTAGATAACACCCAAACAGATAATAATATCCATTTCCCCTGACAAGTGCACTGGTGCTGAGAGAAAACAAGAATATAAAAATCAATGATTTATTGTTTTGTGACATTTTCAATGCTGTCGAAAGGCAGCACGGTATAAGCTACCCAGGCTACCCAGAGTCACCTCTGTGATGTTCTGGGGGCGTTTTAATTATGTGGAAATGGGTTCTTTGGTTGAGGTGCCGGTAAATGTGAACCACAGTGCATAAACTGAGCTGCTGGACAACCAGGTTTTGCCTTTTGCTCAGCATTTACATTTAAGCCATTTAGCAGACGCTCTTATCCAGAGCCACTTACAACCGTGCTTAGTGTTCTGTTGGATGTTTCCCAGCCAGTATAAGAAGGTTAGAGTCTAAAACTCACCATGAGCTGAACAAGGGCCAGTGCTGATACCTAGAGAGAATAATATACAGACATATATAGGCATAAGTGCACTACCTGGCAACCCCAGCTCAGCGCTCATACCTAGAGAGAAGGAAGGTTATGGTCAGTAAAAGTGCCAAAACAAAGTATTTCAACATATCGTCGCTGTCCCAATGAAAAACATGTATCTACAGTTTTGTCCATTTTTGCTTTTATGCATCATTTGAACACACCAGTTGCTGTTTACATTGCTTGAGAATCTCATGATGAATGGGCCAACAGAAATGGCTCAAAACTGTTTGGAAAGATGTCTGGTTCCATTTACTTCCATTTAAGGTTAATGAGGTTTTTGGCCTCTCCTGTAAAGTTGCCATTTTGGAGATACTTGTTTTTCTTTGGACAGCGACGATATACATCTATAGTGTTCACTTACTTAAGTGCTTTACAAAGAGGTAGGAGTTCATTCCACCATTGAGTCACCAGCCAGGACAGAGAAGAGCCTGCACGTTTGTCTTCCATGCATCTTCAGGGAATGGCAGGTCGAGTCGAGTTGTACTTGAAGCTCGAAGGGCTTGAGGTACAGATTGACTCCTAACTATTGCAATAAGGTAGGGAGGGCCTGGTCCATTCTTGGCTTTGTAAGTGAGCATCAGAGTTTTAAATCTGATGCGGGCAGGGACAGGAAGCCAGTGAAGAGAGCGCAGCAGTGAAGTAACGCGAAGGTACTTGGGAAGATTGAAGATGAGTCAAGCTTACCTAGGAATAAAAAAAATAAATAAATAACGTTTCTATCTCTGTATTCCAAGATGGAAATTCTAGCATTCACAGGGCTGCAGATGTGACTGATTGGCATGATGAACATTCGGGAGCACATCTGGACTGGTCCACAAAAGCCCCAGATTTGTATCCACTAGAAAATTTGTGAGAGCAACCAGTAAAACACCAGGGAGGGCATCCACCAAGTCTGGCCCAACTGAGCACTTCTATACTGCAAGAGTGGTGAACATGTGGCCTACATCCAGAAACCTGTCCAGTCTATGTCAAATCAAATCACAGCTGCTATTCGTGCTTGAGGAGGTGTTACACGCTACTGGGTATGTTTCAGTCACAGGTGACTTGAAACATTTGTCTAAACCCTAAAAGAACCAGACAGCTCAGATTGGTTCATCATTTCCCCAAAATTTTTGGGGGATTGGGTTTGTGTTACCAGTTTGGGTCCTCACAGCCTGCCCTGACATCATACAGAATGTACCCTGCATTTGATCCAAGAGAACCAATAGGTCACTATTGTGTTGGCTAATGTTTGTGCTAGTGACTAGTTAGCATTGTACCAGCAATTTTAGCGACAGTTTGCTAACACACAACTCAACTAACAGTAATTTCATCACTTGCATTACATTATGTCATGGTATTTGCGCATACAGTGGACAAAGTGCCTTGTAAATTGCCATGGAGATCTAAAAAAAACAAGTTTGCTAGCCCAGTGTTGTTTGCCTTGCCAATGCACATCCATGAATTTAGATGGACCTTCTGAGAAACCCATTTGAAAGAACTCTTAGAATGCATAAATGGTTCCTTGCTTGATTTAACGGGTCTTCTCCAAGAAACCCAGACATTTCTGTCTTTACTGAGCTTATTAAATAATGGCTCTATATAGACCACTGCACTAGAGTCTTTTATTGCTTCTATGAAGGGGGGAAAACATCCACCAAATCTGGGCCAACTGCTCAAATCCAAGGCTGTGTAAGGTTAACTATAACCCCGAGAAAATGTATTTATTTGTAGATTAAACCTTAAAATATACATGATCAACATCACATATAAGAATTTGCACAACATGTCAGGATATTTATGCATTGAAATGCTTGTGGTGAGGCTCAGGTTGATACTCTACAGGTGGACAAAACTATATATATACTAAACATATTATAATAAAGAGATATAAAAGCAATAAATTAAATAAATACAATGTACACAAAATACAGAATATACAAAGACATGAGGGGTCTGTAGAAATTCACAGACAATGAGTAGAATTTCACTGGGCATTTTGGCAAATGGCTTGGAGACATTGTAACTAAAGAAACCTGAGTCAGCAAATTTCTTTTTTTCTTGGAAAATATGATAGATTCCCCTTTTGTAATTTGAGTTTCTTGGAGCTGAAGCAATATAAGACCTATTTCTGAAAATATAAAACCACAAAACTTTTAATGGATGACATTCCAAAGAAGCATATTTTAAATTAGATACGAGAGTGTGGCATTTTTATGATATTCCAGATTATGTAAAGCCAATGTAAATCCATCATGCCAAGAACATTTCTATTGATGCACACATACTCTGCTCGGCTTTTTTGGGGCTCCGGTCCAGCATTGAAGAAGCTGGAGACTTCTTTCACCTTCAACCCTACGTGCACCTTTCTCAGCTACACAAATGATGAATTGGCTGTGGGCTGCTACGGCCTCACCAGCAGCAAGCAAGCAGGGTGCTTAATTAAGCTATGAAACGGCTAGCGTTGAATAATTCACATCTTGCTTAACCTGCACTCTATCCAATAAGCCATCCTGGAGCTGCCCTGGAGGTCTCTGCAGAAGACAGCAGCATATTTTTTTTTTCTTTCTTTTTTACTGCACATAATCAGAAGAAGCCAATGATGGCATGATAATGAGTTTTTAAACCCAGGAAGAACCTAAATGATGGATTTCAACACTGTTAGACGGGTATGTCATATTTTGGTGAGTTTTTCTATTTGGTAGGGACACGTTTCTAGGTGTAGCCCATGTCAGTGTTCATCTACTCTTGCACTGAAGACTTGTGGAGTTGGACCAGATTTGGTGGATGCCTTCCCTGGTGTTTTACCTGGTCAGTCCAGATGTGCGAATGCTCCTAAATGTTCGTCATGGCAGTCATTGGTCATATTTAAAAAAAAAAAGAAAAAAAAAAAAAAAAAAAAAAAAAAAAAAGAAAAAAAAAAAAAAGAAAAAAAAAAAAAAAACAGGCCTTTGCACGTGAGGACTGTCATCTTGGAATACAGGGATGGGAATGTTATGGTCATAAGGCAAAACCTGGTTCTCCAGCAGCCCAGTGTACTGAGATAAGTACTGTGGTTCAAATTTACCATCACCTCAACCAAAGAACCTGTATCAACATTATTAAAGCCCCCCCAGAACATCACAGAGGTGGGGAGCTGTAACCGTTTGTGTGGTGAGTGGAACGACCAGATACACATCTGTTGCTCTCCCACTGGCCGCACTGATACGATTGGCCCAAGTGCTTCGTGCAAAATCATGAGCCGGCTTCATTGTGTACTACCTTACATGACTTTTGGTGGTCTTATATAATGTTTGGTGGTCCGCTGAAGTGCTGATAGACTATGGTTGTGCGTACGGCAAGCCTTGATACCTTCATCATCAAGCAAAAGCAGACTACAGGCCATTTTGCTCTTACAATGCACAAATCAATCAAACCACAAAACAACTACATATAAGCTGAGCTGAGAACACCTCTGGCCTCACTTCACTTTGCTTTTGGTGGCACTTAGAGGGTTCTCATTTGAGGACTACAAAAAAAATGTGACTTAGAGATCTCAGAGTCCACTCCAGATGCTAAAATGCACAAGTGGGAAAAACGCCCAATAACAGGAATCAACAGCAGTGCTTAATAGAGCAGCTGGAATTTGAATAGATCCAACTTCTCCCCACATCCAGTCAATTCGATTGACATGGATTCCATTCAGTCTTGCTGAGAGGAGGCTCTTGCCATCTGTATCCTTCTCCGTCACAAAAACGAGCCATGGCATGGAGTTCTTCCAGTTCACAGCCTGAGACCTGCTGGGTGTAGTCTATGAAGGTAAGCAGAGTTAATAAAAACGCGTATGAGAAATAGCTACGATCATATCGTTGCGTGCATTACTGCTACGTGAGTGTGCAACAATATCCGTCTGGAACGCATACTGGTTGTCTCATTTGCATGTGGTTTCCACTTCATTTATAAGCAGCACATGAGCCAACATATGCTGCCTTTGCCACCCGAAAGCTCTGACTGAATAATGGCACACCCAGGCAAAGAACGGTTAAATCGAATTATGCTTAAAGTAGCAGCGTGAGCCTTTTCCAGTGAGATTGCGTATTTCAAGCTACCAGAACCCAGCCCTTCTAGCTATCAGGCAACAGTTCTACCCTCTGTGCCACTCATTAAAATCTGCTAGCACTTTACTTGACATTGTATTTTATCATTATCATTATCATAACAAGTGCTACCAAAATTCTTATCCTTCTATTGCTTACAGGGGTTGGACAATGAAACTGAAACACCTGGTTTGTGGCCAATACAGCGTCAGTTCGTCTTGGGAATGACTTATACAAGTCCTGCACAGTGGTCAGAGGAATTTTAAGCCATTCTTCTTGCAGGATAGTGGCCAGGTCACTACATGATGCTGGTGGAGGTTCGTCCTTCTTGGTGGTATGCTGACATTACCCTGGATACCGTGGCTCTTGATACATCACAAAGACTTGCTGTCTTGGTCACAGATGCGCCAGCAAGACGTGCACCAACAGTTTGTCCTCTTTTGAACTCTGGTATGTCACCCATAATGTTGTGTGCATTGCAGTATTGTGAGCAGAACTGTGCTCTTACCTGCTAACTGAACCTTCACACTCTGTTCTTACTGGTGCAATGTGCAATTAATGAAGATTGGCCACCAGGCTGGTCCAGTTTAGCCATGAGACCTCCCACACTAAAATGACAGGTGTTTCAGTTTCATTGTCCAACCCCTGTATGTGCTTGTCTTGTTATCCAGTGTGGGCCAGAGGATGATGGCTTCTCTTTTGTGTGTAGGTTTCTCTCAGGGGTTCTTCCTCTTGCTCTGAGGGAGTTTTTCCATGTCCCTGTTGTCCTTGGCTTGCTCACTGGGGGCTTGGATTAGGATTATTTGTAAAGCTCACTTTGTGACAGCATCTGTTTAAAAGCCTATATAACTAAACCTCGTGCTCATTTGACTTGTCTTGACTGGACTTGGCTTGACTTGTAACCCACTCACTCACTCAATCGCATTTAGCAGGTTGACGATTCTCCACTAGTGGGTGGTATAAGCTATCAAATAGCTTCCAGAAATAGGAAACAGTCAAGTCTTCCTCTGACGGTCATGCAGAAGCCCTGAAAAGCAGGTGTCCTGCTTGGAATAGGTGTATTTGCATCATTCCGCCTTGGTCGTTCTTTATTAGCCTGTGGTTATGGAGACTTGAAGATCCCTGGTGGTTTTCCTTCAGAAAACTGAAGTGATACTTTATTTGTGTGTGGTTGTCTATTTCCCATATCTACACCCAAAACGTTTCTGAAGTGCAGTACTAATTAAGTGGAGTATTTCTCCATCTTCACCTTCTTCTTCTTCAATAGCAATAAACTCGACATCTTCATTATGTCATGCTTAAGGATGCCTGCCAGCTCTTGTTTTTTTTCAGCACAGGTTTTTGCTTCACGCCTGGCACAGAGGCACCTGATTCAGCTAATCAGCATCCAGATGAACATCTGTTTAATAAAATTAAGTGCGCTGGATTAAGGTTGGACCGAGTATGAGTAGGTTGGTAGCTTTCCAAAGGGAGGGATTTTGCAACCCTAATTTAGGGGATGAAAAATGTTAACTGGGCTTTAATGCTATTTAAAAGGGCTTAAGGACTTTATATGACCCTCACTGCACTTGACTCTGCCTCTGTCCAGCTTAAGTCAGTGTGAATAATTGCGGGTTAGAAGTAGAGTGATGCGTCGCGCTCCATCTCAGCTCTTGCAAATAAATCTGCCGCTCCCGCCGCTGACATCTGTCCCTCTTCTGCTGCATGACACCTGCCCTTCCTGCACCACTGGAACACCTGTTTGTGCTCAGCGAACATCTGGATCGGGTGGGCCCTACCTGTGGGGCACAACAACAACAGATCTTTATACTTACACAATGCAATGCATTGATTAATAGAGTAATATGATAATAACAGTGCATGAAATGAAATGCTGTAGTAATAATGGGCTAATTTTCAATTGGACCAAATGTACCGTGTCCCAAGTTTACTGGCACACTCTGTTCTTAATCCTGAGGCATCTGCATCGCAGTCTTTCTCTCTGGTTTATGGTATGCTACGTTCTACCCAATCATTTTAATGATGGTTTATGCAGCTGTTGTTGCTTGCACTGTACAAAAATGATTGCATTGGCCGTCCTTTCTGTCCTTTCCATTTTTATTTTGTTTTTATTTAGATGTAAAGTGGGTTGGGACTCCTGAGAAACGCTTAAATAACCTCAAAGTCACAAATAGACATTACTGGACTGCATACAGCAGAAGAGCCCTCCATAATACTGCATCGAAACGGGAACATTATTCCACACGTCCTCGTTAGTAGCCTATGGATTTATTAATTTTGTCATTTGCTTATTTTTGCTAGACCCCCCAGTGAGTCATAATGCATTCACTTATCATAAAAAAATTGTTACATATCATCACTGTCTAAAGAAAAGCATGTATCTCCATTTTTGCTGATTTTTACTTTTATGCTTCATTTGATCACACGGGCTGCTATTTACACTTTGTCGAAATTTCATAAAAAATGGACCAACAGAAATGGTCCAGGACTGCTTTGGGAAGATGTCTGGTTCCATTGACTTCTATTCAAATCAAATGAGGTTTTTGGGCTCTGCTGTAAAGTTGCAGTTTTGGAGATACCTGTTTTTCTTTGGACAGCGATGATATATTTATTGAACTTCAGATACAGAAGTGGTGTCTCTTGCGCAACATGCCAGACATCTCGGCATGCAGTTGTAGAGGTTCCTTATGGTGTCCTGTGATAATCCATCTTATGCAGCTTGAATATCCTTATATACTGGGGTTGAACAATGAAACTAAAACACCTGTCATTTTAGTGTGGGAGGTCTCATGGCTAAATTGGAGCAGCCTGGTGGCCAATCTTCATTAATTGCACATTGCACCAGTAAGAGCAGAGTGTGAAGGTTCAATTAGCAGGTAAGAGCACAGTTCTGCTCAAAATATTGCAATGCACACAGCATTATGGGTGACATACCAGAGTTCAAAAGAGGACAATTGTTGGTGCCCGTCTTGCTGGCGCATCTGTGACCAAGACAGCAAGTCTTTGTGATGTATCAAGAGCCACGGTGTCCAGGGTAATGTCAGCATACCACCAAGAAGGACGAACCACATCCAACAGCATTAACTGTGGACGCAAGAGGAAGCTGTCTGAAAGGGATGTTCGGGTGCTAACCCGGATTGTATCCAAAAAACATAAAACCATGGCTGCCCAAATGACGCTGTATTGGCCGCAAAAGGAGGCCCTACACCATACTAATAAATGATTGTGGTCTAAAACCACGTGTTTCAGTTTCATTGTCCAACCCCTGTACTTCCTACAGATTGACACTTTCTTTTTTTGTTTTCAAAATGGTTACATGATTGACCTGCACCAAACTGACCTGCATAAAGTCACTATCTAATGTAGTTTGTCTTTATTCTAATATCTATGTGTTCCCTAGATCTCATTCCTTGGGTGCCCAATCCTTTTGCCCCAGTACTGTATTTACACCTAGTCTTTTATTGAACTAGACGCTGCCTGTTGCTTTCCTCGAAACCAGCAACAAACATCCATTTCAATTGTAGTGTTAGGGGACAGTAAGACACAGGGGAGGCCATGTTTCTGCCATGAGAAGTTCTCTTTGTTTAACACCAGGGCAGAGAGATACCTACAGGTCAGTTAAACGGAGAGTAAGATAGCCCTGCATCACTCGCTGACCTGACTGACCCACAACCAGACATAGTAAAACACATACAACAAGGTCACATAATCTCCACAACAAGCAACGTAAACAACATGCCTCAATTCCGGGGGGTTTCCATGCACCACCTTGCATGGCCAGTAGCGTTTAAAGGGACCAGCAGCAGCCGAACCAGCCTATTACCTACTCAAGTGGTGGAAAGCATGCTTATTCATGTACACATAAAGCAAAGGGCCTTATGCATAACTGCAGTTCTTATTGGATCTCCCTCCTGGAGCGATTTGCTTCTTGCCCCAGGAGGTTTATCCATCGATGTGGAGCGATCGTGCAGCCTGACGTGCTTTTTGATGCTTGTGCCAGCACATTCAGAATAATTGCCTATGAATCAACTCCCATCTGTCTGGGCGGCTCAGACCGAAGCTCCTGGTCTGTCAGTCTGTAAATGAAACTCAGAGGGATTCGCTGATATAGGCTAGCAAATGAGTAGACTGATGGTTCTAATGCCGGTGGAATTATGCATTTGTTCCCATTTCAAAAAGTCAGCCTTGATTTGCGCATACCCGACAAGGCCGGCTTTGACGTAACGTCCAGGGCTTCTCTCGTTCCGTGTCACGGACATGCCGTTTCTTTTCTTGGTCTCGGTTGAAGTGGATCGTGTTTCTAAATCTGTGTGACACGGGGCCTCATCAATATCTTCTAATGCGATTACATGCTATTAGAATGTTTACTGGAAGCCTGGTATGAAACCAGGCACCATTAAAAACGTATCAACATTTGTCTTTCTGACTTTGTAATGCCATAAAAGGCACCTCTGAGAATTAGGGGGAGATTGTAGCTAGATGACACTTATGACCGATGAACAGAACCACAGTGATGCTGATCGAGTAGCTTTCATTGGCCTTGCTACATACAATGCTGATGGTGTTTTTTTCCCTGGCATCTCTTTACTCTACTCTTTACGACGTTAGCCTGGAAAGCTGAGTCAGGGTTGGCACGCACCCAGAGACGTGAACGAATGAAAAGAAAACATGGTGGATGGTGCCAGGCCACTGTGGAATATTTAGATGCGTCTTATTCCCATATGATTTTTTTTTTAAGTGAGCATTTCCCAGCCTGTATTATTCCTCAACTATTCTTCTACTCCCCATGGTCCACCTATGCTGCAGATCTGGGTGTATGTATCAAAAACAGTTGCGGTTTATTTCAACAGTGTCATTTTCCAAAGTCTCTTGCCTCCTTGGATTGAAACAGACCTCATAACATTCTGTTATGGCCTCATTCAATAAGCAATGAATGTCTTGGAACTTGGGGCTAATCTGCTGTGGGCTGAATAGGGGGATATGTGTAAACACATCCCTCATGAAGTGTGGGATTGCAGTGCTATTGGGAAGGAAGATAAAGGTTACCAGGAACAAGGAATGATGATAAATCTAGACTGAGTTTGGGCTAATGCAACATGCCAGACGTCTCAACATGGAGTTCTGGAGATTCCCAATGGTGTCCTGTAATAATCCATCCCATGCAGCTTCAATATTCCCACACAGTTCCTGCAAATGGTGCAGTAGGGGTGGAGATGGAGTGACACCAGACCTTCTGGACGTGTGACGACAAACCATTCTCCTTGGTGCTGTCTCTACACATGACAAACAGCGACTCTTAACTGAAGATGACCCGCTGCCATTCTGAGTCAATCTATGACAGTCTGGCTCAACACCATTGAAGTCTTTGGCGACATTGACATGGCGTTAAGGCCAGTCGACGTAACGATCTGTGTGCATATACTCCTCCGTCGTGCAGCCGTCTACCAAAGCTAGCACCAACAGGATGACTTATGGACATCAGTGCTCACTGGATATCCGCCTTCGTTGCTGTTGGGTCAGTCAGGTACAGGCTTGTCCCTGCTTACTTGATTCCTTTTGTGTGCAAATAATTGTGCAACTATCTTTTTGATTAATAATATGTGTTGAAACGTTAATGATGTCTACTTATTACATCATGTTTTCCATGATGTGGGCCCTTTAAGACTCATATGTACTCATATCCTTGTACAGATTCATTGCTCTATACAGTAGCAGTCTATATTGACAAATTTCTTACAATGTCAGTGGGTGTCATGAATGGGTGGACCTTAACTGATGTAAGTACATTGGTTATTATGTTCATGACATCACAAAACCAAAATATAATAATTAATTAATGAATTAGTGCCTAAGGCCAGGTTTCCAAATGTGAACTGGCTGAACTGGGGGGTTAATATTTTGAAACAAATATAAATACAGACCAATTTATTTATAAATATATATATATATATATTTTATTTTATTATTTTTTTTACAAGGGATGAGAATTCAGTTTTCCTTAATATGGGCCCTTTAAAGTGTCCTAGACTTCCCTTTTCACAAGACCTCTTTAACATCTGTGACTGTGGGCCCTTTATGCTTCGTAAAATGGACCTTGATGCTAAATTCATCTGATTTGTCACAGCTGCTGGCATTCTGAGCCACGGAAAACATTAGCAGGCCGTCTAAGCGCAAATAAAGGGTGTTGTAACACAGTCATCACCGAGAGTTCATTTGATTCATTGTCAGAGCAACGTTTTCACGGTGTCAGCGGTGCAGTTTACAGGCCTATGGGTCCGGCTTTATTTGTGAATAATTTATTACCGTAAGCTGTCACA
Source organism: Prochilodus magdalenae (assembly GCA_024036415.1). Taxonomy (NCBI): domain Eukaryota; kingdom Metazoa; phylum Chordata; class Actinopteri; order Characiformes; family Prochilodontidae; genus Prochilodus; species Prochilodus magdalenae. The sequence continues at coordinate 196,837 of JAMWET010004969.1, forward strand.
GAAACTGCCGTACTTACGCTTCCGTACAAAGAAGCTCATTTTTCAGCACCACAAAAAAGCAGAACCTGAATAAATAATAGAAAATTACAGCAACGCTTCAATAACACCATGAATATGGATATATACTCATATATATATATATATAAATATAAACACACATTATTCATCAAAAAAATAGTTGCACAATTATTTGCACCCAGAAGGAATCAAGTAAGCAAGGACAGGCCTGTACCTGAATGACCCCACAGTAACAAATACAGAAACCCAGAAAGCAGTGAGTCATCCTGTTAGTGCCAGCACCATTGCCAGACGACTGCACAACGCAGGACTACATGCATACAGATCGCTATGACGACTGGCCTTAACACCATGTCAATGTCACCAAAGACTGCAATGGTGTCGCGCCAGACTGTCATGGAGCCACAACTCAGAATGGCAGCGGGTCATCTTCAGAGCCCCACGTTTGTCTTGGTGGAGACGACCTGAACTGTTTGTTGTTGTGCATCACACATCCATAATGCCTGATTACACTCCACCTCCACCCCTACCGCACCATCTGCAGGCACTGAGTGAGAATATTTAAGCTGCATGAGACGGATTATCACAGGACACCATTATGAACCTCTACATCTCTGAGACTGTAACGCATCGGCCCGGATAATGTGGGAGAGCCTTCAGGGTAGCCATGAGGAGAGGAGTTAGCAGAAGCACTTGAGCCACACAGATGTTAGTGTGGGTACTCCAGTATACTCGTTTATTCACGGTTACTGAAATCAGTCTCCCAGCCACAACAGTCCACTAATACATAAGTCTGACTGTAGTTAAGCTGTAGCGTTACAGAGAGTGTAAACACATAGAAGACGAGAATGGTAGGAAAACCGCTCAACACCACCTCTCTTCTCCACTCTGCTCTCTTCTTCTGCAGAGGCCACACTGGGATATGCAAATACAATGGGCCTTTCTTAAAGGCACAGCATAAATTTGACTGTTACAAGACGTACATGTAAAGATGAGCATTTATTGTGCCCACTTTTATATTTATTAGATTTTATTACCTGTTATATCTATAATGCTATTTTAATGCTATTACCATTAATTACTAAATTACTATAAATATCAGAAGTTAAAACTTTAACATTTTTTTGAATGTATATATATGACCAATTTGATGCCAGCAACACATTTCTAAAAAGTTGAGACAGGTTTATGATTACCACCGTGTTCGTCACCTTTTCTAAGAAGAGCTCTCTGTAGGTGTTCTGAGGAGACCATGGTGTGTTTTTTTTAAAGTCATTCTTGCTTGATGTAGGTTTTCAGCTACTCAGCAGTGCAGTGTCTCCCATTCTGTCTATTATTCCTTTCTTAATCTGTGGGTGACCAGTCTGGACTACAGGCAGGCCAATTTAGGTCTTTAGCACAGGTACAGTTAATACCTGCCAAACAGGGTTAAAAAATAAATAAATAAATTTTAAAAAAATGTATACATACCATTACAGATATTACAGATGCTGGCTTTTGAACTGTGCACTGCAAAACCGGAGGACACAGCGTCCCTGTTTTCCAAAAAGAATTTTTAAATTCGATTCCTGGACCACCGAACACTACTCCACTGTCATCCTAAATGAGCTCTGGTTGGGAGAAGGTGGTGTTTCTGGATCTGTTTCTATCTGGTGTCTTCTTAGCGTGGTAGGGTTTAAACCTGCGTTTGTGAGGCAGTGATGAGCTGTGTTCATAGAAGATGGTTCTGGGAAGTGTTTATGAGCCCACACAGAGTCTGTCTTTAATGCAGGCCTCCAAAGCCACGGCCAGCCACAACTGGTTTTGATCCTTGTCCACTTGCATATAGAGATTACTCCAGATTCCCTAAATCTATTATCTACTACAGATCAGTGTTTCTCAACCTGTGGGACCCGGACCACCAGTGGGCCGTGAAGCTATCTCTAGTGGTCCTTGGGCCTGTACTAAATTAGAGGCAGTAGTTTGTAGAAGGTTGGAAATGTCATATATATCCATATTGGTGTTATATTCAGTATATTAATATAGATATTATATTCGTGTACGCATGTACAAATAACCAGCAGGCTAATTAAACATCTTCACTGTGATACAACATAGCCGCTGGCTAGCCACTGCTGGGGAGGGTTCTTGGGGCACTTTCACAGCTCCCTTGTGTGAATCTGGACATATTTATTGAAAACAATTGCTGTTTATGAGGTGATTTTAGTTTTCTGGTGGGCAGCTATGCTATGTAGCTATCATCAGGTGGGTCCCTGCTGTAGATGATGAAACTCCTTGCAGCTTGGGCAAGACCAGATGTGTTTAATAGTCCCATTTCATCTCCATTTGTCGAGAAATTGTGGAATTAGGAATAACGGCTCCGGGAAACTGACACAGACACGTTTGCATGGTATGCATTATTTTTTTGGGTTGGCTGGGGCATAACATCTCTGAGTGTGACGCCACGGTGCAGAGGAGAAAACAGAGTAATGGAATTCATCCCGTGTGGTTCCATAAATAGATGAGCAGCAGGGAGTCACCAGAAAAAAATGAATTAGCCATGCAGTATTAGCATACAGCTAATGGTGCTTTTTCTCCACTGAGGATTCCCGAGAACATTTTCAGTGTGATTAAAGACAGTGAGCAGTGAAATCCAAGAGCAGAATTGACTGATGGAAGCTAAGCAGACTCAGGATTGTCTTTGAAGCTTATAAAGTCGGTGTTTGTCAAAAGTTGCTTAATGTTGTTTTGCCAGCTTCGTTTCGGCACAGTGCAGGCCTGTGTTGGGCTACACTCGGACTTTGCATAGGGTATAAATATCTGCCTGGCTGCCATCAATGTAATTATAATGCACCCGAAGAGAATGAACTCAGCACATTTGAGGTTCAATGGCATTTAAACATTAATGAGGAATATTGTACACTGCCCTGATTAACTGCAGCAGAGGAGATGTATTTATTGATGCCAGTATTGCTTTTGACAGGTATAATTATAATATCATAGAAGTTTCAGGGTGAGGCGAGAGGAGGTAACTAACATGAGTGGAGTTGGAAAATATACCCTGACTTTCCAAAAGTAATGGGAAAGCAGTATGTAGATTGATTATGACATGGCGTTCCCTCAGGGGATGGCCTGGGAACACCCAACCCTGTATGAGTTATTGGGTATTGTCTTGTGAGTGGGGTTTAACACTGGCCAGTGTGCTCATGGCAAGGTGACATGAATTATAAAAGTTGGAACGAGGCGTGATACTCCCCTCATATAGTTCAGTGTAGGGTTCTTTAGTGTCCATAGGATACGGAAGCAGAAGACCCACCAAAGTGCATCTGTTAACATGATGGCCACAGCACCTCACCTGGGCAATTGCTAAACAGCCCTAGAGGACTGGTAACATGTTGCATGGTTTTGATGGTGTGCCGCAGCCCCCATGAAGCTATGGTGGACCCCAGTTGTCAACAAGGCACTGTGCAGGCTGGTAGTGGGTCCATACTGGTGTGGGGTGTGTCCTCATGTAATGGGTGGGTCCACTGGTTGGCCAAACCACATCATTGACTGGTGCCCACTATAGCCCCCATGAAGCTATGGTGGACCCCAGTTGTTAACAAGGCACTGTGCAGGCTGGTGGTGGGTCCATACTGGTGTGGGGTGTGTCCTTATGTACATTATGTACATCATTGACTGGTGCCCACGATGTTTCACTGCTTGGTGACCATTTGATCCCTTCATGTACCCCCACAATAATGGGATATTCCAGCAGGGTGATGCACAGTGGCATTCCGGAGAGTTCTGGTAAATGGTGTGACCTGCATGTTCACTCGACAGGAGTCCAATCGAAGCATTCCACTATCATGAGTTGTTCAAGCTCCAATGGTGCGTAATACCTCGCCATGAGCATGCTCACCTGACTTGCACATGTGTGGGCATTGGCAAGCCATCCCCTGGGCTAACACCGCACCATAATCAATTTACATATTGCTATCCTTTGACTTTAGAAATGCCAGAGTAACTGTTTACAGATTACAACTAACGTAACATTAACACAGACGTATAAAACCTCAATTCCTGCTTATTCTAGTAGAGCTGAGATTCATAAGCACAGAGAGATATGTCTGAGAATAGATGGAAATTGTTCTTGTGTCTGATTTAATTAAATAGCACCGCATAAATGAGATGAAAATATCATAGCAGCATCCCTGACAGTGGTGTAAAACTGCGCATTTGCATTTCGGTTTTTGAGATTTGGTGGTGCTTAAACTGTATCATTTCTAGTCTTTTGAAAACAAATGCACTCACCGAAACAATTCACCACCCAATTAATACCTGCGGTGTGGTGGTCCTGTGGGGCTCTACCCATTGAAGGAAGAGATAAAACACGGTTGACAAACTAAGCAGAGAAACAGCTGAACCACAGCCTGTAAAGCTAGAACTACATAGTGCTCCTATAGGGTCAGGGGAGCTGATGAAATGGATAATGTGTAGATACAAGGAGGTGTGTCTAATGAAGTTGCAAAGTCCCAATAAAGCCACAGACCTGGCAGCGCCAAGGCCAAAGGGATGTCCTATACCCATCTGTACTTTATTGCATTCAAAATGATTACACTCATCATAAAAACAAATAGTTGCACCCAGATGGAATCAGCCGACCGGAATGGAACTTGGTGGGTAGGTTTGGCATCGTGAGGCATGCACATGATTTAAGTTTCACGCTTGCCCGCATATCTGATGTAGGCAAGGACGGGCCTTATCGCTATACCTGACTGACCCAACAGCCACGATTGTGGAAATTCAGTAAGCAGTGATGCCCTCCATGAGTCATCCCATTAGTGCCAGCACCATTGACAGACTTGCATGGACTCGACTGCACTTAACACCATGTCAGCATCAGCAAAGACTGTCATGGAGTGACACAGAATGGCAACGGGTCATCTTCAGTGATGAGTCCCGCTTTTGTCTTGGTGGAGACGACCAACGAATTCATGTGTGGAGGCACCGTGGTCAGCACAAGGATGAACGCTAGAATATTAAACATAGCACAATGCCTCTTTTTCTCATAGCCTCATGAAACCTTTTCCAGAAACAACCGAGGTCATCTCATAACACAGTCCTCATTCCCCACTTGGTAGCTGAAAAGAACAGAGTAGTGGGTGATCTGACCAAAGAGAGTACACTGGGTGAATCAGGAGGTGGGGCTTAAAAGACAATTTAGACAGAGAGTGATTACGGATGTACAATAAATACGTTGTATAGAAGAAAAACAGAAGCATGTGATTCTATTGAATCTATCTAGAGCACAAAATGACATTATGATGGCATGCAGTTACTCAACACTTTATGAGTAGGCCTAATGCAAGTGACGTATAATAATTCAGATCAGTAATATGATTGCGAGAACTGAATCCACTGTGTTATGTTGTACAGTTATCTACAGCATTATTAACAAGCAATCCCCATCTGGAGAAGAAGCCTGCGATAAAGCCACACTCTGATTTCCCAACACAGGATCATGGGTTTGATCGCAGCTGCTATTGTCATCATAGCCTTGAACGAGACGCTCAGCCCAGAGCTGCTTCTGGCATGCAGCCCCACAGCCGGCTTTGGGCGAAAAAGTGCGTCAGCAGAATGATGCACAGTAATAACGAAGAATCTAGCTGATTGCCTTCAGGAAAGGATTTGCATCAGGCGTCTCTAATGGAATACAGGTAACGGGCCATTGTGCTTTATTACACTGACAACTCTCTGCTGTCTACAGCCCATAACATTAGCAGTAGAAAGTAGGAAGCCAGCAGACTGACTCCTCGTGAGTCATCCGCACCTGATTGTGCTGTCATCCCACTGAACCCGAGGCAGACTCGGAAGAGCTAATGAAAAGCTACAGTATGTGGGAAATGGGTATTACGTTGCCAGGTTGGTGAGTGTTACGCATGGACTCTTGCGTTGCTGTGAAATGAGCAGTTTGCTTAGGAAAGCAATTCAGTGATGTGATTGTAGCCAAGCAAAGCGCTATTGTGCCACCGTGCAAAGCAACTGTCGTGCTGGCTTTAACATAAAGTATAGCGTTTGCACAAGCACGCACCGTATTAGGAAGCGCAGTTGTAAATCAGCAGTGTGTTGTGTGGCGAGGGCTGTGTGGCGAGGGCTGTGTTTCTCGTGCTCTAGTCCCTTGAGATTTCTCACTGGCCCTGCCTGCCTGCCTCCCACACCGCTGTTTTTTAGAGTCACTCCAATTTACAGCTTTTACACTGACCACAGAGAATCACAGACACAGGCACGCTCTCGCTCAACCCTACCACGGAGGGAGAGGGAGAGAGAGAGAGAGAGAGAGAGAGGGAAAAGGGGAGGAAGGGAGAGAGAGAGAGAGAGAGAGAGAGAGAGAGAGAGAAAGAGAGAAAGAGAAAGAGGGAAAAGGGAGAGGGAGAGAGAGGGAGGGAGGGAAGGAGAGAGAGAGAAGGAGAGAGAGAGCAAGGAAGAGAAGGAGGGAGAGAATGAGAGAGAGGAAGAGAAGGAGAGAAAGAGAGAGAGAGAGAAAGAGAAGGAGAGAGAGAGGGAAAGGGAGAGAATGAGAGAGGGAGAGAGAGAGAGAGAGAAAGGGAAAGGGAGAGAGAGTTTTTTTTAGAGTCACTCCAATTTACAGCTTTTACACTGACCACAGAGAATCACAGACACAGGCACGCTCTCGCTCAACCCTACCACAGAGAGAGAGAGAGAGGGAGTGAGAGAGAGAGAGGGAAAAGGAGGGGGAGAGAGAGAGAGAGAGGTAGATAAAGTGAGTGAGAGAGAGAGAGAGGTAGATAGAGTTAGTGAGAGAGAGAGAGAGGAAGAGAAGGAGAGAGAGAGAGGGAAAGGGAGAGAATAAGAGAGGGAGGGAAAGGGAGAGAATGAGAGAGGGAGGGAAAGGGAGAGAATGAGAGAGGGAGAGAGAGAGGGAAAGTGAGAGAATGAGAGATGGAGAGGGAAAGGGAGAGAGAGAGAGGAAGAGAAGAAGAGAAAGAGAGAGAGAGGGAAAGGGAGAGAATGAGAGAGGGAGAGGGAAAGGGAGAGAAAGAGAGAGAGAAGGAGAGAGAGAGGGAAAGGAAGAGAATAAGAGAGAAAGAGAGAGGAAAAGAAGGGGAGAAAGAGAGTGAGGAAGAGATGGAGAGAGGGAAAGGGAGAGAATGAGAGAAGGAGAGGGAAAAGGAGAGAAAGTGAGGAAGAGAAGGAGAGAAAGAGAGTGAGTGGAAGAGAAGGAGAGAGAGAGAGAGAGAGCAGGAGAAGGAGAGAGGAAAAGGGAGAGAATGAGAGAGAAAGAGAGAGGAAGAGAAGGAGAGAATGAGAGAGAGAGGAAGAGAAGGAGAGAGAGAGAGGGAAAGGGAGAGAATGAGAGAGGAAGAGAAGGAGAGAATGAGAGAGGGAGAGAGAGAGAGAGGGAGAGAAGGAGAGAAGGAGAGAGTTAGGGAAAGGGAGAGAATGAGAGAGAGAGAGAGAGAGAGAGAGAGAGATGGAGAGGAAAGTGTTTGTTTGTGTAATGAAGCAGTGCTCTTCTCTTTGACCTTAATTTTCTCTCTCTCTGTCGTCCCGTGCTTTCCGGGGATGAATATTTAATCAAGATTAATTTCAGATTTGGGGAACCCGGATTGGAGGGAATCAATGTAATTATTGATCAGTGCCCGGTGTCAATTAAGACATGCATTATTAATGCGGAGGTTAGTCAGTGTGTCATACATTTGCATGGGGTGCTCTGCCCATCTAATGCAGAACATGCCGCAGGATCCTGCATGCACATCTATACGTGGCTGTGTTTCTGTCCCTTCTGTATGTTTACCAGTAAAGGCCTCTTTTGCTGAACAGTCAAGCACCAGAGGCATAGCTACAGGGCCTTTCAGATTTCTGGATTAGGAATAAGAGTGAAAAATAGATTTGCTGCATATGATGCTCCACCACCAATGAGAATGTTGCCAAGTGTGCATTTTTCTAGGCAATATTATTCATAAAAAGTATTTCACCCTACCATATAGTGTGGCTGCTTACTTGATTCACCTGATTCCGAGGCCTTGCAGCTGAGCTAGCTCCTAGTGCAGAGGTGAGAAACTGAAGACCAGTCATGCAGAGTTTGCTGATGTAACAACTACATTAAAACTGGGAATTAACTGTGTGTTTGTGGAGGACAGTAACCAAACTGTGCAGCCACCTGCAGCACCCCAGAGCACACCAGAGATGCCCCATGCTAACAGCCTAGATAGACTAGTAGTCGACTGTGGCAATGGCACGTAAACAGAGTTCACTGTTTGGTTCAAATAAGCCGAGCCTATGTGATCGTTTCAGTCTTTACAAGTGCTACTACACTCATCATCAGAGGAATAGCTGCACCCAGAAGGAGGTGTGGGATTGCAGTGCTATTGGGAAGAAAGGTAAAGGTTACTGGGAACTGGGAATAAATGTAGACTGACATGGGCAATACTTATTGAGCTACACCTACAGAAGTAGCCAGACGTCTCATCATGGAGTTGTAAACGTTCCTGGTGGTGTCCTGTGATAATCCATCCCATGCAGCTTGAATATCCTCACACAGCTCCTGCAGATGGTGCGGTAGGGGTGGAGGTGGAGTGACACCAGGTCTTCTGGACGTATGGCACATGACAACAAACCATTCATCTTGGTGCTGACCACGGTGCCTCCACACATGGATTCGTTGTCCGTCTCCACCAAGACAAAAGTGGGGCTCGTCACTGAGAATGACCTGCTGCCATTCTGAGTCCCTCCATGACAGTCTGGCCCGACATCAGTCTTTGGTGATGTTGACGTGGTTCTGAGGGTAGTCATTGTAACAGTCTGTGTGCATGTAGTTGTGCAGCCGTCTGTCAATGGTGCTGGCACTAACAGGGTAACTCATTGAGGGCATCACTGTTTGCTGGATGTCCACAATCACGGCTGGTGGGTCACACAGGTACAGTGATAAGGCCCATCCTTGCTTATGCCACATGTGTGGCCGAGCATCAAATATGAATCATTCGCAATGTCATGATGTTAAGCCTACCCACTGAGTTTCTTTCTTGTTGGTTGAGTTCTTCTGGGTGCAGCTACTTGTACAACTATTCAAAGTCAAAGTGAACTTTATCGTCATTCAGACTTTACAACAGGAGTGCATAGCTGAACGGGATTGGGTTTCTACAAACTCTGATGTGCAAATATAAACATAGTGGAAGCATACAAGACATACCTGTAACACACCAGTGCAGACGAGACATAAGTGTAAATATAGAAGCGGTGGGGGGGCTAACAAATAGGAAAATATTCATTACACTTACAGAAATATTACACTTTATAATAAATCTAAATATTGGTAATATTGGTGGGAGCATTATGTCATAATGGCTTTCTAATATATCATAGTTTACTTGGTAGGACTCTTTGATTCCATAGAGTGGAGTCAACTCCAAGAATTCCAATGAATGGAATACAACAGTCAGTTCCACATAATCATTTCCTTGATCCTCCATCTCAGTTTAAATCAATCAATCAATCAATCAACATTTATTTTTATAGCGCTTTTTACAACAGATGTTGTCACAAAGCAGCTTTACAAAGAATCTTTACAAAGAATCTGGTGTTCGAGCCCCCAATGAGCAAGCCGAAGGCAACAGTGGCAAGGAAAAACTCCCTTAGTTAGGAAGGAAGAAACCTCGAGAGGAACCAAGACTCAAAGGGGGAACCCATCCTCCTCGGGTCAACACCAGATACAGGACAGCACTAGAAAGCAGAGTGTAATGTCTGATTAGTCTGTAATGATGTTGGTGGTTCATAAGATGGGTCAGCAGGCGCAGGCCAAGCCTCCACAGTGCAGGACAGCCAGGAGCTCCGTGGTAGTAAAGGTTCCCAGTGGCTCCCAGTCGGGGCAGATGAAGCAACAGCATCAGGCCACACAGGACGGGCAGCAGTTCAGCTCAGACAAAGAGAACAGACAGACTGTTAGCTCTGACAGAAGACCTGAACACACTATACGATGTTAACAGAGTGCAGCAGTGACTCCGGCAGGCCTGGCTATTACAGCATAACTAAAAAGGGAGAGCCAAAAGGTCACACAGACATGAGGGCTCCCTGAGAAGTCAGCGCCCCTCTGCTCCACCGTCAACAAACCTGAGTGAACACGAGGAGCAGCGGGACGACAGCACCAACATTCCCAGTTTACCAAACACTCTCTGTCAGTGGACCCCTAGACCTGCACCTTTTATCTATCAGAAAGAAAAGACTAATTACCAAAAGCTTGACTAAACAAGTAGGTTTTAAGCCTGGACTTAAAGATTGAGGCTGTCTCTGAGTCCCGAACACTGACAGGTAAATTATTCCAAAGCTGGGGGGCCTTGTATGAAAAGGCTCTGCTCCCCGATGTAACTTTGTTAATTCTAGGCACTAACAGAGAGCCCGCACTTTGAGACCTAAGGTCACGTGAAGGCTTGTAGTACGAGATAAGTTCAGTAAGGTAGGTAGGAGCGAGGCCGTTTAGAGCCTTATACGTCAGAAGAAGAATTTTATACTCAATACGGAATTTAACTGGTAACCAGTGTAAGTTGGATAAGACTGGGCTGATATGATCAAACTTCCTAGTTCTTGTAAGGACTCTAGCTGCAGCGTTTTGGACTAGCTGAAGTTTGTTAAGGCTTTTGCAGGAACAACCAGAAAGCAGGGCATTACAGTAATCCAGCCTTGAGGTCATAAAGGCGTGAACTAGTTTTTCTGCATCCTGTAGTGACAGTGCATTTCTTAATTTCGCAATATTGCGAAGATGTAGGAAAGCTACTCTAGTGATATTATTAATATGCTCATCGAAGGCCAAATCAGGATCAATTGTGACACCAAGACTTTTAACAGAGGTACCTGGTGTAACTAAGAAGCTATTTAGATTGAGTGGTAATGCAGACAGCTGGTTTCTAACACTTTTAGGACCTAGAAGAAGAACTTCTGTTTTGTCTGAGTTTAATAGGAGGAAGTTGCTTGACATCCAGTCTCTTATGTCTCTAACACAGTCCTCTATCTTATTAAGGTGAAGTGGATCATCTGGTCTAGCTGAGATATACAGTTGCGTGTCATCAGCATAGCAGTGAAAATTTATGTTATGGTTTCTGATTATGGTACCGAGTGGTAGCATGTATAAGGTAAATAATATAGGTCCTAAGACAGATCCCTGTGGAACACCAAACTTTACTTTTGTGTGAGTGGACGATTGACCGTTTATATTTACAAACTGATAGCGGTCGCTTAAGTAAGATCTGAACCATGAAAGAGCTATTCCTGTTACTCCTACAAGATTTTCCAGCCTGTCTAGTAGGATGGAGTGGTCTATTGTGTCAAATGCTGCACTAAGATCCAGTAGGACCAGTAAGGATGAGTTACCTCTGTCAGCAAATATTAAAAGATCATTTACAATTTTCACCAGTGCTGTCTCGGTGCTATGATGAGGCCTAAAACCAGACTGGAATTTTTCATGTATGTTGTTCCTGTGCAGGTAGGAGCTTAACTGTTGTGCTACAGCTTTCTCTAAAATCTTTGATATAAATGGAAGATTTGAAATGGGTCTGTAGTTTTGCTAGATCATAGGGATCAAGATTAGGTTTCTTAATTAAAGGCTTAATTACTGCTAATTTAAGGGATTTTGGGACGTAACCTAGGCTAAGAGATGAGTTTATTATAGACAGAAGAGGCATGGTTATATCTGGCAGAACTTTCTTCAGTAAACTAGTCGGAACTGGATCTAGTATGCACGTAGACGATTTTGAGGATGAAATTATTTGAAATAAATCTCTTTGTTGGAGTACAGAAAAAGATTCCAGCCTCTCTGCAGGAGTTATACTGTGCTCTAGATTAGCATTAAACACTTGAAGCTGTTACCTGCGCATTTTGTATTTTTAGCCTAATTGTTTCAATTTTATTACTGAAGAAATTCATAAAGTCGTTGCTACTGTATGTTAACGGTATCTGGGGTTCAGTCGCAGATTGACTCTTAGTTAATTTAGAGATAGTGCTAAATAATAATCTTGGATTATTTTTGTTATTATCTATCAGTGAGGACAGATAAGATGAACGTGCTACACTTAGAGCTTTTCTATAGTCTATGAGGCTATCCTTCCAGGCAGACTGGAACACTTCAAGTTTAGTCAGGCGCCATTTACGCTCTAGTTGTCTGACGGTCTGTTTTAGAGCTCGAGTGTGATCATTATACCATGGAGCTAGTTTCTTCTGCCTAATTCTTTTACGTTTTAATGGAGCCACTTTATTTAAAGTGGAGTGAAAAGTGTCCTCCAAGCATTGGGTAAGAATATCTAGATCAGTGGGTTTAGACAGAGAGCTAATAGTATTAGACAGATCTGGGAGGTTTTCGATAAAGCTACGAGGTGTAGAGGAAGTCATAGTGCGCTTAACACAGTATTGTGTGGATAAACCTATAGTACGACTAAAGCTAATTTCATATGAGATTAGATAATGATCTGAGACTGCTGTGGTCTGAGGAAGTATAGTTAGATTGTCTATATTCACTCCGAAGGTTAAAATTAAATCCAGAGTGTGGCTACAGTAATGAGTTGGTCCCATTATATTCTGAGTGATACTGAATGAGTCTAGGATGGATAAAAACGCCTTACTAAGTGGATCCTGTGGTTTGTCAAGGTGAATATTAAAATCTCCAACGATTATTGCCTTATTTGAGACTGTTATTAAACTTGATAAAAAGTCAGCAAACTCCTGTAGGAATTCAGAGTAGGGCCCTGGTGGCCTGTAGATTGTAATCAGTGAGAATGAGTGTTTTTTCGTTCTTTGATCACATATATTAAGAAACAGAATTTCGAAAGAAGAGTATGTGCAGCCTGCTTTCTGGTTTATTCCTAAAGAATTGGAGAAGATGGTTGCTACACCTCCACCCCGCCCGTTTAAACGAGGACGGTGTACATAACTGTAGCCTGTCGGGGTGGCTTCATTTAAAGCTAAATATTCTTCAGGTCTAATCCACGTTTCTGTGAGACACAGAGCATCAAAACTATGATCCGTAATGAGATCATTGATAAGGACGGCCTTAGATGTAAGTGATCTGATATTAAGCAGACCTAGTTTCAGACTCAGTGTACGATCATTGTGAACTGATTGAACTGGTCTGATGTTAATTAGGTTAGTAAGACTAACTGTTTGCAGTTTTCTAAAATTTAGTTTGAATCGGGTCTCGATTCTATGGATCCTATGTGGCGTCTCTAGGCAGCGAGCAGACACTTGGTTTAGCCTGTTTGTCTGCCGCCTGGTCTTGGCCCTGGTTTGTCAGCGATTAACTCTCCTACTCTGATTAAGACTTCGTGCTATATTACACGAAATGAGAGCAGCACCTTCCCGCGAGGGGTGGATACCGTCCCGACTCAAAAGACCAGGCTTACCCTCAAACGTAGACCAATTGTCTATAAAGCCCACATTGTTTAAACAATCTAGACATTAACTAGATATACCCCTATGTCCAGGAGCTGACCGTAATTAAACAGGACTGAGCATACAGGCCATCCTGTATCAGCAGAATATCTCACACTCCCATGAGCACACAAGTATGGGCAAAATCAAGCATCACTGTGTGGAGCCAAGTCAGAAGCTTTCGAGTTGACACTGAGGTGCCTGGTCTCTGCGAATCGATTCTCTCAGGGTTTGGCTCTTGGCCCTAATAGTTGCTAATTGCCATCCTCGCTATAGTGATATCTCTGGGACATCAGGCTGGCCTCCCCAGCTTGTAATCTGCACCTCAATTCAATTATATCATGGCTACACCACTGTTGGGCACGCAAATGGAGATAGGTAGCCTAAAGAACTGATGCATAGAATAAACAAGGTTTTCAGTTAGAACACTTTTTAAACTCAATTAAACTGCAGGACCTCAAAGTTTAAATATAACACTGTGGCCTGTGGGGCAGAGCTACCCAGAAGGCTGTGCTCTTTTGGTTTCTGTTTGTCACCTTTTATTCTTTCCTATATGTTTTCATTAGGTTTTTGTCTTTGGATATAACATGATATTCTCATAAGTGTTATGTGTGAACACACTGAGTGTTATCTAGTACCTACCATGATCGTGTTTTGTGTTCATATTGAACAGAGAGCCATATTGACCTGCTCACCAGTCTTTTCTTTTGCCCTATCAGCAGGAGAGTGAATTTAGAAGATGCTGCAATATAATAAAGGGTGCAAGTGATCCACAGTATCATCAGCCAACCAATATATATGTATATACTGTATATATTATTCATTCTCTGGTATTTAATTCAGAAAGTGACAAAGAGTGACTCAGCTAGACTTGTTCACTGGGCGACAGAGCTATACATTTCAACACTGGACATGGGCAACCCTAACTACTCCTAGGTACCATTACTCTCTACGTTTAAGGGGCCTGTATTTACATTTGCATTTATTAGATTTTGGCAGACGCACTCATCTAGAGCGACCTACAGTTTGCATTTACCAAGCCAGGCAAAGTTAGAGTGTTGGTGGTCTTTCCCAAGGACTATTAATGGCATAGCCTTAGGTGGTGGCCTAGGCAGAGAATGGAACCCCAGTCCATACAACCTACACTCATCATCAAAAAATTGCTGCACCCAGAAGGAAGTGTGGGGTTGCAGGGCTATTGGGAAGGAAGATAGAAACAATGGAACAACGGAACATGTGGGGGAAGGTCACCGGGAACAAGAAAATGGTGATACATTTAGACTGATATGGGTTATTGAGCTACACATATAGAAGTAGGAAGTAGTGTCTCTCGGTATGGAGTTGGGCCACCATGTTTGCCATTGCAACATGCCAGACATCTCTGCATGGAGCTGTAGATGTTCCTAATGGTGTCCTGTGGTAATCCATCCCATGTAGCTTCAATATCCTCACACAGTTCCTGCAGATGGTAAGGTGGGGTGGAAGTGAAGTGACACCAGGTCTTCTGGACGTATGGCACATGACAACAAACCATTCACCTTGGTGCTGACCACAATGCCTCTACACACTGCTTCATTGGTCGCCACCACTGTGACAAAAACGGGACTCATCATTGAAGATGACCCACTACCATTCTGACTCTGCCATTCTTTGGTGATGTTGATGTTGCTATGGGCGTAGCGGTCTGTGTGCATATAGCCCTGCATCATGCAGCTGTCTGCCCATGGTGCTACCACTAACGCAGTGTCTCAACATGGGTCAGTCAGGTACATGCTTCCATCACAAGTATTGCCAATATTGAAACTTGAATCATGTGCATGTCTCACAATGTCAGACCAACCCACCAAGTTTTATTCCTATCAGTTGATTCCTTCTGGGTGCATTTTTTTTTATGAAGTCATGGTAACTAGCTTGCATCCATCCATCCATCTATCCATTCTCTCCCAGTTGTGTGACCCCAGCTATTCAAAGTTTTAAGTAATGTTTCAGTCAAAGTACAATACAGAGAAGTTGATTATAACACATCTACAAAACCCAAACAGCCTGTTTAATTCTAAATCCATAAAAAAACTCTGGAAAATGGTCTTGTAAAAATGACACATTACCATGTTTAGCACATAAACTCAATTATTATAAGCAGACCTCAGGAGAACACAATAAAGCTCTGGAAAAGCATGGGCCCTTTTCTGCTTCATTAGTTTGTCAGTTTATGGGTATTTTCTTCGGCGCTAGGGACAGATTTTGTCTATGCTATGACTTGATGTCTTTGTTGCAAGTTACTGTTAACAGCAGAAAGGTGGTTTTAAAGATTTGCTGATGAGTGCTGACATCATGGCATTGATCTAAATCTTTATTTTGAATAAAAGTAACCTTTTCCTTATGTACTTCTTTGGTTTAAATCTGCTCATAAACGTAGGTAATATTTCACAGTTGTTAATGAATACATTTCCGGTTAATCACTGAAATTAAGCCCAATTAATGCAATTAATGTTTGCCCCTAAGACTGTAGGCTTTTGAAAGGCGGTATGTGTTATCGAAGTAAATGAGCTTCATTAGAAAGGCTTTCCAGTCCTATTGACATGTCGTGGGTTTGGTTCACCTAATCCTACCAGTATGAATTCTTCCGACACATTGCTGTGTTGAGTGTTATCTCCCAATGTTGCTGCACTGTGTCGCTAGATGAAAGCTCAGGCGCTATAAGTAGGCATGATGCTCTTTTGCGAGCTAAGCATCACATTATCACAAGTGGCCTCTGGGATAATTAGCTGAAATGAATCTGGTATTGCATGTTTTTCTCTTCTTGCCTCTTGCAGTTCTGACCTGGTGAGGGATGTTGTTATTGCATCAGAGCGATAGCAGCCACCTGCACTGGATCCGGTATCCAAAGGGCAGTTTCACAGGTGCTCAATATGATGCTCACAGCGGCTGTGTATATGAAGTTCAGCATAGAAACAATTTTGGCCAAACTTGTAATTGCTTTAAAAATATATCAGCAGATTTGTAATATATGGGAATTTAAAAATAAATAAATAAATACATTAGAGCTTAGCACTGTGTGGCCAAAAGTATGTGGACACACCCTCCTCATTAGTGATGATTATTTAGGTGTTTCAGCTACACCCAATCAAGCACATAAATAGCCTTGCTGTCTCTACAGACCATCATTGGGTGTAGCATGGGGTGTACGGAGGGGCTGAGTGACCACATAGCATCACTCTAGCAATTAGCTGAAACAACACCTGTGCCAAAGGTCAATAAAGATTGGTTTGATAGATAGATAGATAGATAGATAGATAGATAGATAGATAGATAGATAGATAGATAGATAGATAGATAGATAGATCCCAGAGGGAAATATTAGTGTGTGTGCCATACAAAGCAATGCACAACATTACAGTTATGTCACTTATTATTTTTCTGCCAGATTTGTTTTTTACCTAGCTCGTCCCAGTTTTTTAATCTAGAGACACAGTTTGCATACAGCTTTCATATGACGTATGGTTTTTGTACAGAACTTAAAAAGCAGATTTTGTTCCCAAGTGAACAAATGGGGTGCATAAGTTTATGCACCCAGCTTATATTATTAAAAAAGCTATATATTATTAAAAAAGAAGAAATGTATAAATAATCATAGCAGCCACCTGGGATACCATAGTAAACAAATAACAACGCGGTAGATTTAAGAAGGCTTAAGTTGTGCAGTCACTCTTCACTCTGGCACTTTAACCATTAAGTGACATATGTGTCACAAGCCTTTTAAAAGTCTGTTAAGTTCTTTGTACAGCTTTACCCTTCACCTAAACACATGGAGTCCCTGAGTGACCTATACCCAACATCCTGGATGCAGTCACATGACAGCTGGTGAACATGTGACCTCATTAAGAAAACGGCGATGTGCTTGGTTAGTGCAGTTAGAGACGACACCAGCTCAAGTCTTATTTTTGTACCTCTAAGGTTTCAACCCATTTAAGAGCTCTAAAGTTCTAACAGCTTGTTCTATATTATCATATTATCATTATCATATACCCATATTCTATATTACACAAACCCATATCTATATAACACATACCCATATTCTATATTACACATACCAATATCTATATAACACATACCCATATTCTATATTACACATACCCATATCTATATATTATATACCCATATTCTATATATCATATACCCATATTCTATATTACATATACCCATATTCTATATTACATATACCCATATTCTATATTACACATACGCATATTCTATATTACATATACCAATATTCTATATTACATATACCCGTATTCTATATTACACATACGCATATTCTATATTACATATACCAATATTCTATATTACACATACCCATATCTATATTACCGAGACAGATGGAGGTCTGTCAGAAATACTAGATTGTGTACATGTGGGGTAATACAGTACACAGTAAACTGCTGTATAGTAGTATAGTGCTGAAATACCTGTATGTAAAATTCATCAATGCTGAAATATCTCAAATCCACCAGAATATGGTACCATAAATACCTAGCATGATACAGTATATATACAATTTACTAGCTACACTACACACAAAACATACTAATGCAGTGGGGAAATGTGCAAGAAGCAATGTACACACAATGAATATAAAGCACATTGAGTCAATCAGTGTTAGCTGGTGAAAACTGGCCTGCGGGGAAGAAGCTGTTTCTGAGGCATGTGGTTCCTGCTGTGATGTTTCGGAAGTGTTTGCCAGAGGGAAGATGGAAGAGCAGGGCATGAGCTGGGTGGGAGGCCTCTGGGATGATGGACTGAGCCCTCGGCTGGCAAGTTGTGGGAAATCAGTGTCTATGATTTTGGAAGCCGTTCTGACAGTTCTTCGCAGGAGTCTGAGATCCCAGGCAGTCGGGTTGCCAAGCCACACCGTGGTGCAGTCAGTCAGAACAAGGTAAAAGTTGACCATAACAGATGTGCTCATTTCAAAGCTTTTAAGTCTCCCCAGGAAAAACCGTCGCTGCTGTGCCTCTATGAGGAGGATGCTGGTGTTCAGGGACAAGGAAAGAGAGTCTGATAGCTGCAGACCCAGGCATCTGAAACTGCTGACCGTTTCAGTAGGCCGATGCTGATGAGTCTCTCTGGTTTTCCTGTAGTCCACAGTGAGCTCTTTGGTTTTGATGATGCTTAGGGTCAGATTACTGTTGTGACAGAGTCAGGCATGGTTGAGTGGACATTCTCATTGTCTGATGTCTGTTGGTCAGAAAGTCCAATGGCTGATTGGCCAGGCAGTCCGGTTTTTCATCTCCCAGTCCTCCGTCCGACACAATATCTGGATGGATGCCTATTTGTCCTCTTTTAGGGATGAACTTTTTAAAATCTTCACTTGCAGATAATATCATGTGTGCCATTGGCTTACGTCAAGTGTCAAAAGTCATGCCTTGCATTTCATTGGTTTACCAAGATCATGTGACATCGTGACTCCTCTACCAGCTAACCGCAGACCAGCTGCCTAAATGCTAGTCAATTAGTAAGCGCCTGTTCCTCCCTTTTAGCTGAGTAAAGTAAATTTAAATTCTGTTCTGTATCATGCCAACACCTCCTCCCCTCTCTTTTATTATGTCCTCCTATTGGGGGAGGGATGTACTCCTTTTTGGGGTTATGAAAGTGGTCGCCATAGTTGCAAATAGAGAAGTTCACGATAGTTTAGTAGCCAAAGCACTACTGGCTTTCTCTTTATCATTGACACTAGAGTGGTGTTCTTCAGCTTTGACACTGATGGCACATGAAGACAGATTGGTTGAAGGTCTGTATAAATGCCGGCGACAGCTACAGCACGCATGTCTTTAAGACCTGGGGTACAACGCTGTCTGTGCCTGGAGCTTTACGTGTGTTCATGATTCGTTTAAACGATTTGCTCACTTCCGCTTCTATGATCCGCAGTATTGTGCTGTCGGGTGGAAGAGACAATGCAGAAACGGCGTTTGCACAGCAAGTGTTGCACTCATCGAGAAATGAGACGGGGCATTGAGCATTTTGTAAGGTTGCTGTGATTAAAGCCCCGCTATTATCACCAGTTTCCAAAGAGTCGTGTCCAGTGCAGCATTAGCATTAGCACCTGGTGATATATAGACACCTGCTTACGACCGTGGCATGGCAATTTATTGTGATTCACACTCTGTGCATCATGAGTTGTTGCTTCTCTTGCCTCCAGCCAGTGTTGCAGTACAAACGATGCATAGAAAAGCCAATTGGGTGAAGCCAATGGAGTGTTACATCCTAACTGGGTTATGTACAGCATAATGCCCAGTCTTGCTGCGAGTGGACTAGGGTGGCCACTTTCATATCCCCAAAAAAGTGGACATCATTGATTGCTTTACTTATCTAATTGGGTGGATTGGATGACATTCGTGAGTCATCTAATTGATTAGCATTTAGAGGGCTGACCTGTGGTTAGCTGGTAGGTGACTGATGTCACATGATCTTGTTAGACCAATGAAATGCAAGGCATGTCTTTTGACACGGGCATGATATTGTTCGAAAGAGAACATTTTAAATAGTTTATCCGAAACGAGGACTAATAGGCGCAATACCTCCAGTGCAATACCTGGACGGAGGACTGGGAGTTGAAAAACCAGACTGGTTGGCCCAAAATCGGACGCATGGCCACCCAAGAGTAGAAGCAGTGAAGTAGTGAAGCAGTGAACCGGCATCCAGTTTGTTTCCAATAGAGTTGATACTAGCTAGCAGGATGCTAGGCACAGGGGGGAGATGTCTGGTGGGATGCCACTGAAGTTTAATCAGGGTCCTTGCCTTGCCTTCCCCTATTCCTTGGCTCACTGACTTCCAGAAAACAACTTGTGGCAAATTCAGAGATTTTTTAAAGAATTAAAAAAGACATTTCTGATGTCCAGTAGTGTTTTGTGATCATACACTATAGCAGGAGATGATTCATGATGAAGTTTGTAAAGAGCAGCTTGTAGTGTATAACCACAGGAAGCCGCCATCTTGGCTCTACTTTGTCATGCAAAATCTGCCCCAGTCAAGCGTATGTGCTAATCTTGTGAAATTGCGAGATCTCCCAACTTAACTCAGTAGTAGACCACACAAACTTCCAGAGTGGAGTCAAGAGAGTGCATAAAATACCTTTCCTCCAGAATGCCTTTTGAAGTAACATCAGCTCAAGAACTGTGCATCAAGAGCTGCATGAAATGGGTTTACATGACCAAGCAGCTGCACGCAAGTGACTCAGCAGGCTGGACTTGTCAGGGTCTAGGCTTGTGAAAAGCTTTCTCAGAGGAGTGAAAGCTGTTACAGCCACAAAGCATGAGGCCAGCTCCATACTAAAGGCCACAGCTTTGGATTGTTACGTTCGACGAGCTTCTATAGGTGCAATATTCAGGTGTCCACCATATAGTGTAGCTTTAAAGCTGTTGTAAATGGCTAGATCTTAGCCATTAAGTTTTAGAGGCCAGAGGCTCAGAGGGTTTTCAGAGGGTGAACTGAAGAAACTGAGCCCACTAATTATATGGCCCCCAAAAAATTCAGTTTGATTAGCAGTAATTTATTCCATTTTGAAGATATGAGCTGGGGATAACAAAAAGCCCTAAGGACAGCAAGTCACTTTGGTCTTTGTTCTCCAATTACATTACACTCAAAAATGCCGCGCTGATGTCACCTTAAGTGATCCGCAGTACATGCATGGAATCCCTATAAAATCAGGGTCCTTCAGTGGACACGTGACCAGTCTGACCAAACAATGTGACTGGACAAGTCACGCTTGGTAGCCTGTGAAGTAGGAAATGTAGTCAGAGACATGAAAGGTCCATTTGCAGTTGCCCGCATATTGAGCATATGCCTTTTAACTATTTACAGCTGAACTCCTGAGGAAAAGATGATACCAAAACTCCTGCACAGTTAATGACTTCAATATACTTCCAACGTAATGAGGTAGGATCGCATGTCTAGATGATTCATTCTGCAAACAAAAGAATACACAGAGGGAGGAGAACAACATACATCCTTTAAAGAAGCACCACCATGTGCAGCCAGAACGGCATCAGTACTGGCTGTGAAGGCCATAGCATATGATCTACATCATTTCCATATTCATCAAGCCGTTCAATGACCCCTCATGCCACCACTAGACCCTTTGTATTCATTTGCAGTGACCCTTACCCCTAAAGGGATAAGTGGACTCAAACCATGCCACCTATATGCGCCCCTCCTGCAACAGCTCCAACAGATTACCTGACCCCTTAACTGTAGGGGTCAAGCACTCAGGCCATAGTATATGATTTACATAATTTTGGCAATCATCAAATCATTTACCTCTCTTGCCCTGTCATTCTGGAAGACGACCTGCTCCCATCAGGACAGAAACACCCCATCATAGCATAAAGGTCATCAGTCAGAATAACTTTGTATTCATGTGCAGTGACCCTTCCACCTAAAGGGACAAGTCAACTGCAAACATGCCACTAAAATGCCACCCTCACTGAATGGGTCAAGCACTCAGGCCTGTACTGTTCTCTTGCTATAGCGCTGCACATGCACTCTCCCACTTGCAGAGAACATAGTGAACAATGATATCACTTTCATTTACATATTCATCTTTGGGCCAGCACCTATTTACACCACTAAACTCTCAAATGTGCATGACATATGATTTTTAATGAGGGCTTTATGTCCTGCATTTCAGCTATAATATCCCTTTGGCAAACCTAGGGCTAGTTTGTTAAAGCTAGGCTTTCAGTTTCAGACCATAAATATCGAAAGCTGCCCAAATCTATTATAGAAAACACACTTCTAAAGTAATGATAACATCTATTAGCATCCCTATGGGACTTGAGTAGTTTGTTAGCGACAAGCTAATGATGAGTCACATTAAAATCGAATAAGTAAGAAGACCCAAGTAAAAGAAATACCCAACACTACTACTGCACAGCCAAGATAGCAGGCAGGTCATCAGTAGCCACACTTCAACAAGATGGTTAACACATTCACACTGCACTACCATCATGCTAAACAACTCCAGAGCCTAGCACAGAAGCACATGAGCAGCACATTTACACAATTAAGCTTACAGCTAGGGTTGCCACCCGTCCCGTAAAATACGGAATCGTCCTTTATTTGGCAATTAGATGTTGTGTCCCGTATTAAACCAATTTGTTCTGTATTAAACCGCGATTTCTTCCCATCTGTCACTCACCTCACACATGAACCCACCCCTATCCCAACTGCCCCGTCCTTTATTTTCATTTCTGAAAGGTGGTAACCCTACTTACATTCCCAACTATTTACATGTTTACAAGTCTCTCTTACTGCTCCCGGGGTGCTACCTGTGGTGCTGGGCGCAGCGGGACGCTACGATATTAATGTTTTTTATAGAGCGCACACAAACCTCACCTTTGTTTGTGAAATACTCATTAAAAAACACTTCACATTAATTAAGACTTTAAATTGCTGAAAGCTGTGTGCATTAACAGTGATTAATGAAGACGTAGATTAAGTTTTTGACGGTGGTTGGTTTGACTGGATGACAAATGAGGCTGGAACTATAGTAGGAGATGCTACATGTAAAGGGTTTAGCAGGGAGACTATATTCTGATATGGGTTTTCCATAGTGGTTGGTGTAGCTCAGCGGATAACACCACTACCCGCCAAGTAGCTACCACAACACGTGGGAGACTGGGGTTCCAATCCCAGGCTGAGTGACTCCGCTGTGCTACACCAATAAGAGTCCATGGGCAAGACTCCTAACACTACATTGACCTACCTGTATATGATTAACCTTGTAAGTCGCTCTGGAGAAGAGCGTCAGCTAAATACTGTAAATGTAAATAATGAACTTCATGGCACACAGCTAGGAAACAATCCCTATATTTATAACTCTGGCACAGTTCTGTATCAAAGCGTTCATTTATTTGTTTTGGCCAGAGATAAAACTTAAGCATTAGTCCAAAACCGACTGGCTTCTTGAAGTTAGCACTTTAGAAAGAGCTTGCAGTGCGAATCCCATCCGAGTGTGTAACCAGCCTACTGAAGAGAATAACACTGTGGAAGGTTAAAATGACTCGTCATGGTTTCCGGGATACTTAATTAGCAAAAAGCAATTAGGAACAGTTTTCAAGACGAAGATTAAGACTAGCTTTAAACTGAAGGACGACTTTCAGTGGGGAATTCCTAAATGGCATGAACTGACTTTGTATGGCCTGCTATTTGAAATTCACAAGAATAGTTTCAACCAGAAGGAGGTGTGGGAGTGCGGTGCTGTTGGGAGGGAGGATAAAGGTCACTAGGATCAATAACTGATGATACATTTAGACTGATATGATCAATATTTATTGAGCTACACATACAGAAGTAGTGTCTCTTAGTAGGATATCTGGCCGCCATCTTTGCTAATGCAATATGCCAGAAGCCTTGGCATGGAGTTGTAGAGATGGTGTCCTGTGATACTCCATCCCATGCATCTTAAAAATTATTACACAGTTCCTGCAGATTATGTGATAGGGGTGGAGGTGGACGGACGCTATTCCTTCTAGACGCATGACATGTGACAACAAGCCGTTTATCTTAGCCCTGAGCATTGTGCCTCCACACACAGATTTGTTGGTCGTCTTCACTAAGACAAAAGCCGGACTCATCACTGAAGATAACTCGCTGCCATTTTGAGACGCTCCATGACAGTCTGGCATGACACCATTACAGTCTTTGGCGGTGTTGACGTGGTATTAAGGGGAGTCGTTGTAGCTGTGACTTATGGAGGGCTTTACTTCTCGCTAAATGTCCATAATCATGGATGCTGCGTCAAATAAGGCCCATCCTCAGTGTCTCACGATGTCAAACCTACCCTCAAACTTTCATTCCTGTCGGTTGATTCCTTCCGGACGCAGCTATTTGTGTAAGTGTAATATGCTTTGTGCATATTTCGTGCAAGTTGACTGACCAACGGAAACTACTTGATGGATCCAATATGAGATAATAGAGTTCACCTGTTAAATCC
Source organism: Prochilodus magdalenae (assembly GCA_024036415.1). Taxonomy (NCBI): domain Eukaryota; kingdom Metazoa; phylum Chordata; class Actinopteri; order Characiformes; family Prochilodontidae; genus Prochilodus; species Prochilodus magdalenae. Next base: position 221,234 of record JAMWET010004969.1, read on the forward strand.
ACTTCAGCCAGATGAGTATGAAGTATGAAGAGGAGGAAGCAGGTTAAATAAGGATTTAAAGGCTTGAAGCGGCTGGATAAAGGATTGCGAATGGGAAAGAGAATGGGCAAGAAAAAAAAAGATTTAAGTGCTTTCGAGCGGGGTATGATAGTAGGTGCACCGGTTGGAGTGCGCCGAGAACCGCAGAGCTGCTGGGTTTTTTCAAATTCAACAGTGTCCCGTGTGTATCTGGAGTGGTCCACATCCAGCCAGCAGCAAATGAGTGGTAAAAATAGCCCTTTAATGAAAGAGGCAGAAGGAGGCTGACTCAAATTTTTGTGCATCAATAGGCGGTCTAGAGCTCATCAGCTGATAACAAAAAGCAGGTATGCAGTGCAGAAGTGTGAAGGATTCACGAGTACAGTTTTACATATAAGTAGATTTGAGATTTTGATAGCTGTAATGAAGTTGCAGTTGATATGGCTGATTTCTGGTTTAATTTTTTATTTTTTTTTTATTATTATTTGTGTTGTTTTCTAATTTGCAGTAATACATCAAGGAAAATCATATTTTCTGCTCCGTAAGTATTGGGAAAGTTGTGACCTGGTTACTAAAACTGCAGAAAATGATGTCAACTCTTTATGTATGTATGTTTACTATACCAACAACCAATAGATAAACTAACTATCTAGGCCACTATAACCTACAGAACGGGATTATGCTAAATGGTTAGGCCAGTATAACTACAGTAAGAGTATATGCTAACCTAGACATACCAACTGCATTTCATGTTGATCGAATCTGGTCAAGGCTGGTTTATGCTGGCCAGGTGCTAGTTTGGCGAATCACCTCAGCATGATCATACTGATTGACCAGCATGCCAGCATCACAATGCTACATATGGATGGATGGCTGGATGGATAGATCTTCATGAATCCTAAAGGAAACTAGAGAAAAAATATATACTGACTGTGCAGGTGCCAGCATATTCAGGTCCATAGCTGCCGATCAGCATACCAGCATTAATGCTGATGACCAGCATCCATAACAGGCCGTATTAACACTGTCCAAAGTAAAACAAGTATTCCCAATATAGCAAAGTTACTGAAGATCAAGAAATCCCCATCTCATTATAATGTATGTTAATGGAACTGTTATTACAAGCAATTGTTGGCAATTTCTGTTTGTCCTGGCATGTGATCAATTTGTGCATAAAAGCAAGATCTTCAAAAATGGAGATGCATGGTTTTTTGTTGGGCAGCAACAACATGGTGGTTTTGCTGGTCTATGGTGTTTTTCCTAGTAGGGTGAAGCTACAGAAATTGAATATTTCTTTGGCTATGAATTGTGCTTATGCTTATTCAAGAGGCTGAATTATTATTATTTATTTTACAGAAAGTGGTGGTACTATCATGTAAATGTATTGTTACTGAAAAAGTTGGTTATGCTATATATATACAGGGGTTGGACAATGAAACTGAAACATCTGGTTTTAGACCACAATCATTTATTAGTATGGTGTAGGGCCTCCTTTTGCAGCCAATACAGCGTCAGTTCGTCTTGGGAATGACATATACAAGTCCTGCACAGTGGTCAGAGGGATTTTAAGCCATTCTTCTTGCAGGATAGTGGCCAGGTCACTACGTGATGCTGGTGGAGGTTTGTCCTTCTTGGTGGTATGCTGACATTACCCTGGATACCGTGGCTCTTGATACATCACAAAGACTTGCTGTCTTGGTCACAGATGCGCCAGCAAGACGTGCACCAACAATGTGTCCTCTTTTGAACTCTGGTATGTCACCCATAATGTTGTGTGCATTGCAGTATTTTGAGCAGAACTGTGCTCTTACCTGCTAACTGAACCTTCACACTCTGCTCTTACTGGTGCAATGTGCAATTAATGAAGATTGGCCACCAGGCTGGTCCAGTTTAGCCATGAGACCTCCCACACTAAAATGACAGGTGTTTCAGTTTCATTGTCCAACCCCTGTACATATATATATATATATATATATATAACTTGCTGCATTTCCCTGGTACACTGGTAAACATGTTTGCTTTGTTTTACGTTCCATCACTGTCCCTTTTCCCTTTAATCCCATACTTAGACTATGCTTTATGCTGCATCCTTCTCAATCCTATTTAACCCCTGCTGCCATTACAGGATTATAGGATTATTATCCATCTCAGTGCAGGACAACACAAATCTGTTTTCACCATTTCAGTTGTTCAGACATGCTTTTAGATTCCTGCCCGTCTTTTCATGTAGAGTAGAGGGAAGGGCAAACTGAGGAGAGTGAAGTAAAGAATCATGAATAAAGTGAAACACTAAACGGCCTCCAGCATCAATGGCACCTGAAGTCCCAGCACCATTCCCTCTCCAGTAGGCACTGATTGTGTGATGAGAGGCCTTTGTGGATGTATATGTGTGTGTGTGTGTGTGCGTGTGCGCACAGCTGCCTGATTTTGAGAGGCGTAATTCAAAACAATCCAGCGGAGATGAAAGCCAGTGTAGAGGGATTCTCGGGAGGGCGAGAGAGGCCTAAAGCAAAGGTCCCCTCTCTGGGTGGGCGGAGTTTTCCTGTGCTGATTGCTGGAAGCGGATTGTGGAGGACGGTCAGTTTCTCCTCTTATCAGTTGGAGAGGGTTGCGATGAGTATGACATGATTTTATCATTTTAGAATATCTGTAATATAGCGAGGCCTCTCGTATCTCCATATGATACCATCTGTGACATATCAAGTGCTCTCTCTCTCTCTAACTAACTGATTGCTCTTGAGATTCAAGATGAATTATTTGATAGTGCGTTCTGTTCTGTCATGTGATGTCAGCTCAGCTAAGAGGAAAGGAGTGTCCTTGCTCTTTACAGAGGAAGAAGACGGCTCTGGCGTGAGGAGTTTCACTCCGAGGCAGCCATTTTGATCCGCGATCTGCCATTTTCTCTCAGCTTCATCCTCTGATCAGGCTTGTCCTGGCAACAACGATTCCCCTTTTTTGCACAATGCTTGGTGGGATGCTATATTTTATACATGGAGGACAAGAGCACTGAAGAAAAGCTTCAGTTGGACTTCCTAATGGGCCTATATCATGGAGAGCTGACTTTGTTTCAGCTGAAGAAGAAAAATATCATATCGTATGTGAACATTGTTTCAGGAAGTATTACTGGCTCTCTGCTCTGTAGTGCAAAAACTTTTTATTTTTTATTTTTAATTCATGTTTTTTTTAAATAATGTCATAAATACCAATGCATTTACATGCATGTACCTTTTTAAAAGCAGGTTAACTCCACCCATTTATTCTAAAGTTATATGGTGAAGAACAAGTGCATTTTCCAAGATGCAAGCATGGATATTATGGTTTTCTTGGTATGGGGTAAACATGTTTTGCTTATTTTGGGCCCCATCACTATCCCTATAATCCAATGAACTAGGCTTTATGGAGGTGAGTTCCTGTATATTATACATGGAGGACAAGAGCACTGAAAAAAATGAGGTTAATGTCATATGTAAACAAGATTTCAAACCTGCTCTCGGACTATGTTGCAAAAACAGCCCATTGGTTTTTATGTTGTCATGTTAGCATGAATGGGCAGGGCTTACCTGCTATAGACAAAAAAAATGCATATTTATAATATCATGGTTGAGAGTTGGTGTAGCTCAGGGGTAAACACCACTACCCATTGGAGAATTACCACCCCATGTGGGAGATGCGAGTTTGAATCTTACTCTAGGTAGCAAATGCTAAGCTACACGAATAAGAGTCCCTGGGCAAGATTCCTAACACTGCACTGGCTCAACTGTAAAATGAATAACCTTGTTAGTCAATCTGGATAAGAGCTTCAGCTAAATGTAAATTATAAAGCGAATAAGAGTTGAATTTTCCAAGATCCAAGCATGGAAATGATGGATTCTTGGCACGGGGGTAAACATGTTTCGCTTTATTTTGGACTCATCACTATCCCTTTTATCCAATGGACTATGCAATATGGTGGTGAGTTCCTATATTTAATACATGGAGGACAAAAGCACAGAAAATAGCCTCCTCTAGATTTCTTTAAAGGTCTGTGTCTTGGAAAGCTGACTTTATTTCAGTTTAAAAAATATGATGTCGTATGTATGTTCATGTTTGTTTGTCATTGTTGTCCTTGTTTGTTTTATGATGTCATAAAAAAACAATGCATTTACATATATGCACCTTTTTAGTCTACAGCAAGTTAGCCCCGCCCATTCAGTCTAACATTAAGGTCAAGAAGAGTGGCATTTTCCAAATCCAAGCATGGAAATTATGGTTTTTAGGCTCCATCACTATCTCTTTAATCCAATGGTCTGTGCTTTATGGTGGCGGGTTCCTAAAGTTTAAACATAGGACAAGAGCACTGAAAAGAGAGGTCTATATCATATGTACACACCATTTCAAGTGGTATTACTCGCTCTCTGGTCTATCTTGCAAAATCTGCCCATTTAAAATTTACTGGTTGTTTTATGATTTCATAAAAACCAATGCATTTCCACACATGCAACTTGTTTTAGTCCTCAGCAGGGTAGCCCCGCCCATTTATGCTAAAGTTATAAGGTGTTTCAGCCAGTGCTTTTTAAATTAGACACAATACAGGGCAGCCAGTTGGAACAGATCTCCTTTACATACCACAGTATTAAAGGGACAGAAACAAAAACAGCCTGGTTACGTCTAAGAGTTGAGGAGAAGATGGAAAACTGTCATGTAAAAATTAGACAGTGCATAGAACTGCATAAACAATCAGCCAGTGTTCTTAAAGGGCCCATACCATCTTATTATCTAATAAGAGTTTTATGTAGTGTATAAAATACTGTTTACTTCCCATATCTCAAAAGTAAAGCCCTATTCTGATGGTTTCAAAAGAGGCCTTGGTGTTTTGTGAATTTTTTTTACGTCCAGTTTTATGTCCGTGTTTTCGTGGCAGATGTCCCATTGCATTGCATTGCATTTTCCAAGATCCAAACATGGAAATTATGGATTCTTGGCACGGGGGTAAACATGCTTTGCTTTATTTTGCTTTATTTTACTCATCACTATCCCTTTTATCCAATAGTCTATGCGTTATGGTGGTGAGTTCCTATATTTAATACATGTGCCATTGCATTGTGTTTTCTTCACTGCTACTTGCCATATACAGTCCTGTAGTGCACATATCCATGTTAAACATTCAGGAATTTTGAATGCTATAGATAGATAGATAGATAGATAGATAGATAGACAGACAGACAGACAGACAGACAGACAGATAGACAGATAGACAGATAGACAGATAGATAGATAGATAGATCTCCTGCTAATCCTCTCTAGCTGTAGTCCTACCATCTAGGTCATGTTAATAGTGGTTGGTGTTTAACATAGCTCAGATAGGTGCACTACCAGCTAGGGAATGGCCACCAGCATGTGGTCAGACACAATTCAAATCTTCTGCCATGAAAACACAGACGTGGTCAAGATAATGAAGAGAATTCACAGACAGCTGCACGATATCATCATAACAGTTCTTTTTCAGCTTTCCATGATAATAGAGCATGATCATATGACAACATACTTCCAGGTTCAAAGATTACAGCCCAAAACTTGTGCCTCCTTTCACTGCTGTCTATGTGTGTGAGTTCTGTCACTGCGGAAAACGCTGCCCATTTACATTCAGGTTGTGAGGAGTGTAATACAGTGCAGCTAATCAGGACAGATCTCATTTACATATAACCCCAGCTAAAATGCAAATACAAACAGAAAGTAGTGACTTATAATCTACTTGTGCTTGTTTTTAAACAAACACAATACAAAGACAAGACATTCAATGCTTTATCTTATCAGCTTCATTGTTTTTTGTAAATGTAGAAAAACAAATTTCAAGCCACTGCAAAGTTGTGACAGGAGCAGTTTAAGTCTGGGAACATTTTGAAGTGTACAGAAACAAACAGGCGATGCAATCATGCCTTGATATTAAAGGACCATCCAGGAATTGCTGAATCCTTTGATTCAAATATGGGTTGAGCTTGCTCACTTTGACAAAGTCCAGCAGGTTCAAAAACATGTTCCTCCGTTAGGGGTTGCAAGGATTCTAGGTATTACCCCCTCTACAGTGCATAATACATCCAAAAATTCAGGGAGTCTGGAAAAGTCTCTGTGTGTAAAGGAAAAGGCTGAAAACCGTAATGAATGCCCATGATCTTTGACCCCTGAAATGTCCCTTCATCAAAAAAAGCCATTCTTCTGTGATAGATGTTACTGCATGGGCATCAGGGAGTTGTTAACAAACCCCATTCATTG